>CM031589.1:14415232-15015232 GCA_018467065.1 Ephestia elutella
CCCTTGGAACCCTCATGGCGAGGGAAGCCCCCACAGGGACGGCAACCGCCACCGCGTGGAGCTGGTGTGCGGGTTGCACACACGGCAGCAGTCGCGGGGGACGCGGACTGCCTGCAATGTGGCCGGATGGGCCACAGTTCCTGCTGCAGAATGCAGGGACTGGCAGAGACTGCCAGTACAAGATCGGCGCCGCATGGCAAGGCGGCATGAACTATGCTTTTACTGTTTGGGCAGTCACTATGCACGTGACTGTCCCAGGGCCATACCATGCAGTGCATGCCGTGGGCTGCACCACGCGATGCTCTGCATGAACCGGAACGGGGATGGCCCCCGGATGTTGAGGCAGGGGTCCCCTATGGGCGGGGGCGCTCCTGCGCGAAGCCCTCCACCACCGGACGGAGGACGCGGCTTCGCTCGTCGCACCCCCCCTCGGGAGGGGGGTCGCGTACCTGCGCGGGTCTTGGCGGACCGGGACCACGCGCCCCAAGGTCATGGCCAGTATGTAGCTGGCCAGGCCCCGGATAGGGCCCCCATGGGCGGGGGCCCTAGATCGGACGTGAGAGTGGGGACACCCCCCTCCACGCGGGTTACCAATCCCCAACACATGCAGCCGCAGCGGTTTTCTCCGCCGCTGCACGAGTACCCACGGCTGGAGTACCACCCGCCGTACCATATGTATGGCCGGGCCGCGGGTTATGCCCCCCCTCAGATGGGGATGTGCACTCGCCCGCCATATTATCCGGGTCAGTGGCGCGCCCCTGGTTTGGAGAGAGTGGGGAGCCCGTAACTAGCTTGCTCCCTTGCTGGGACAGAGCCGCGGACGGTTCTGCTCCCTACCGCGGTGGTCCGCGTTTGGGGTCGTAGGGGGGAATCCATTAATTTGAGAGCTCTGTTGGACTCAGGGGCTCAAAGCAGTTGGGTTACCACTCGAGTGGCACACCAGTTAGGTTTAGTCGTGGAAGACTCGCCTGTGCCACTTCTTGGAGTTGGTGGCATAGCAAGTGAAGTGTCTGACGGGCCAGACACTTGTCACCTTTTCTTCCGCTGAAGTCCTCCCACAATGAGGATCACGACTTCGGCTATGGTAATGGATACCATTGCGGGTTGGCACCCCCTCGACAGACATGGGTACCGCCGGGTGTGTTGTTCTTTGGTTTCGGGTCTGGATTTGGCCGACCCCTTTGTCTTTCATCCCGGCCCAGTGGACTTGCTCCTGGGCTCGTACGTATTGGGTTGGATTTTGTTGGAATTACACAGAAGGCTCTGGGTTCTGTCTTCACTGATGGCAGTGTCTACGATTTTTGGTTTTGGCCCTGATGGGCCCTGTGTTTGATAATGGCACCGCGGAGGAGCCACCGGTTGTCGCATCTGCGTCCTTGGCCAAGACCATGCAGTTAAGGTTTTGGGAGGTGGAGGAGCCACCTATGAGTTCCAGGATGGATCCGGAACACGCTGAGTGCGAAGCCCATTTTCGATCGACCACGGAGAGGTTGCCCTCCGGTCGGTTTGTAACCAGGTTACCCTTTGTTGCCTCGTCCTAGCCTAGGGCAAAGTAGGGCGCTTGCGGAGAAACGACTGCTGTCCATGGAGCGACGCATGCAGCGTAGTGACCACGTACTTCGCGATAAATATATTGAATTTATGCGCGAGTACGAGGATTTGGGTCACATGTCTCCGGCTCGAGTTGATTGGAGCTCAACTGAGCATTATTTTTTGCCCCACCACGCGGTGGTGAAGGCCTCCACAGGCAAATTGAGGACCGTCTTCGATGGGTCCGCACCCACTTCGAACGGGGTTTCGTTGAATCTGTGTTTGCATTCGGGTCCCAAATTGCATAGGGACATAATTGACATCATCTTGAACTTTAGAAGACATCAAGTGTGTAGTTTTGGTGCGGACATCCGGATGATGTTCCGCCAGACAGTCATACATCCTGAGGACCAGGCGATTCCAGTTGATACTCTGGCGTGAGCGCCCTGAGGATCCGCAGTGACGGTGTATGAACTCAACACAAACACGTATGGTTTGAAATCTAGTCCCTATATCGCCATCAGATCATTGCTTGAATTGGCAGAGCGGGAACGGATCCGCTTTCCCCGTGGGGCTTCCGTGCTGTCACGTGACTTGGTATGTTGATGACGTGTGCAATCCGGAGCCCAAAGTATTGAGGAGGCCACTCCTACTGCGGGGATGAATTTGATTGAAATATTGAAGACAGGTGGCTACGAAACTCTACGTAAGTGGTTGTCTAATGAGCCTAAAGGATTCTAGAAGGGGATCCCGGAGGATCACCAACAGAACCCTCACCTGTTTGAGGATGTGGATGATCCCAACAGGATAGCGGTGCTGGGCATGCAGTACCAGCCGCTAACCGATATTTTCACATTCCAAGTGGACTTGGAAATACCAAAAGTCTGGACTAAGAGAACGGTGTTGTCCGTAATAGCTCGTATGTTTGATCCAAGCGGTTGGATCAGTCCATTGATATTCTCTGCGAAGTGTCTTCTTCAGAGACTTTGGACTTTGGGCGTCTCGTGGGACGAGCCGCTGTTTGGCTCTCCATTGGATGTTTGGCTCGAGTTGTTTTCATCGATTAAGGAAGTCAATCGGATTGCCTTGCCTCGTCGAATATTGCCCCCCGGGAAATATCGAGCCAGCCTGCATGGCTTTTGTGACGCGTCGGAGCGAGGCTACGCCGCGTCAGTCTATATGCGGACAGTTGACGCCGATGGCCGGGTCAATGTCTCGCTTTTGTTAGGGAAGAGCAAGGTCGCCCCCATCAGGACTAGGCTGACTATTCCCAAGCTTGAGTTGAGTGGAGCTCACCTTCTCTCTAAATTGTTGCATCACGTTGCCAGTGAACTGGCTGCCACGGTCGAGATACGAGACATCTTCGCCTGGTCGGATAGCCAGGTCGCGCTTGCATGGTTGCGCGCGGCCCCACATACCTTGGAGGTTTTTGTTGGAAACAGGGTTTCCCAAATTCAAAATATTGGAATTGATATAACATGGAGACATGTGCCGGGAGAGCTTAACCCAGCGGACTGTGCTTCCCGAGGTTGTACGGCACCAGAATTGGTGTCACACCCGCTCTGGTGGGGTCCAGAGTGGCTGATGGGATCAGAAACTTCTTGGCCTGTCTGTCAGACAGATGTTACTTCTTTGAGTTTGACTGGTCTCCGTGTACATGCTGTAGTCGCTGAGACGACGTCGGAGCCGGATTGGCTACTTGCTCGGTATAGCAGCTTGGATAAGCTTCTGGGTGTTACCAGTTGGATTAAGCGTTTCATACATAATTGTAGAAACCCACAGGCAAAGCGCGTTGGAGCCGATTGCAGGTGCAGAAGCAGCCGCCGGAGCGCATTGTTGCATTGGGTCCGTGTCGTGCAGACCGGACGGTTTGAGTCAGAGCTTCGTATTTTGCGCGACGGACGCGCTAAGTTGAAGGGCGCGGTCGCTCGTTTGAACCCGTACATCGACTCGGATGGGCTTCTTCGGGTTGGAGGCAGGCTCCGGAAGGCGCATCTTCCATATGAGACTCGCCATCCTCTGTTGTTGCCCAAGGGCGGACCCTTGGTGCAGCTTTTGGTGTCTGATCGACACATTCGTAACGCCCATGCTGGGTGCAATGCTTTGTTGGCTATTTTGCACCGCGAGTTTTGGATTTTGTCAGCCCGAAGAGCAGCGTCCGTAGTGTCCTGTTTCCGATGTATTGCATGTTATAGGTTGAAGGCATCCACGATGCAACCACAGATGGGTGATTTGCCCGCTGATCGAATCCGACCTTCGAAGACCGTTTGACGGCGTTGGAACCGATTTTGCCGGTCCCTTTTCGATCAAGGCTTCTCCCCTTCGTAATGCCCGTAGTGTTGCGAAGGGCTATTTGTGTGTATTTGTTTGTTTGGCCACCAAGGCTGTCCATTTGGAGGTGGTATCGGCTCTGACTACGGAGGCCTTCGTCGCCGCGTTGGATCGCTTCTTGTTTTCGCGTCGAGGTCTACCTTCCCTTATGAGGTCTGATAATGGCACAAACTATAAGGGAACTGTAAATTATCTTAAGGATGTTTCTGTGTTTATTGATAAAAATTGTACTAGTTTAAGTCAAATTGCTGCCCAAAGGGGAATAACCTGGAAGTTTAGTCCCCCAAGTTGCCCCCATTGGGGAGGGATTTTTGAAGCGGCTGTGAAATCCGCAAAGACCCACCTCCGCCGCATTATCGGAGAAACGGCTCTAACTTTTGAAGAGCTGGCCACAGTGTTTTGTAAAGTTGAGGCGGTCCTCAACTTCTCGTCCTCTCTGTCCGCTATCTCCAGATCCAAATGACTTGGAAGCTCTCTCACCCCTGGTCATTTTTTGGTGGGAGGGCCGTTGAATGCCCTGCCCGAATACCCGTGGAAGGATGAACGCGTATATCGGTTGTCTCGTTTTCAAATGTTGCAGCAAATGAGCCAGGACTGTTGGCGTCGCTGGTCGCTTGAATATTTGCATTTGCTGCAGCAAAGAGTGAAGTGGACAGACAGGACTGAGCCTCCCAGGGAGGGTGATTTAGTATTGTTAAAAGAGGCAAATTTGCCCTCATTGCTTTGGCGACGAGCTCGCATATTACGTTTGATTCTTGGCGGAGATGGCACTCCGCGTGTGGCCTGAGGTGTTGGTCGACGGTTCCTGATTTTCCAGGCGAGGTGTGTGACCTCTCTCGCCCGCCTTCCCGTAGAGTAAGCTAGCGGTCTGCTTCTCAGACCGGGACGGGGGGATGTTTGTAATATATTGGGTAAAACTAAACGCAGGCGTTTCCTGTTATCGCCGCCAGGCGTTTTGGGGTTCTCACACTGCTAGCGTGGATGGCGTCGCGTGTGGTCCGCCATTGCATTGTCCAGGGCGATATCGGTTTGATTTTAAATACGCGGAGCGGTCTCGCGTCTTTTGCTTGTTGTTTAGTTTGAGTGATAATTGTGAATTTCCTGTTTGTTAAATAACTATTGAATTTGTGTTTGTGAAAAACTCTGTTATTGTGACTTTTTCTTGTGAGAGGTGAAACGTGGCTGGCTGTTCACATCTGGCTGTTCCCGAGTGAAACTACGGGAAAGAAATCTATTTAGTTGTCCTGGGGAATTGAGATCTCATGGGTTAGGTAGGGTGATTAGGAATTCCCCCTTCCCGAAGACACTCAAGTTTGGATCCGAAGAGAAAGAAGATTTAGCTTGGTAAGTAGTTTTCAATTGTAATTAATTTATAGGTTAGGTTATTATATAGGGCCCTGTAGCTCCCTTCATAAGCTACGGTGGTAGCAGACTGCGTTAAGTTAATTAGGTTTTAGTCGGGCAAACGTGGTGCCGCGTGGAGATTTTTTCCCGGTACTTATTTTTACCGGTGGTTTTTTCCCGGTGAAGTTCCGGTACAGAATTCTTCCCGCCGCTTCGTTTGTCCGGATTCGCTCTGCGCACATTTTCTGGCAGCAGAGCGTAGTTGCTCTGCACATTCACCATCAACTTTTATACCTTTATTTCGCCAATTTATGTTTCTAAACACCATCTCTAATACTGCCAAAAATAATTTCGGAGATATTGGGTCACCTTGTCTTACGCCTCTACGTATGGGAAATTCGGTTTTAAAATCTTCTGTCTCAAGCTTTATAACTTTAGCTGTGCATTTAGAGTATATGTCGCGTAACGTGTTTATATAAACAGGTGTTTTACTTCTTTTGTTGTAAAAAGTGCTTCCCAGATGGATTCGTGGTCTAGTGAGTCAAATGCTTTGCTATAATCAATAAAACAAAAATATAGTGGTTTTTGGTACTCTTGCGACTTTTCTATTACCTGTGTTACGACCTGTATGTGATCTATTGTTGAAAAGTTTTTGCGAAAAACCAGCTTGTTCTCGAGGTTGATGCGTTCGTCTAATATCTTGGTCAATCTATTTAATAAAGTTTTTGAAAATATTTTATATAAATTTTGTAGTGAAGCTTATTGGTCGATAATTTCCGAGACACTTGGTATCACCCTTCTTTTTATGTAATAGTATTATAGTCGATTCAGACCATTGGTGTGGAGTCGATTGTTGTTCCATTAAAATATTATTGAATAATTTTTGTAGAGGTTAAGTTGTAATGGTTCGCACAAAGTTTTAAGCAACTCATTAGTAATATTGTCTCTTCCCGGGGTTTTATCGTTACCTTGTGGATTTTATTGCAAACTCTCTATTTCGGATTTTAGTATAGGGAGTACTTTGGGATCTTCGCAAAAATGGTTTGTAATTATGTTTGTCCGTGTTTTCCTCCTCTAAATAAAGTGTTGTCTTTAGAATAAAGTTCCTTGTAGAAATTTGTCGCTTCTTTGATCATATCTTGGCGTTTTTAGATATTAGATTTCCTCTCTTATTTTTTAGTTCTACTGCCCATTTCTCCTGACTTTTCCTTTAGTACTTTCATCGCCTTTCGAATAGCTCCTGATTTCTTTATGTATTTTTCAAATAGTTTTTTTGCCTTTTTTGTTTTTTTTCTCTTGTGTTAGTTTTCTGTTCGTTTTATATTTCTATACTTATTTAATATTTTAGTACAAAAAAAAATTAACTGCATACCTATAAAATGGCCACTATAACAAATGAACCGGACGACGTTTCTTCATAGAATGCAGTGGCGAAAATCACGGCTATAAAATTGAAAAGGATGTTAACCGGTAGGTAGACACTGCCCATTCTCAAAACCAACAAGAGGTAAAATAGTTATTGCAAAAGCCAACGACTCGTGCGCAGTGCACACGTCCTTGTATTCGTACGACGACGACGTTTCGCAAAGCATGCGCAGCACTGTGACTAACTTCGTTATTCTTTTGTTTGAACAACTAATTTGTGATTGTTATGTTGACAGGATCTTTTAGACGTGTCTGTAGATAGGTAGATAAACACAAGATTATCTTAACCTTTACTCACTGTATACCGAAACCACAGAATTAATATAAATACTACGTAAAGTAGACAGCCTAAACACAAGAGCACAGAATCGCAACTTCTATGTGACCTAAAACTACCTAGACAAATGAGAAAGCTTGTAAAGATACTAGTAGGATTTGAATACCATTGATTCGTGAATTTGGTAGAATATGATGACATACCCATGGAAATAATAAGTACTTACGTACGTAGGTAGGTACCTAGTACTTCCATGGACATACCTTAGTGTAAACTTAAATTAGGTACTACTTTGATTTACATTTTTATTTATTTTTAGGTACACCTCTTTCGGTCTCCCTGTAATCAAATCTTACAACTTACATGTTTCCGGTCCGATGTTAAAATTTTTTTGAGGAAGGCTATCAGGAATCTCGAAATTTCCTCATGAGCACACGTGTGTCATAGCTATAGATATTATGCTAATAAAACAAAGAAAAATACAGCCGACTTGAGAACCTCCTCTTTTTGGTTTTACAAGTCAACATTTAAGCTTTATCTACTGAACCAATCTTCTTCTAATTTCGCATACTTACACATAGTTAGAAATACTGAGAAAGACATAGGGTACCTTTAATTCCGGGAAAAAGCGCTGTTCCCGTGGGAAATTCACGCGGGCGATGCCGCGGGCAAAAGCTAGTAGACTATACACCTAACCCATAATGAATGTTTCATTTAGTCATTCCTCAAAAAACACACATACATATACAATCCTACTAATATTATAAATACGAAAGTGAGTTTGTTTGTCGCTTTATCTACTGAACCGGCCGTCATAAAATTTTGCATACACATAGTCAGAGGTCCAGAGAAGGACATAGGCTATCATTTATCCCAGAAAAAGTACGGTTTCCGAGGGATCATTATATATACATAAGCGCGTTCAGAGCCGCGGGCGAAAACTAATACAAATATAAAAAGACACAATTTTGAAGCTGCCATAATGTTCACTCTAGTTATGCCCACTGCAGTAACCTCAGCGGTAGAGTGCATCAGTGTCGCAACCATGATTCACAAGGCTGCGGTTGCAGAATGGACGCTTGCGTATGCGCTTCCTTCGAGTTCTAGGCCGGCAGTTAGAACGGACCAATTCTATTCGTGATTTGAATTAAGCTCTCTAAAATATCCTTTATTTTTATATACTCCTCATTATCATATGATATCATCATATCATACTGCTGTTGCACTACCATTTGTAAACAGCTACTGATATTACCATATTCTATGGAATAAATGATTTCTATTCTATCACTATTGTCATTTATTAGGTAGCTAGTTTAGTAACTAGTTTCCACGAAAAGTACCTACCTATTAAATGCAAAACAGCTACCACTTCGAGCAACATGGACTTCCGCGCGTAAAGGCAGTATCCGTGTTGTTTCTATATTCTAGCCACAGAGCTTATAATAATTAAAAATATATATATATATTTCTGTGGTTCTAGCACAACTCCCTCCTACCTAGAAGTGGTGGTGGCCGAGAGGTAGGGTGCGCGCCTGTGGATACAAAATCCCTGGTTCGAATCCTGCCCGGGCTACATGAGTTTGTATACCAATCTGACTCATGTTAAGGTTTTCATCGAACCACCACTTGCTTCCGGTGAAGGAAAACATCGTGAGGAAACCTGCACTCTGGTTGATGATTATCAGCTAGTGCGTGTGAAATACGGAGAAAGGTAATGGCAAATCACTCCATTAAAATTGCCATGAGAGTCGTTGTGTGTGTTTCATCTCCATATATTGATTCACGACCCTCAGTCATGAGGAAATACGACGGCTAAAGAGGAGAGAAAACTTTCACCTCATAATTCGATACTCAAAATGACTGAATGGATATTTTCTGGATGCAACAAATCGACATCCGCCAATCGACTCTTTTATTAGGTATAAGAACTCTTTGATTTAGTGAAACTTTTCTCTAATAGTTTCTAGGAAATAGGCACACAAAGTAGCTGTCTGTCTCTCTCGACTATAGTGAGTGAGTGGTCTAGATAATTTATTAAATACTAGATATTGCCCGCGGATTCGCTTGCGTGAATTTCCCTTGGGAACAGTGCTTTTTCCCGGGAGGAAAGGTACCCTACGTCCTTCTCCGTCCTAACTATGTGGTGGCGCCATCTATTAACTATTTTACATAAATTGTCTTTGAGTAAGATATTGGCTTTTTCTTTTCCCATCCCTAACCTACTTTTGACATGTTGCCTTAAACATTCGCCAGTCGCAAATAGATACTCATACGCATTGTGCGTCGTGTCGCGATCTCACCGCCGGAACGGGCTCGCAGCTTGTTCCCGAACATTCTATCGCCGAAATCAGCTTATAGCTGGTTTTCGTAAAACTTCGCTGGTGATACGGGATCTTCCGTAAGCCTTAATTTGTCCCGCTGTTTCAAAATGCGCTTCCGTGTGTGAAATATAAGAGAAAATCGATGAACTTGTGCTGTGACATTTTTGATGTGAATTTGCTGAACTATAGTGTCCAGTTGAGGGATCCCTGGAGCAGGCGTTGGAGATCTTAAGGTAGGCACATGTCATCCTATGTCACCTAGTCCCAAGCCAATACCTGTAGTCGGTTTTTCTCTTATTTTTATAATTTTAGCTATCGAAGGCTTCGCAGTTCATACGCGCGAAACCATTTTTTGTGGTCACTTTCTGATCGCTTGGATATTATCCATTTCCCGCCCCTATTCAGGTCACCTGGTAGGAGATTTATATTAAAACCGCCCTTTTTAGGTCATTACGTGTATCTAAAAAGCGTACCCAAGTTAGTGCGCACGCGGCGTACTGCCTAGGTATTTCCGCTGTCCGCAGTCTAAATACATTAGTTCTTTGTTTTTGTCATCTAGTTTACATCAACTCATATTCTATATTCATTTTACTTACTAATATTTCGCCGTAATAAGTAATTACGCAGTAATTTATTCCATTCGATTTTTAAAAATACGTTGCGGGTAGAATTTTTTCCTGTGGCGGCCAAATACTTTCTATAGCGGCCACACCCTACTTACTCGTATCTCGTATTCTAATTTTAAAAAAATTACTTATTATCTGTAGTCGCGTTTTATCTGCAGAATCATTATGGCGAAAAGTAAACCTGAAGAAAATATGCCTGAGAAATATAACTATGAACTTAAGTCACTAGAAGCGAAACGTAATGCGTTATTTGAATGCTTACAAACAGCTTTTGACTTGTCAAAAAATATTGGCGAATCGAGCGAGGCACACGAAAACTTTCTGGATGCCAGTAGTAATATCGATATAATTCGGTCGGAATTCCAGAAGGTGTTAGATCAATATAACAATTGTTTGTTATCTAACAATCCCAAGGCCTCGCCTGATTTTAAATCACTCGTTTCCTTTGAACAGTTATATTGTCGCATCAAGCGACTAGTCGCATCTTGTACTGTCGCTATTTCGTCTCAAAATTCTTGTAGTTTACCGCTAAAGAGTAAAGTAAAGTTACCGCCTATTGAGTTGATGAGTTTTAATGGTGACATCCGCCTGTGGCCTTCCTTTTATGCGAATTTTAAATCGATAATTCATGATAACCACGCCCTCTCAGACCAGGAAAAATTGCACTATCTGTTAGGAAAACTCTCTGGGAAGGCACAGACCGCTTGTGCAGGGGTTATACCCACTGCAGAAAACTATAAAATTTTATTCGAAACGCTTGTAAATAGGTACGAGGATAAGCGATCACTAGCTGCCACCTATTTACAGCAAATACTAGAATTTAAACCCATTACGGCCAGTACGGCCAATTTGGACTTGTTTAATGATAAATTCGTAACCGCAGTACGCGCGTTGCAGAATCTAAAAATTAAAGATTTATTGGATCTAATATTTTTGCAAATTGCTTTATCTAAATTAGATTCCAACACAGTACATACTTTCGAGAACAATAACAATCAGTCTGAAATCCCGTCATTTTGATAAACTGGTTGATTTTATAAATAATCAGAGTAAAATATTACAACGCGCCACCGCGCCTGCCGCGGCCGGCTCGCAAAAATCAGCTGACCGTTCTCGTTCTAATGGTAATAAAAACCGTTCACCGCAGTATAATGCTTATGTCAGCACAATCGATTCTGCATCTGCAAGTTATAAGTGCCTTTGCACGAACATTTCGCATCAACATTTATTTAAATGTCCTGATTTTCATAAAATGTCCCCTCAAGAGCGTTTTCAGTCTGTGAAAAATATTAATGGCTGTATAAATTGCCTAAGTGTTAAACATAAAATTGCTGGTTGCCAATCTGCTTCCGGGTGTCGTGTTTGTAAACAAAAACACCATTCTATGTTACATTTCCGTCAGAATTCGGGACCGCGGCCCGGGGTTGAGTCGCCAGCCGCTGCGCCTGCGCGCCCCAGTGTGACGTCACGGTCACCTGATCCGCACGCCACAGTGAGCACTGACGCGCCCGCGCAGACAGACATCGCATTATGCGCGACGTCTCAACGCTCTTGTGTGTTGAATGCCGCCATCCACAGTAATACGCCGCAGTGTACCTCGCCCACTACTGTTTTACTCGCTACCGCACAGGTAGTGACGTACGATAGTAAGGGGAATAAACATGTAATAAGGGTCTTATTAGATTCTGCATCTCAAAGCCATTTCATTACTAGGGAATGTTGTGAGCGTTTGAATTTGCACCAAAATAAAACTAAAAGTACTACTGTGAGAGGCTTCGGAGGGATAGAAAAATGTCTAATGGTACGATCGACTTAGAATTTTTCTCGCGTTTTAATATGAACATTAAGTTTCAAATAAATTCTTTGGTAGTCGATCAGATAACTGATTATTTACCTACCGCCTTGGTAGACGTGTCCGCCCTGCCTTCTGTCAATAATTTGCAACTGGCAGATGAAAGTTTCGCTACGCCCAACAAAATTGATGTTTTGATTGGTGCATCGCTTTTTCCTCATTTAATTCTACCTGACGTGATATCTGTTAGTCCGTCAGGGCCCCCGCTATTAATACGGTGTTGGGCTATGTACTCATGGGAGAGGTACCAACACTGACCGCCCGCCCAGCATGCGTGACGTCATGCTGTGCCATAGTGCAACCGCCTATGGATGCTTTGTTTACCCGCTTTTGGGAACTAGAGGAAGTCCCTAACTCGCCCATTCAGCACCCAGTCGAGGCTGAATGTGAATATTTTTATCGCTCGACTACGGAACGCGACATATCTTCTGGCCGCTATACCGTAGCCCTTCCGTTTGACAAGGACGTGTTTTCGCTTGGCAATTCATTCGATATTGCGCGCAAGCGTTTTTTATGTTTAGAACGGAAGCTCGAAGCTTCTCCCAAGCTTCGTACCGCTTATAATGACGTCATAAATGACTACATTTCGCAAGGTTATTTAGAACAAGTAACCACTTCACCGCAGGAGTCAAATGATTTTTCTCCTACATATATAATCCCGCACCACGGAGTTCTTCGTGAGGATAAGTCGACGTCAAAGTTGCGCCCTGTACTAGATGCGAGTTGTAAGACCTCATCGGGTGTCTCGCTCAATGATGTATTGCACAGTGGGCCCAACTTACAAGGAGACTTGTTTAAAATTATTTTAAATTTTCGACTACACGCTGTAGCCATGACCGCTGATTGTAAACAAATGTTTTTACAAATTATGATGCGCGAATCTGATAGGCGTTATCAGAGGATCTTATATCGGTTTAATCCAAACGACCCGCTTCTTGTATATCAATTTAATAGGGTGTGTTTCGGCTTACGGTCGAGCCCCTACCACGCGCTGCGCACGGTGCAACAACTTGTCACCGACGACGGCGCCAAGTACCCACGCGCCGCGAGCGTCGCCGCCTCGTGCATCTACATGGACGACATCGCTTTCTCTATTGGTAGTGAGAAGGAGGCGGTGAATACTGCGCATGAACTAATTAATATGTTCAAGGGCGCTCAGTGGGACTTAGTTAAATGGAACAGTAATTCGAGAAATGCTCTCGACGAGCTTCCTGCTTCGCATAAGATTCCTACTGACGACGTTGAATTTGATAAGGCCGCACAACATAAGATACTGGGCCTTGGCTGGTCCACAGATCAAGACAGTTTTATTTCAAAATTAACCCACCAGACTCGGGCTCCTTGTGCACTAAGCGCACCATACTTTCGACTATTGCTAGACTATGGGACATCATGGGATTCGTTGCGCCGGCCATTTTAGTCGCTAAATTACTGATCAAGCAGCTATGGCAACTGAATCTAGGCTGGGATGAACCCCGCCCTGCGATATCGTTAAGTTTTGGCAACAATATTGTGCCGAGCTACCGGCGCTAAATGAAATAAAAATTCCGCGTTATCTCGGAGTGACGGGTGACTGCGAGGTTACTCTGGTCGGGTTCGCTGACGCCAGCGAGCGTGCTTACGGTGGTGTAGTATACACGCACGTCAGCTCTGCCTCTGGCAATCATGTTCATCTGTTGTGCGCCAAGTCTAAAATCGCGCCTTCCCCGCCCCATACGATAGCTCGTATGGAGTTGTGTGCAGTACTTTTGCTGTCGAAGTTACTGCGTACAGTTATAGACACTTATAATGCCCGCATTCCAATAAGGGTGCGCGCTTACACCGACTCCAAGGTGGCACTTTATTGGATTAAGAATTCACCGCACCGTTGGCAAACATTCGTTGCCAATCGAGTAATTAAAATTACCGACAATTTGTCGGCTGATAATTTTCATCACGTCGCGGGAACTGACAACCCTGCTGACTGTTTGTCACGTGGCGTCGCTCCTCCAAACTTAAAGACCACCCGCTGTGGTTTTCTGGGCCTCCGTGGCTATCGCTGTCAGCTGCACAGTGGCCCACGTTTGATGAAATTGACGATTCTAGTTTGGAAATTATTCCCGAGCAAAGAAAGCTCGTTCACGCAGTCGTAACTCCTCCAGACGACTCCGCAATTTATACCGCTGCCTGTCGGTCATCGTCATGGAGTAAACTTTTACGTACTATTGTGTACATTTGTAGATTTTTAAAGCTACTACCGCGCCGTGAGTCAGCAGCCGTCGCTGCGTCTGACATGGAGTATGCAGAAAATAAATTGCTGCAATTACTTCAGCATAGGCATTTTAATAATGAAATTTTAAATATTAAAAGTGACTCACCTATTTCGCCGTCTCTCAATAAATTAAGACCGTTTTTGCATAACGGATTGCTCAGAGTTGGTGGCCGTCTCGCCAACTCTGACTTAAATTTCGCAGAACGACATCCTATACTTCTGCCTCGTGACGATCACGTGGTTAGTTTAATCATTACGTATTATCATAAAAAGCATTTGCATGCTGGGCCTGAGTTGCTCATGTCATTGCTTCGCCAGAAGTACTGGATCTTATCCGCTCGCCGCCTTGTGCGGAAGCTAGTACACCAGTGTAATGTGTGCTTCCGCGCTCACCCGCGTCCGACTTTCCCGCTCATGGCGGACTTGCCTGACTGTCGCACCAGGCAAGCCATCAAGGCTTTCACGCATACAGGCTGCGATTACGCAGGTCCTATCGCGTACACCCCGATAAGACGTCGAGGAGCGAGAGCTTTGAAAGCTTACATTTGCGTTTTTACGTGTCTTACAACTCGCGCATTACATATCGAGGTTGCTACTGACCTGAGTACAGCTAGCTTTTTAGCTGCACTAAAGCGCTTCTTGTCTCGCCGGGGCCCTGTCCAGGTAATGCATTCTGACAGGGGGACAAATTTTGTCGGCGCGAACTCTTATTTACGCGACTTATATAAATTTTTAAATAGTAACGAATACCGCTGTCGTTTCGAACAGGAGCTTACAGAGCATCGAATTGATTGGAAATTTAATTGTGCCACGGCCAGCCACTTTGGGGGCTGCTGGGAAAGCATGGTGAAGATTGTCAAAACGCACCTGTTTAAGGTTATCGGTCAACAGCTTCTTTCCTATGAAGAGCTTGTGACGGTGCTCATTCAGATCGAATGTCTGCTGAATTCGCGACCTCTCACCGTGCTAAGCGCCGATCCCGCTGAACCGGACTGCTCTGACTCCTAGTCATTTTTTACATACCGCTCCTTTAAATTCGTTACCCGCGCCTGAAGTAAATGCTGATAATCTCGAGCTTACTTCAGAGACACTCGCTACTCGATAAGTTAGTGCAATCCTTCTGGAAAAGGTGGAGAGTAGAGTATTTGCATAATCTCTCCAGACTCGAGAGAAGTGGAATACTCCATCCGTTCCCATTGTGCCCGGTACGGTTGTACTCATTATAGACAATAATTCGCCTCCCTTATCGTGGCCATTGGCGATTGTTGATAAAATTCATCCCTCAAAAGACGGTACCATTCGAGTAGTGACAGTGAAGACAGCCAAAGGCACGTATACGCGCCCGGTTGTTCGCTTATGCCCGCTGCCTACGCAGTAAGCTCTACATAGCGCATTCGTTATCGCTTTAGTTTTAACTTTATTCGCTGTAATTTAGTGGTTAAGTTTACCACTTAAGTTTATTACTTTATTTTTGTTTTCGCTGTTTCGCATACCGCTGTTTTTAAGTTAATTTTCGCTTTATGAATGTTTTTAAAGGTGACCCTTTAAAGGGGGGAGGAAATGGTGGCGCCATCTATTAACTATTTTACATAAATTGTCTTTGAGTAAGATATTGGCTTTTTCTTTTCCCATCCCTAACCTACTTTTGACATGTTGCCTTAAACATTCGCCAGTCGCAAATAGATACTCATACGCATTGTGCGTCGTGTCGCGATCTCACCGCCGGAACGGGCTCGCAGCTTGTTCCCGAACATTCTATCGCCGAAATCAGCTTATAGCTGGTTTTCGTAAAACTTCGCTGGTGATACGGGATCTTCCGTAAGCCTTAATCTGTCCCGCTGTTTCAAAATGCGCTTCCGTGTGTGAAATATAAGAGAAAATCGATGAACTTGTGCTGTGACATTTTTGATGTGAATTTGCTGAACTATAGTGTCCAGTTGAGGGATCCCTGGAGCAGGCGTTGGAGATCTTAAGGTAGGCACATGTCATCCTATTCACCTAGCCCCAAGCCAATACCTGTAGTCGGTTTTTCTCTTATTTTAAAATTTTAGCTATCGAAGGCTTCGCAATTCATACGCGCGAAACCATTTTGTGTATGCGAAACTTCAGGAAGATTGGTTCAGTATATAATGTGTGAAGAGGTAACAAACAAATAAACAAACTCATATTAATTAGGACTAGGATTAGTTTTAAATAATCAAATAGTTATCTGACTAAAACATTTCCATTTGCAGGCCAAACGAACCAGGTAGTAGAGCTGAACGTATCAGGCGGAGCGCTAGGGCTGAACAAGATGTCAAAGCGCGAGGGAGTGATTCTACGCGGCCGAGGATCGCTCATGTGGTCGGCCAACTTCCAATACAGCAAGGAGGTTCTCATTACCAAATGAACCAGGTAGTAGAGCTGAACGTATCAGGCGGAGCGCTAGGGCTGAACAAGATGTCAAAGCGCGAGGAGGCGTCCACTACGCGGACTACGAGGACGCTCAAGTGGTCGGCCTTAACTTCCATCAGAGCAAGGAGTGTTCTCTTTGCTGTGGAGAACGGGCAGCCTGCTAGTAATGGAGACGTGAGTATACATTATCATCGTCAGCTTACACAACTGACTTTTAAATTTACTAGGGTGTATTTACCTTACAAACTGAGCATCTACGACCCATCTGTTACATGGCAGTAGTCGTATTTGCAATACAAAGACATGTCAATGATGCCTTGGGCACTAAGACTTGAATAAACTCTGTCACCAGTGTTAGTAATAATAATAATAACACACTCGTTAAGAACGAACCAGCGTCAGCTTGCTACCAATTTTTTGTTAGTATGCTTCCTTCTGTCGGCTCCAAGCTTCTCTATCCTAGGCAATCGTGCCAGTCTTTGCCAGGCAATATTCTCTACATCGTCGACCCATCTAGCAGCCGGACGTGTCTTACGCTTCGCTTTCCGTCTCTCAGATACCAACTCATTAAATAGTCATACATACAAACATTACGATATTATGAGGCCTGAGGGGTTGGCAACTTCCACCAAAACGGTGATATTCAAGGAGATACTCATTGTAGACTAGCGACGTGATCATACATTATTAATTTCAGCTACTACTCACTGCTATAAGTCCTCTTATCTGCGCCAGCTTCTCTATCCTGAGCCGACGCAATCAGTTCTGCCAGCAATATTCCTTACATCGAGACTAGACTGCACTATACTTTTTTAAATATACTCAGCTTGAAGTACAATACAATACGAATTAAATAGGATGCGCAGCGCATGTCCAAGAGGCGGGAGACGCAATTTATGATTATCTATTTATTTAGTGCATCAGCCAATTTAATAAAAATATCTACGCTTAATAATGTAAACAGATAAAATTTTTAAAAAGTTCAAAATTTTTGTAAAATACCGTGTTTTAATTTTAGTTTTTCTGAGTGCAGAAATGTAGTGCATGCTATGTTCACATCAAGAAGATTTAACACTTTATATGAATATTGTTATGTTTCACACATCAGTTGTGGACCAAATAATAAAAAAATACAAGTTTAGGAACCGCCATTCTATATGTCGGAGAGTAAAAAATTTAGAAAGAGAAAATATCGGATATAAATTTGACGTAAAAGAGTGCCAGTGAACGTCAATTTTCAATGAAGTATTTTTGAATTCCTGTTTCCCAGCTAACGTCCCGCGGCAAGATAAAAGGCCCTCATCCAGAAGAACTTCCTGCGCATGTGGCGCAACATCGGCGTGAGATGCTGTTCATCTTCGTGCTGCTCCGTCATGCAGGTCATCCTGTTCTGTTCTGGCCATCGGCCGCGACCCCAGCGGCCTCAAGCTGGTGAGTGTACCGAAACGGCCAACATCGGCCGACCCCAGCGGCTCCCCAAGCTGGTGAGGTACTGACACTTGCCAACATCGGCCGCGACCCCGCGGCCTCAAGCTGGTGAGTGTACCGACACCTTGGCCAACATCGGCCGCGACCCCATGGCCTCCAAGCTGGTGTGAGTGTACCGACACCTTGCCAACATCGGCCGCGACCCCAGCGGCCTCAAGCTGGTGAGTGTACCGACACCTTGCCACAACATCGGCCCGCGACCCCAGCCGGCATAAACAGGCAGGTGTACCGACACCTTGCCAACATCGGCCACGACCCCGGCCTCAAGCTGGTGAGTGTACCGACACCTTGCCAACATCGGCCGCGACCCCAGCGGCCTCAAGCTGGTGAGTGTGACCGACACCTTGCCAACATCGGCCGCGACCCCAGCGGCCTCAAGCTGGTGAGTGTACCGACACCTTGCCAACATCGGCCGCGACCCCAGCGGCCTCAAGCTGGTGAGTGTACCGACACCTTGCCAACATCGGCCGCGACCCCAGCGGCCTCAAGCTGGTGAGTGTACCGACACCTTGCCAACATCGGCCGCGACCCCAGCGGCCTCCAAGCTGGTGAGTGTACCGACACCTTGCCAACATCGGCCGCGACCCCAGCGGCCTCAAGCTGGTGAGTGTACCGACACCTTGCCAACATCGGCCGCGACCCCAGCGGCCTCAAGCTGGGTGAGTGTACCGACACCTTGCCAACATCGGCCGCGACCCCAGCGACGAGTCATACCGACACCTTGCCAACATCGGCCGCGACCCCAGCGGCCTCAAGCTGGTGAGTGTACCGGGACACCTTGCCAACATCGGCCGCGACCCCAGCGGCCTCAAGCTGGTGAGTGTACCGACATCTTGCGCAACATCGGCCGCGACCCCAGCGGCCTCAAGCTGGTGAGTGTACTGGACACTTGGCCAACATCGGCCGCGACCCCAGCGGCCTCAAGCTGGTGTGAGTGGTCGGAGCACTTATGCGCAACATCGGCCGCGACCCCATGCGGCCTCAAGCTGGTGAGTGTACCGACACCTTGCCAACATCGGCCGCGACCCCAGCGGCCTCAAGCTGGTAGGGAGTGTACCGACACCTTGCCAACATCCGGCCGCGACCCCAGCGGCCTCAAGCTGGTGAGTGTACCGACACCTTGGCCAACATCGGCCGCGACCCCAGCGCCCTCAAGCTGGTGAGTGTACCGACACTCTTGCCAACATCGGCCGCGACCCCAGCGGCCTCAAGCTGGTGAGTGTACTCGCAAACACCTTGCCAACATCGGCCGCGACCCCAGCGGCACTCAAGCTGGTGGAGTGTACCGACACCTTGCCAACATCGGCCGCGACCCCAGCGGCCTCAAGCTGGTGAGTGTACTGACACCTGCTCGGGTCGGCCGCGACCCCAGCGGCCTCAAGCTGCGAGTGTACCGACACCTTGCCAACATCGGCCGCGACCCCAGCGGCCTCAAGCTGGTGAGTGTACCGGACACCTTGCCAACATCGGCCGCGACCCCAGCGGCCTCAAGCTGGTGAGTGTACCGACACCTTGCCAACATCGGCCGCGACCCCCAGCGGCCTCAAGCTGGTGAGTGTACCGACACTTGCCAACATCGGCCGCGACCCCGGTGCTCCAAGCTGGTGAGTGTACCGAGACCTGCCAACATCGGCCGCGACCCCAGCGGCCTCCAAGCTGGGTGAGAGCCGGACACCTTACGCCAACATCGGCCGCGACCCCAGCGGCCTCAAGCTGGTGAGTGTACCGACACCTTGGCCAACATCGGCCGCGACCCCAGCGGCCTCAAGCTCGGCGGAGTGTACCGACATCTTGCCAACATCGGCCGCGACCCCAGCGGCCTCAAGCTGGTGAGTGTACCGACACCTTGCCAACATCGGCCGCGACCCCAGCGGCCTCAAGCTGGTGAGTGTACCGACATCCAGCCAACATCGGCCGCGACCCCAGCGGCCTTCAAGCTGGTGAGTGTACCGACATCTTGCCAACATCGGCCGTGGCGACCCCCAGCGGCCTGAAGCTGGTGAGTCGTACCGACACCTTGCCAACATCGGCCGCGACCCCAGCGCGGCCTCAAGCTGAGGTGAGTGTACCGACACCTTGGCCAACATCGGCCGCGAAACCCCAGCGGCCTCAAGCTGGTGAGTGTACTCGGGAGACACGCTTGCCAACATCGGCCGCGACCCCAGCGGCCTCAAGCTGGTGAGTGTACCGGGACACCTTGCCAACATCGGCCGCGACCCCAGCGCTGACCTCCCAAGCTGGTGAGTGTACCGACACCTTGCCAACATCGGCCCGCGACCCCAGCTAGGCCTCCAAGCTGGTGAGTGTACCGACATCCTTGCCAAACATCGGCCGCGACCCCAGCGGCCTCAAGCTGGTGAGTGTACTGACACCTTGCCAACATCGGCCGCGACCCCAGCGGCCTCAAGCTGGTGAGTGTACCGACACCTTGCCAACATCGGCCGCGACCCCAGCGGCCTCAAGCTGGTGAGTGTACCGACACCTTGCCAACATCGGCCGCGACCCCAGCGGCCTCAAGCTGGTGAGTGTACCGACACCTTGCCAACATCGGCCGCGACCCCAGCGGCCTCAAGCTGGTGAGTGTACCGACACCTTGCCAACATCGGCCGCGACCCCAGCGGCCTCAAGCTGGTGAGTGTACCGAGACCTTGCCAACATCGGCCGCGACCCCAGCGGCCTCAAGCCAGTGAGTGTACCGAGACCGTGCCAACATCGGCCGCGACCCCAGCGGCCTCAAGCTGGTGAGTGTACCGACACCTTGCCAACATCGGCCGCGACCCCAGCGGCCTCAAGCTGGTGAGTGTACCGAGACCTTGCCAACATCGGCCGCGACCCCAGCGGCCTCAAGCTGGTGAGTGTACCGAGACCTTGCCAACATCGGCCGCGACCCCAGCGGCCTCAAGCTGGTGAGTGTACCGACACCTTGCCAACATCGGCCGCGACCCCAGCGGCCTCAAGCTGGTGAGTGTACCGAGACCTTGACAACATCGGCCGCGACCCCAGCGGCCTCAAGCTGGTGAGTGTACCGAGACCTTGCCAACATCGGCCGCGACCCCAGCGGCCTCAAGCTGGTGAGTGTACCGAGACCTTGCCAACATCGGCCGCGACCCCAGCGGCCTCAAGCTGGTGAGTGTACCGAGACCTTGCCAACATCGGCCGCGACCCCAGCGGCCTCAAGCTGGTGAGTGTACCGAGACCTTGCCAACATCGGCCGCGACCCCAGCGGCCTCAAGCTGGTGAGTGTACCGAGACCTTGCCAACATCGGCCGCGACCCCAGCGGCCTCAAGCTGGTGAGTGTACCGAGACCTTGCCAACATCGGCCGCGACCCCAGCGGCCTCAAGCTGGTGAGTGTACCGAGACCTTGCCAACATCGGCCGCGACCCCAGCGGCCTCAAGCTGGTGAGTGTACCGAGACCTTGCCAACATCGGCCGCGACCCCAGCGGCCTCAAGCTGGTGAGTGTACCGAGACCTTGCCAACATCGGCCGCGACCCCAGCGGCCTCAAGCTGGTGAGTGTACCGAGACCTTGCCAACATCGGCCGCGACCCCAGCGGCCTCAAGCTGGTGAGTGTACCGAGACCTTGCCAACATCGGCCGCGACCCCAGCGGCCTCAAGCTGGGTGAGTGTACCGACACCTTGCCAACATCGGCCGCGACCCCAGCGGCCTCAAGCTGGTGAGTGTACCGACACCTTGCCAACATCGGCCGCGACCCCAGCGGCCTCAAGCTGGTGAGTGTACCGACACCTTGCCAACATCGGCCGCGACCCCAGCGGCCTCAAGCTGGTGAGTGTACCGAGACCTTGCCAACATCGGCCGCGACCCCAGCGGCCTCAAGCTGGTGAGTGTACCGAGACCTTGCCAACATCGGCCGCGACCCCAGCGGCCTCAAGCTGGTGAGTGTACCGAGACTCTTGCCAACATCGGCCGCGACCCCAGCGGCCTCAAGCTGGTGAGTGTACCGACACCTTGCCAACATCGGCCGCGACCCCAGCGGCCTCAAGCTGGTGAGTGTACCGAGACCTTGCCAACATCGGCCGCGACCCCAGCGGCCTCAAGCTGGTGAGTGTACCGAGACCTTGCCAACATCGGCCGCGACCCCAGCGGCCTCAAGCTGGTGAGTGTACCGAGACCTTGCCAACATCGGCCGCGACCCCAGCGGCCTCAAGCTGGTGAGTGTACCGAGACCTTGCCAACATCGGCCGCGACCCCAGCGGCCTCAAGCTGGTGAGTGTACCGAGACCTTGCCAACATCGGCCGCGACCCCAGCGGCCTCAAGCTGGTGAGTGTACCGAGACCTTGCCAACATCGGCCGCGACCCCAGCGGCCTCAAGCTGGTGAGTGTACCGAGACCTTGCCAACATCGGCCGCGACCCCAGCGGCCTCAAGCTGGTGAGTGTACCGACACCTTGCCAACATCGGCCGCGACCCCAGCGGCCTCAAGCTGGTGAGTGTACCGACACCTTGCCAACATCGGCCGCGACCCCAGCGGCCTCAAGCTGGTGAGTGTACCGACACCTTGCCAACATCGGCCGCGACCCCAGCGGCCTCAAGCTGGTGAGTGTACCGAGACCTTGCCAACATCGGCCGCGACCCCAGCGGCCTCAAGCTGGTGAGTGTACCGAGACCTTGCCAACATCGGCCGCGACCCCAGCGGCCTCAAGCTGGTGAGTGTACCGAGACCTTGCCAACATCGGCCGCGACCCCAGCGGCCTCAAGCTGGTGAGTGTACCGAGACCTTGCCAACATCGGCCGCGACCCCAGCGGCCTCAAGCTGGTGAGTGTACCGAGACCTTGCCAACATCGGCCGCGACCCCAGCGGCCTCAAGCTGGTGAGTGTACCGACACCTTGCCAACATCGGCCGCGACCCCAGCGGCCTCAAGCTGGTGAGTGTACCGAGACCTTGCCAACATCGGCCGCGACCCCAGCGGCCTCAAGCTGGTGAGTGTACCGAGACCTTGCCAACATCGGCCGCGACCCCAGCGGCCTCAAGCTGGTGAGTATACCGAGACCTTGCCAACATCGGCCGCGACCCCAGCGGCCTCAAGCTGGTGAGTGTACCGAGACCTTGCCAACATCGGCCGCGACCCCAGCGGCCTCAAGCTGGTGAGTGTACCGAGACCTTGCCAACATCGGCCGCGACCCCAGCGGCCTCAAGCTGGTGAGTGTACCGAGACCTTGCCAACATCGGCCGCGACCCCAGCGGCCTCAAGCTGGTGAGTGTACCGAGACCTTGCCAACATCGGCCGCGACCCCAGCGGCCTCAAGCTGGTGAGTGTACCGAGACCTTGCCAACATCGGCCGCGACCCCAGCGGCCTCAAGCTGGTGAGTGTACTGAGACCTTGCCAACATCGGCCGCGACCCCAGCGGCCTCAAGCTGGTGAGTGTACCGACACCTTGCCAACATCGGCCGCGACCCCAGCGGCCTCAAGCTGGTGAGTGTACCGAGACCTTGCCAACATCGGCCGCGACCCCAGCGGCCTCAAGCTGGTGAGTGTACCGAGACCTTGCCAACATCGGCCGCGACCCCAGCGACCTCAAGCTGGTGAGTGTACCGGAGACCTTGCCAACATCGGCCGCGACCCCAGCGGCCTCAAGCTGGTGAGTGTACCGAGACCTTGCCAACATCGGCCGCGACCCCAGCGGCCTCAAGCTGGTGAATGTACCGAGACCTTGCCAACATCGGCCGCGACCCCAGCGGCCTCAAGCTGGTGAGTGTACCGAGACCTTGCCAACATCGGCCGCGACCCCAGCGGCCTCAAGCTGGTGAGTGTACCGAGACCTTGCCAACATCGGCCGCGACCCCAGCGGCCTCAAGCTGGTGAGTGTACCGAGACCTTGCCAACATCGGCCGCGACCCCAGCGGCCTCAAGCTGGTGAGTGTACCGAGACCTTGCCAACATCGGCCGCGACCCCAGCGGCCTCAAGCTGGTGAGTGTACCGAGACCTTGCCAACATCGGCCGCGACCCCAGCGGCCTCAAGCTGGTGAATGTACCGAGACCTTGCCAACATCGGCCGCGACCCCAGCGGCCTCAAGCTGGTGAGTGTACCGAGACCTTGCCAACATCGGCCGCGACCCCAGCGGCCTCAAGCTGGTGAGTGTACCGAGACCTTGCCAACATCGGCCGCGACCCCAGCGGCCTCAAGCTGGTGAGTTTACTAATACTAAGCCACACTACAAGGAGCCTCGCTTAGTACTAAGAGCCAAGGGACTCGCTTAGTGACTGATACTAGCGAACTGACGTATGACATACTATCAGAGCGGCCACACTGCAAGCGGCGCGCCTGAGTGTCTGGATAGTCACTAAGCGAGAACAAGTCTCTTTTAATAGGTTAAACGAGTCTTCGTCTTCTTCGGCCGGCAACACTCTTGTGATACCCCTGGTGTTGCAGTTATCCATGGGCAGCGGTGATCGCTTACCATCAGGTGACCCGCTTGCTCGTTTGCCGCCCTATGTTATAAAAAAATGTTTATTTATCAACTCAAAAATTGAAACTATTTGTTCCAGGCTGTAGTAAACGACGATGTGCACGTCATAAACGGTCACTGCCCCTTCAACTCCTCCTGCTCTATGAAGAACCTCTCCTGCCGCTACCTGGACCAACTCACAGAACACACCGTCAAGGAATACTACACAGATCTCACAGCAGCTCTTAATGCTGTGAGAGAAGGGGAGGCGTGGGGCGCTCTGTACTTCAATGAGAACTACACGGATTCGCTGGTCGCTAGGCTGGCCTTGGGTGAGTCATCATGAGAACTTAGACTAACTCACAGAGTACACAGTCAAGGAGTACTACACAGATCTCACAGCAGCTCTTAATTCTGTAAGGGAAGGCGTGGGGCGCTCTGTACTTCAATGAGAATTACACGGATTCGCTGGTCGCTAGACTGGCCTTGGGTGAGTCATCATGAGAACTTAGACCAGCTCACAGAGTACACTTTAAGAAGTACTACACAGATCTCACAGCGGCTCTCAATGCTGTGAAGGAAGGCGTGGGGCGCTCTGTATTTCAATGAGAACTCTGTAATTCAATGAAATTCGGTTCAGAGGGTGCCATCTTCAAAATGAATTCTGGAGATCAGCAAACGGTATCTCCTATCTTGAGCGGTTTTCGTCTCCAAAACCTGTCCTGTCCAGGTCGTGATGTCGTCAATCCACTTCTTTCGCGGTCGACCTGGTGCCCTAACCAGGTATTTTCCCTTCTTTCTTTTCTTCTTCTTCTCAATTAACGTAATCGTTTTGTTCGCAGCCGACACAGCGGACGACGATACGATCGCGTCGTCGGAGGTGGAAGTGTGGCTCGATATGTCTAACCAGCAGATCGGACTTATGCTTAACAGGGACATACAGTTCTCCTACCGGGACTTTGCTAAGGTAAGAACTATGAAGAGATTGACGAAAGGTATTTCTAAAGCAGAGGTGAATGGAAGAGTTGGTCAGGGTCGACCTCGGAGAACGCACTTCGACCAGATTGCGGAACTCCTGAAAAAGGGAGATATTAGGAGCACCCATAATCGGAGAGCATGTATGCAGGGAATGGTGAGTGTAGAGGAAGCGAGAGAGATCTGTAAGGATCGTAGCAAGTTGAAATCGCTAGTCTCTGCCTACCCTCACGGGAACAGACGTGATAATATGCATGTAAGTAAGAATCATGTCACACTGCTGTGGCATTGGGCTTCCTTATGGTTGGATAAGTAGAACTGAGGTGTGACCATTTTGTATTAAAGTTGTAGGTACTTAATAGCTAATTTGAACTTGGTCTTTAGTATAACCGCAACACACACTTATTTTTCGATGTTTTGTATTCTCTTTTGTTTTAATTTATATTGTTGTATAAAATTGTGTGTTTATAGCTGCAAATAAATATTTTACCTATCTATCTAGGAAGAGCGACCCACCGCGCGGTGGAGGTTAAACCACCAATCCTATCAACTATTATTCTTTTTTAGATATGAAATGCTAAAAAGTTATTTTTCCTAGCTATTTGTGTCCCACTGCTGGACAAAAGCCTCCCCTTACTTCCTCCACGTATTTTTGGTCTTGTCCTTTTGTTCTCTGTCAATCGTTCTCAAGTCGCTAGAAAGTTATGGATGTTTTAATATTCAATCCAATTCAAACACGCGCTCAACTACTGGGTACACAAATAGATTAAAATCTAGAATAGCTCTTAGAGTACTTTTTATCAATGTCCCACTGCTGGGCCAAAGCCTCCCCACTCTCTTTCCATTAATCCCTGTCTCTTCTTTACACTTTCTATCTCCAGGGCTTTAAACTGGGGATTCCTCCACTCACAGGTGATGGGCTAGCAACCTGTCACTATACCTAAATCTCCATTCCATCAGAGAGCCCACTATTCAGCTAAGCGTGGCCTTCGAGTCTCACAACTCTTGGGTCTAATAAAAACGTGATTCTTTGTACAGTGAAGAGTCAGAACTGCAGTCGGAATCTACAAGGCATGTTTATTAAGGCTAGGCAATAAGGTCTTGGAGGTATGACTGCACTTATGAAGCTTGACTGTACGTATGTGTATCTATTTCCAGGACCTGCTGGACACGTGCAACTACAACCCGAAGTTAGGCGACATCCCTATCGACTTCAAGGACCCCATCTACGGGAACAAGAACCCCTCCTTTACCGACTTCGTCGCGCCCGGCGTCATTCTCACGTGAGTACAATTGTGATTTGGTCGTATAATTCTATATTTGTGTATTAAAAATATCGGTGATACAGTTTGCTTGATATACTGATATGAGTTCAAATCGAATCGAAATATAAACATGAAAACAAAGCCAAAGTTAGAACTTTGACGGTTATTTTGATATTGCATTTAGAAGAGTTATATTATAACAAATATAACAAAAGTTGTTCCACATTGATTGGTTTTTTTCACTCTTCATAACAGCATAGATAGTTGTCTTACAGAATATGCTTTTTACACGACTGACCAAAAAAGGAGTGTTATGTTTTCAGGGTTCATGTATGTAAGTATGTATGTATGTAAGTTTCTTTATTCCACCATAAGTCCTGAACGGCTTAACAGATTTTGATGTGAGAGGTATTGTTAGATTCCTTGCATTCCTGCGAGTGATATAGGCTATGTGAGTTGTCAGTCGTGTTTATTACCTTGTTTAATAATTAGCTTGTCTATAAACATCGAGAACATTTAAATGGTCAACTGTTTCTCACTTGTTGTAAAATTAGACTCATAAGACTTGTGCAGAGCAACTACGCTCTGCTGCCAGAAAATGTGCGCAGAGCGAATCCGGACAAACGAAGCGGCGGGAAGAATCCTGTACCGGAACTTCACCGGGAAAAAACCACCGGTAAAAAATAAGTACCGGGAAGAAATCTCCACGCGGCACCACGTTTGCCCGACTAAAACCTAAATAACTTAACGCAGTCTGCTACCACCGTAGCTTATGAAGGGAGCTACAGGGCCCTATATGATAACCTAACCTATAAATTAATTACACTTAAAAAACACTTACCAAGCTAAATCTTCTTTCTCTTCGGATCCAAACTTGAGTATCTTCGGGAAGGGGGAATTCCTAATCACCCTACCTAACCCTTGAGATCTCAATTCCCCAGGACAAATAAATAGATTTCTTCCCGAAATCGGCTCGGCAACAGGTAGATGTGAGCGAGCAGCCACGCGTCACATCCCACAGGAGAAAGTCACAATGACGGGTACACAAACACAAAGTTCAATAGTTATTTAACAAACAGGAAATTCACAAATACAACTCAAGTTAATTAGCAATCAAAGAACGCGGGCCCTCTCGCGTATTAAAAATCAAACCGATATCGCATAGGGCAATGCAATGGCGACCGTCCGCGAGCCATCCACGCTAGCAGTGAGAACCCCGAAACGCCTGGCGGCGATAACAGGAAACGCCTGCGTTTAGTTTTACCCAATATATTACAAACATCCCCCCGTCCCGGTCTGAGAAGCAGACCGCTAGCTTACTCTACGGGAAGGCGGGCGAGAGAGGTCACACCTCTCCTTAAAATCGAACCGTCGACCAACACCTCAGCCACACGCGGAGTGCCATCTCCGCCAAGAATCAAACGTAATATGCGAGCTCGTCGCCAAAGCAATGAGGGCAAATTTGCCTCTTTTAACAATACTAAATCACCCTCCTGGGAGGCTCAGTCCTGTCTGTCCACTTCACTCTTTGCTGCAGCAAATGCAAATATTCAAGCGACCAGCGACGCCAAAAGTCCTGGCTCATTTGCTGCAACATTTGAAAACGCGACAACCGATATACGCGTTCATCCTTCCACGGGTATTCGGGCAGGGCATTCAACGGCCCTCCCACCAAAAAAATGACCAGGGGTGAGAGCTTCCAAGTCATTTGGATCTGGAGATAGCGGACAGAGAGGACGAGAGTTGAGGACCGCCTCAACTTTACAAAACACTGTGGCCAGCTCTTCAAAGGTTAGAGCCGTTTCTCCGATAATGCGGCGGAGGTGGGTCTTTGCGGATTTCACAGCCGCTTCAAAAATCCCTCCCCAATGGGGGCAACTTGGGGGACTAAACTTCCAGGTTATTCCCCTTTGGGCAGCAATTTGACTTAAACTAGTACAATTTTTATCAATAAACACAGAAACATCCTTAAGATAATTTACAGTTCCTTTATAGTTTGTGCCATTGTCAGACCTAATAAGGGAAGGTAGACCTCGACGCGAAACAAAGCGATCCAACGCGGCGACGAAGGCCTCCGTAGTCAGAGCCGATACCACCTCCAAATGGACAGCCTTGGTGGCCAAACAAACAAATACACACAAATAGCCCTTCACAATACGGGCATTACGAAAGGGAGAAGCCTTGATCGAAAAGGGACCGGCAAAATCGGTTCCAACGCCGTCAAACGGTCTCGAAGGTCGGATTCGATCAGCGGGCAAATCACCCATCTGTGGTTGCATCGTGGATGCCTTCAACCTATAACATGCAATACATCGAAACAGAACGCTACGGATTGCTCTTCGGGCAGACAAAATCCAAAACTCGCGTTGCAAAATAGCCAACAAAGCATTGCACCCAGCATGGGCGTTACGAATGTGTCGATCAGACACCAAAAGCTGCACCAAGGGTCCGCCTCTTGGGCAACAACAGAGGATGGCGAGTCTCATATGGAAGATCCGCCTTCCGGAGCCTGCCTCCAACCCGAAGAAGCCCATCCGAGTCGATGTACGGGTTCAAACGAGCGACCGCGCCCTTCAACTTAGCGCGTCCGTCGCGCAAAATACGAAGCTCTGACTCAAACCGTCCGGTCTGCACGACACGGACCCAATGCAACAATGCGCTCCGGCGCTCTTCTGCACCTGCAATCGGCTCCAACCGCTTTGCCTGTGGGTTTCTACAATTATGTATGAAACGCTTAATCCAACTGGTAACACCCAGAAGCTTATCCAAACTGCTATACCGAGCAAGTAGCCAATCCGGCTCCGACGTCGTCTCAGCGACTACAGCATGTACACGGAGCCCAGTCAAACTCAAAGAAGTAACATCTGTCTGACAGACAGGCCAAGATGTTTCTGGTCCCATCAGCCACTCTGGACCCCACCAGAGCGGGTGTGACACCAATTCTGGTGCCGTACAACCTCGGGAAGCACAGTCCGCTGGGTTAAGCTCTCCCGGCACATGTCTCCATGTTATATCAATTCCGATATTCTGGATTTGGGAAACCCGATTTCCCACAAAACCTCCAAGGTATGTGGGGCCGCGCGCAACCATGCAAGCGCGACCTGGCTATCCGACCAGGCGAAGATGTCCCGTATCTCGACCGTGGCCGCCAGCTCACATGCAACGTGATGCAACAATTTAGAGAGAAGGTGAGCTCCACTCAACTCAAGCTTGGGAATAGTCAGCCTAGTCCTGATGGGGGCGACCTTGCTCTTCCCTAACTGAAAAGCGAGACATTGACCCGGCCATCGGCGTCAACTGTCCGCATATAGACTGACGCGGCGTAGCCTCGCTCCGACGCGTCACAAAAGCCATGCAGGCTGGCTCGATATTTCCCGGGGGCAATATTCGACGAGGCAAGGCAATCCGATTGACTTCCTTAATCGATGAAAACAACTCGAGCCAATCATCCAATGGAGAGCCAAACAGCGGCTCGTCCCACGAGACGCCCAAAGTCCAAAGTCTCTGAAGAAGACACTTTGCAGAGAATATCACTGGACTGATCCAACCGCTTGGATCAAACATACGGGCTATTACGGACAACACCGTTCTCTTAGTCCAGACCTTTGGTATTTCCAAGTCCACTTGGAATGTAAAAATATCGGTTAGCGGCTGGTACTGCATGCCCAGCACCGCTATCCTGTTGGGATCATCCACATCCTCAAACAGGTGAGGGTTCTGTTGGTGATCCTCCGGGATCCCTTCTAGAACTTTAGGCTCATTAGACAACCACTTACGTAGCTCGTAGCCACCTGTCTTCAATATTTCAATCAATTCATCCCGCAGTAGGAGGGCCTCCTCAATACTCTGGGCTCCGGTGCACACGTCATCTACATACAAGTCACGTGACAGCACGGAAGCCCCACGGGGAAAGCGGATCCGTTCCCGCTCTGCCAATTCAAGCAATGATCTGATGGCGATATAGGGACTAGATTTCAAACCATACGTGTTTGTGTTGAGTTCATACACCGTCACAGGATCCTCAGGGCGCTCACGCCAGAGTATCAACTGGAATCGCCTGTCCTCAGGATGTATGACTGTCTGGCGGAACATCATCCGGATGTCCGCGCCAAAAACCACTTGATGTCTTCTAAAGTTCAAGATGATGTCAATTATGTCCCTATGCAATTTGGGACCCGAATGCAAACACAGATTCAACGAAACCCCGTTCGAAGTGGGTGCGGACCCATCGAAGACGGTCCTCAATTTGCCTGTTGAGGCCTTCACCACCGCGTGGTGGGGCAAAAAATAATGCTCAGTTGAGCTCCAATCAACTCGAGCCGGAGACATGTGACCCAAATCCTCGTACTCGCGCATAAATTCAATATATTTATCGCGAAGTACGTGGTCACGCTGCATGCGTCGCTCCATGGACAGCAGTCGTTTCTCCGCAAGCGCCCTACTTTGCCCTAGGCTAGGACGAGAGGCAACAAAGGGTAACCTAGTTACAAACCGACCGGAGGGCAACCTCTCCGTGGTTGATCGAAAAAGGGCTTCGCACTCAGCGTGTTCCGGATCCATCCTGGAACTCATAGGTGGCTCCTCCACCTCCCAAAACCTTTGCATGGTCTTGGCCAAGGACGCAGATGCGACAACCGGTGGCTCCTCCGCGGTGCCATTATCAAACACAGGGCCCATCAGGGCAAAACCAAAAATCGTAGACACTGCCATCAGTGAAGACGAACCCAGAGCCTTCTGTGTACCCAACAAAATCCAACCCAATACGTCCGAGCCCAGGAGCAAGTCCACTGGGCCGGGATGAAAAGACAAAGGGGTCGGCCAAATCCAGACTCCGAAAACCAAAGACAACACACCCGGCGGTATGTCTGTCGAGGGTGCCAACCCGCAATGGTATCCATTACCATAGCCGAAGTCGTGATCCTCATTGTGGAGGACTTCAGCGAAGAAAAGGTGACAAGTGTCTGGCCCGTCAGACACTTCACTTGTATGCCACCAACTCCAAGAAGTGGCACAGGCGAGTCTTCCACGACTAAACCTAACTGGCGTGCCACTCGAGTGGTAACCAAACTGCTTTGAGCCCCTGAGTCCAACAGAGCTCTCAAATTAATGGCTTCCCCCTACGACCCCATACGCGGACCACCGCGGTAGGGAGCAGAACCGTCCGCGGCTCTGTCCCAGCAAGGGAGCAAGCTAGTTACGGGCTCCCCACTCTCTCCAAACCAGGGGCGCGCCACTGACCCGGATAATATGGCGGGCGAGTGCACATCCCCATCTGAGGGGGGCATAACCCGCGGCCCGGCCATACATATGGTACGGCGGGTGGTACTCCAGCCGTGGGTACTCGTGCAGCGGCGGAGAAAACCGCTGCGGCTGCATGTGTTGGGTATTGGTAACCCGCGTGGAGGGGTGTCCCCACTCTCACGTCCGATCTAGGGCCCCCGCCCATGGGGGCCCTATCCGGGGCCTGGCCAGCTACATACTGGCCATGACCTTGGGGCGCGTGGTCCCGGTCCGCCAAGACCCGCGCAGGTACGCGACCCCCCTCCCGAGGGGGGGTGCGACGAGCGAAGCCGCGTCCTCCGTCCGGTGGTGGAGGGCTTCGCGCAGGAGCGCCCCCGCCCATAGGGGACCCCTGCCTCAACATCCGGGTGCCATCCCCGTTGCGGTTCATGCAAAGCATCGCGTGGTGCCGCCCACGGCATGCACTGCATGGTATGGCACTGGGACAGTCACGTGCATAGTGACCGCCCAAACAATAAAAGCAAAGTTCATGCCGCTTTGCCATGCGGCGCCTATCTTGTACTGGCAGTCTCTGCCAGTCCCTGCATTGTAGCAGGCTGTGGCCCATCCGGCCACATTGCAGGCAGTCCGCGTCCCTCGCGACTGCTGCCGTGTGCGCAACCCGCACACCAGCTCCACGCGGTGGCGGTTGCCGTCCCTGTTGGGGCCTACGTTCAGGCGCTCTGGATGGCGCTGAGTCCGTCATGGTATTCTCAGCCGCCCGTGCCTCAAACTCCAAAAACTTCACCAAGTCAGTGAATGTTGGTAGGGTGGTGCTATCCCGCTCCGCATTTTCGCGCTCAAACCGCGAGCGGATGTCATTGGGCAATTTGCCCAATACAATGTGCACCAACAAAAAAGACCATTGGTCCACCGGCAGCCCCAGTGTGCGGAGCGCGTTACAGGCCACTGTAACGGGCGTGAGCAACTGCAGGCGCAACTGTGCCCTGTTGGCCACCTTGGGCAGGGCCATCAACTGTGCGGCGTGCGCATCCGCTAACAAACGTAAGTTTTGGTAGCGGGAGTTCAATAACTCCCAAGCCGTATCGTACTGGTCGTCCTCCACCCGGAGGTGCTGGATGAGCGACCGCGCTTCATCCTCAAGAGTGGAGAGGAGGTAGGCCATCTTCTGGGCCTTCGACAAATCCTGTCGTGCTACGACCAGGGACTCAAACATATTTTTATATGCTACCCACTCCTCCATCCTACCCCCAAAGTGGGACAGCTGAAGGGTGGGGAGCCGACCAGTAACCGCTGGTCCTTCCTGTCTAACAGGTGTGCGAGGGGCTGGTCCGCCAGCCTGTCTCGCCCTTATTGCGGTCACCGCCTCCGCGATATCATCGTGCAGACTCAGGATCTGGTCCATGTCCGCCATGTGACCTGCGTAGGCCTCCGGGGTAAGATCGGCTTCGGTAAGCGCCGCCATGGCCGCTTCCGCGCTAATTCAATCGTGAGTGGAGGTGATCCGCTCTTAGCAGTATGGCGCCCTCCTGTCCTTCCGGGACAGAGTCCTCCGGCCGTCACAAACCATCTCAATTCGTTGGCGAGTGTCGCCCTAGCATTGGAGGCCTTCGCCATCGCGTCAAGTCACAAACAAAAAATAACAAAAGGTAAATAAAAAACAACAAAATCAAGCAACTACACGAAGAACCGCGGTAGGTATGAGAATGGCACAAACCCGGAACGCACGGTACAAACCGCAAACAAATACAAAAAGGTTACAAATATTCTTATACAAACAAACTAAGAAAAATCTAATAATTTTTACAAACAATTAATTATTTTTTACAAACGAACAAATAGAGGGTAGATAAACTACGCTCTGCTACCAGAAATTGTGCAGAGCAACTACGCTCTGCTGCCAGAAAATGTGCGCAGAGCGAATCCGGACAAACGAAGCGGCGGGAAGAATCCTGTACCGGAACTTCACCGGGAAAAAACCACCGGTAAAAAATAAGTACCGGGAAGAAATCTCCACGCGGCACCACGTTTGCCCGACTAAAACCTAAATAACTTAACGCAGTCTGCTACCACCGTAGCTTATGAAGGGAGCTACAGGGCCCTATATGATAACCTAACCTATAAATTAATTACACTTAAAAAACACTTACCAAGCTAAATCTTCTTTCTCTTCGGATCCAAACTTGAGTATCTTCGGGAAGGGGGAATTCCTAATCACCCTACCTAACCCTTGAGATCTCAATTCCCCAGGACAAATAAATAGATTTCTTCCCGAAATCGGCTCGGCAACAGGTAGATGTGAGCGAGCAGCCACGCGTCACATCCCACAGGAGAAAGTCACAATGACGGGTACACAAACACAAAGTTCAATAGTTATTTAACAAACAGGAAATTCACAAATACAACTCAAGTTAATTAGCAATCAAAGAACGCGGGCCCTCTCGCGTATTAAAAATCAAACCGATATCGCATAGGGCAATGCAATGGCGACCGTCCGCGAGCCATCCACGCTAGCAGTGAGAACCCCGAAACGCCTGGCGGCGATAACAGGAAACGCCTGCGTTTAGTTTTACCCAATATATTACAAACAAGACTGTTTGTTTTCCGAATAAAATAAAATAATAAAATAAATAAAATAACATGTCCGTTTCCTTCCAGCATCGTGTTCTTCCTGGCCGTGGCGCTGACATCATCAGCCCTCATAGTGGAGCGCATGGAGGGCCTCCTGGACCGCTCGTGGGTCGCCGGAGTGTCCCCCGGGGAGATCCTGTTCTCGCACGTGGTGACGCAGTTCGTGGTGATGTGCGGCCAGACCGCGCTCGTGCTGGTCTTCATGATCAGCGTCTTCGGGGTCAAGAACAACGGGAACATCTTCTTTGTTATCTTGCTCACGCTGTTGCAAGGTCAGTTGTGGTTCTTTAGTTAGCTTTTCTCTTGAGTAAACTATGGAAAAAGTAGCTTTTGCCCGCGGCTTCGCCCACGGGAACAGTGCTTTTTCTCAGGATGAAAGGTATGTCATGGCCTTTTCGGTACTTCTGACTATGTGTATGCGAAATTTTAGAAAGATTTGTTCAGTAGATAAAGCGTAAAGAGGTAACAAAAAACTCACTTTCACATTTATTAGATTAGGATAGGATTAAAATTATAGAGGACCGAGGTCGCTACCTTGTGAGATCCCTTTTCCAGTTTATTTTTTGTTTGTCTTTGATTTCTTTTCAGATTTAATTTTTCTAAATTCCAACTATTTAACTTTCTACTTAATATTATAAATGCGAAAATTTGTTATGTGAGTTTGTGAGGCTGTTTGTAACTCAATCACGCAAAATCTACTGGACGGAGTTCGATGAAATTTGGTATACGGGTAGAAAAATACCGGGAATAGCACATAGGGTACTTTTTATCCGGAAATTCCCATGGGATCTACGCTCCAGGATGCAGTTAGTTTGACATAGAATCCAGCAAGTTACGTAAATATAGAAATCGATTTTTCATTTGTAATATTTTTTTATAACTTATTAGCTGTTGCCTGCGGCTTCGCCCATGTGAGTTTCGTTTAACCAAAAAATCTTTTTGTGTTCTAAACTGTAGTAACCTAAACACCTGTACTTAAAATAGTGTAATGTTTTTTTCTATAACTTAAAGCCCATTTAGACGGTGCAAGTTTCTTGTACATACAAGAGCAATAATTGCAGTGCAACAATTGACTATGAATTGCAAGCAACTGTTGTTTAGACCATGCAAGTATTTACTTGCTTCAATTTAATTGTATGCAACAAGCAAGAAAATTGCACCGTCGAAATGGGCCTTTAAGGTGAACGCAGACTTGGCCTGCGGTGCGTGCGGTGCGGCACAAGTCTGCGTTCACCTTTATTATCATTTGGACATTTTTTATCATAACCAATTTGCCCCCAGGTTTATGCGGAATGTGCTTCGGCTTCGTAATCTCCGCAGCTTGCGAGTTGGAGCGTAACGCCATCCAACTGGCCTTAGGCTCATTCTACCCGACCCTACTCCTCAGTGGCGTCATCTGGCCCATCGAGGGCATGCCCTGGATCCTGCGGTACGTGTCGCTCTGTCTCCCTCTCACACTCGCCACCACCTCGCTGCGATCCATCCTCACTCGAGGCTGGCCTCTCTCAGATCCTGACGTATACATGGGCTTCTTGTCAACATTAGGATGGATCGCTCTCTTTTTAGTCGTCACACTAACCATCTTGAAGTTCAAACGAAATTGATTCGCGATGTGCTATCTAGTGTTTTTTAAATCAGTGATGAATGATACAGTAATTGATATTGGAAATGTCTGTTTGCGAGATGGATAATTCTCGTTGTATTTTCGCATTATTTAACCTTGGTATTGATGATGAATACTTTTTTTTAATAGTCACGTTTTTTTTTAACATTGAGGATTCGATGTGACGTGCCTCGATGAATGTTAAAAACTATTTTTAAAGCTGATTTTTCAAGCATATCATATGTTGCTCAAACCGCTAAGAACAAATAGAATAATATTAATTCTTTAACTAAATGGATCTGTAGGAATATTTGTATTGCCAAAAAAATACTGAAAAAGTTTTAGTTGAACAAATTTGACACTTCAAAGATAAAAAATAAATTTTGGTTAATTAACACCAAAAATTAATCTTGAATTAAAAAAAATCTTTCTTCAGTTAAAAAATGCAAAAAAAAAATATTTTAGTACAAATATTGCTATGGATTCGAAATGACTGCTAGCCGAAGTGTAAATATAGCTATATTTATATTAAGTAGTACATATGTACTTAAAGGAGGGGATGTTAGCAACAATGGTCGCGCAGGGGTATCCCGTAGATTTAGGGTAGGGGGTACTTTAATATAATAATGTAAGGGGTATAATAACACTAACTTCTTGATATATAATTTGCAAGACACTTAAGGCTATGCTTTTTTGTACGATTTTCGACAGCAGGATTTTTATAAATTGTAATTTTTCATAAATAAAATAATATATTTTTGCAAAATCATTTGGCTGCAAAACTTTAAAGAAAAATATGTTAATTATATACAATATCGCATATATTTGAATAATACTACCAAGTTCTTATGAATTAGCATGCAAAAATGTTTCTGTTGGACTTTAAAATTTGATTTTTTTAGTGTTATTATAACCTTAACATTCAGTAGAAGAATATATGAGACCTGATTTGAGTTACCATAGAATAGGATGGTGCCATACGATGGTGATTTAAAATCATTCACGGAAATATTTCATTCTTTCCACAATCAGACTTAGAGGGAAAATTGTCGTTACGTTATTCGAGTAATAAAATTAATGTTTTAAGTTTTTAATGTGTTATGTTCTTTTTTGTTCTATGCATCAATATAATCTTTGTTAAAATGACTTTAATAATAAATTATATTACAGAAATATTTGATTCCCTCTTAAGATATAAGATTCTTGGCCTGAAACATGTAATTCAATGTGCAACCTTAAGTTCTGGCGCATAGAGGCTTATTTAATCACGGAATATTATAGGAACACATTTTTTTTTCGAACTTATATTTTATCTATAACCGCTTTTTCTAACAGTGGCTCCATCTATTCGATTCGATGATTACTTAGTTTCGGTATGTAAATGTACGAATTAGATTTATGGTCACTTGTGGTGTAATTTATAAATTGTAATGGCGGATATTCCTTACGACCTAGTAACTACAGATGAAAAAGAAAATTTGTAATATCCATTTTAATTATTTGCGCTTCAATTGTAAGAGGCTAATATATAAATTAATAAAAAGCTTGATCCTCAACGGCTGGATTATATGAATTAAAAATGAAAAAGCCAAAAAACGCAACGAAAAACAGGACTATTCACTTAATATTTCTTTATTTTACGAACACACATTCTAGTTATCAAAAAATATAGTTACTAGGTTGTAAAAGAAACTTAAAATCATATCCAAAACTTCGTACGTAAAGTTTGTATATTAAATATTATTCGAAAAGGTGCAAGTACGAATTTTGGAAAACTTTTACCCGCGATATGTTAAGACTTCCGCGGGTATATTAAATTTTTATTTATTGACTTTGAACAAATTGTTAATGTAATATAGTCTATGATTTTGTATCTGTATGTTAATTATATAAATTGAATGTTATTGGTGTTTATATTTTAACGTATTTATAAGTGTTGGCGCGAGAGATTGTACTAGTGTTTCTAGCGATTAAAAATACAATAATAAATATATGAAAATAATAAAAATACGATATTTTACGAGCGAAAATCGAAAAGAATGACATACGTTAGTTTGACATTGACAGCTGTCAAATTTAGTTGCAAAACGCACCGCCAGGGGCGCTAGTAGCAATCTGTCCGTCAAAATATGCCCGTGGAAGCGTTAGTTTTAGCTTTGTACAGTAAGTTAATGAGTGGTAGGATTTAGACTAAGTGTGTACCGCGGCGTCGCTCGGTCTGCCGACACAGAAGTCTTTTAGATTTACACGTGTCCGACTGTGATTATTTTTGCTAACATTGACATTTTTGTAATGACAATTATACAATAATACTGTACCAAATAACTTGTGGTTTTCTTTCGCATTCAGTCCTTAATCAATTAAAAATAAATTAAAAAAAAAAAGGTTTTTAATGTCTTAGAATGTAGGGTTTTTAAAATAAAATAAAAATACAAGCTGCGCCTACCAAATTCCTAATATTGAAAAAGCGCAAGTTTGGATATTTGTTATCTTTCACGCAAAAAGTAAATGACGGATTTCGATGAAATTTAAAACACGGGTAGAAAAATGCTGGGAATAGCACACCGGGTACTAAATATCCCGATATTCCCACGGGAGCTATGAAATAACTAGCTACGCCTCGGAGCTCCGCTCCCGTAGAAAATTCGGGATAAAAAGCAGCCTATGTGCTATTCCAGGTTACACGTTACCCAACCCAAGTTACACGTTACCCAACACAGGTTACACGTTACCCGACCCAGGTTACACGTTACCCGACCCAGGTTACACGTTACCCGACCCAGGTTACACGTTACCCGACCCAGGTTACACGTTACCCGACCCAGGTTACACGTTACCCGACCCAGGTTACAAGTTACCCGACCCAGGTTACACGTTACCCGACCCGGATTATGCTATAGTAAAGTGTATAAAATTTCATCAAAACTCGCTTAGGAGTAATTGAGAAACAAACACAGATTCATAATATTAGTAGGATGTAATAATCATTACCGCTTATATCACTAGAAGAAAAATAAAAATAACAAAAAGTTAAAGTTAAAGCTTTATTTTAAATTAACATTCAGATAACACGCGCTGACAATAAAAATTAAATCCGAAATGTAAATAGAGGTAAAATAGATTCATATTTCTATTTACTCCTATTTATATTTATGTACTGACTTTAAAATCACTTACATAGCAACTAAAACGGTCGCTTTCATTTGTTTGCGAGAATTTCGCTTAGAATCTTCTTTTTCTTCTGTCCTTTATTGAATGTGTGTTTCTGGAAATAAAAAAATAATTCTAACTAATATTATAAATGCGAAAGTGAGTTTGTTTATTTATTTGTTACCTCTTCACGGTATATCTACTGAACCAATCTTCCTGAAAATTCGTTTACACATAGTTAGAAGTACTGAGAAGGATATAGGGTACCTTTCATCCCGGGAAAAAGCACTGTTCCCGTGGGAAATTCACGCGGGCGAAGCCGCGGGCAACAGCTAGTAATATTATAAAAGCGAAAGTGAGTTTGTTTGTTACCTCTTCACGCTTTATCTACTGAACCAATCTTTCTGAAATATCACATACACATAGAAGTACTGAGAAGAACATACCCTTTCATCCCGGGAAAAGGCACTGTTCCTGTGGGAAATTCACACGGGCGAAAGCTAGTATGAGATAAATGTATTACCTTTCTCTTTTCAGCGGTCATTCCCACGAATTCCTTCCTCGCCTTTTTCTCCTTTAATGGCTGATTTAGATTTTTCGCTCTTTTGTCCGGAGGCCCGTCGGCTCCGTCCTGAAAATAAACAAAATATTTTTTTTAAAAAAAATCGTTTATTAAAAAACTCAGTCTTAGTACAAACCGCTTGGTCAACAGATTGTCCGCCCATTTTAAGATACACGTGCTTGAATTATATTTTTTTGTATGTTTGTTTGTTACATTCACATAAGTACATTCTTTTGCACATACACATAGGAAAAATACAAAAAATAACGAAACAAAAAGAGGCGTATAATGGCGGACTTATCCCAAAAAGGGATTTCTTCCAGTCAACCAAGTATTTGAAAGGAATAAAATGAAATAAAAAGGTTAGCGTATGTCAGTTTGTTTGTAATCTCTAAAACTAACACACAGGTGATTTAAAAAAAATAGAACCGGAGGTAATAAAAGTAATAAAATTCCACTGAGCTATGACCTTTTTGTTTTGCTTCAACACACATATTTATTGACTATGGCAACATATACCTTTTCATGTTTAGATTCTTTTTTTTTTGTTTTAAATGTCTTTGTATGTGTGTGTTTGTAGCATCAAATAAACGATTTATCTATCTAAATTCACGCACACGAATTCGCGGGCAAAAGCTATAAAACGTACCTGTCCCTTCCTCTTATTCATGATCCTTCTGTAAGCGCCTTCTTCCTTATGATCTCCTCTGGGATTCCCCGGGCCTTTTCCTTGGAACTTCCCCTGGCTTTTGCCTTGGAACTTCCCTTGGAATTTGCCTCCCTGTTTCATTCCACCCTGGCCATCGTGTCTTCTGACGAAACCTTAAAGTATAAACAGGTATAATTTATTTTCTCAAAAAGGATATACAAAATTAAATTTTTAAATATGAACCTTATAAGTGCTTCCATAAGGATCATTTCAATATTAGAAATGGATCATATTATTATTGTCCTATTCATCAAACTGGCCGTTTTAGACCCCCTGGTGTGTTGATTTGTAAACATAACCAGAGAAAAAAATGGGGAAAAATGATTTTTATTCTAAGTTTATGTTTTGTACACCAGTAACCTTTTTAGGGGTGAAATAAAATAAAATTAGCCATGAAAGTACTTATGAATATGAGCAACTAATGAGCGATTTTTCTGACATCTAATTAAGAAAAAAATAATCAGTATAAAAAAAGTCTCAACAGATGGCGTTTTATTGAAAGCCGAGTCGTAATAATGGCTGTACCTATATTGTGCGCTTTTATTGTCAGCCAGAGGCAGAAAAAAAATCACATAACTGTTTGAAAGTTGCACAAATCACAATATTGATACTTTTTAGATGTTTTTATTAGGTTTTATTTTTTTTTAATGCCAATACCGTGCATATTTGCTTTTTGAATGGTCTCGCCTTTTACTAAGCGCCACCTATGAATCTATCTGGAACTTTTTTTTTTTTAATTTGGGTCTCGGAAAATTTCTCATTAGAGGGGAACGATACAGAAATGTCAAAAAAAATCAGCAATTAGGTACATACATTTTGGGCGAGTAGATACATACATAAAATCACGTCTTTATCCCTTACGGGGTAGACAGAACCAAAAGTCGTGAGACTCGAAGGCCACGCTTAGCTGAATAGTGGGCTCTCTGATCTCTCTGATAGGTTGCTAGCCCATCACCTATGAGTGAAGGAATCCCTAGTTTAAAGCCCGTTCCTTCGATTGACTTTTACAATCTGCGAGGGAAGAGAGGCAGCTGGCACATTCTATGTTTTTTCTTTGCTCCCAGATCAGCATAGAAACATTTTGGGCGAGTAGGTATTGTAAAAAGCAGAATAATATATCAGAAAATGAATATAATATGGGCAGATAATGTGTAAAGCAAGATTTTTGTAGTAAGACCGAGTTTTTTAATAAGTAAACGATTTTTGTTAAAATTTTTATTTTTTTTCTATCAGGTGATTCGCTTGCTTGTTTGCCACCTTATGTTATTAAAAAAAATGATAAATTTTTTTCTTACCTTTATTTCCCCCCTGCCCCTGCGGTGTCCCCCGCGGTCCCGGGTTCGACCCCCGGGCGGGCACACACCGCTTCACTCGCAGTATCCTGTTCTTGATCGTGAGGTCTTCTTCCTTCAGGTTCAGAGCTAGCTCCACACCGTCTTTAGATGCGAAGTTTATGTAGCCAAAGCCTGGAAGGTTTAAAATTAAAATGAGTTCATAAAAAAAAATCTATATATCCTACAAATATTATAAATGCGAAAGTTTGGATGTGAGTTTGTGAGTTTGACAGTGTGAGGTGACAAACGTCCTCAGATGTTTGTTACTCAATCAAGCAAAATCTACTGGACGGATTTCGATGAAATTTGGTATACAAGTAGAAAAACCCTTTACTGTACTTTTTATCCCGAAATTCCCATGGGAGCGAAGCCCCGGGGCGCGGTTATCTATACATATAATAAAACAGTAAAAATATTTTGTCTGTACATTTAGTATTTTTGACTAAAATGGATAGAGGGACACTTAAAAAGAACAAGAGAAAGCAAAAAAAATTTTTTGGAATTTCTTGTCTGTCTGTCTGTATGTATGTACGCGTTTCACGCAAAAACTACTGGACGGATTTTAATGAAACTTTTTTGTTGTATAGCTATTAAGCCTGGGCAACATATAGGCTATAATTCATTTTGAAAACTGGAACACCTGATGAAGAACCATAACAGAACAGCTAAACTATAAGTAATATGGAAATGGTGCCTTAACAAAAATCGTTCAACCTGATGAGCATTTTCTGCTGACGTATAAAAATTGAAGATCTGGAACATCTGATGAATAACTCTAAGAGACCAGCTACACTATAACATATTATATGGAAATGGCGCCTTAGCAAAACTTGATTAATCTGATGAACATTTTCTGTAGACGTATAAAAATCGAAAATCCGAAACATCTGAAACAGTTTGGGACACAAAAAAATTTAGACTTTTCGTCTAAGGGAAACTCACGCAGGCGAAGCCGCGGGCGACAGCTAGTTAAAAAATAAAATAAAAAGTCGTTTATTTCAGGTACCAAGTCCCATATCATACATGTATATGTGTGTATATTTCTTACAAAGCACTAATATACTTCTTCTTCATCTTAGCGTGTCGACTCGGCGGGTCAAAGGGGTTGTTGCACAAATGTATGGGGAGCCGGCTATATCATGAGCACCTATCTGAACTTTTCATTTTTGGGTCAGTATCAATGCCTTATAAGTAAATCCCATAACTTCGTAGCCTTTCTATGGTATATTTAGTTAACAAAATCGTAATGAAGGTTAGGCGAGTTCCGCCAAAATGGCCGACACCCATTATGATTTGACGTTGACGCGTTTCATTTGACAAATCCGATTTCCGGTACGTTCAAAAATGTACTTTTATTACATACGTGCCCGCGGGAAAGAATTGTTTATTTTATTTATTATTCGTCTATTTATGTGAAATACACATTTGTCTTTGTGATATTGCATGTAACATGTGTTAGGAACATTTACTTTAATTAATTTTCTAAAATATAATAAAAAAATCAAGCATTGTATCTGATTTTCTGTATCATAATTTCTGAACATACATACGGGCGCCATGTCAGTATGGCCATTATGCGATATTAAATGATATTAAATGTATTTTTGTACCATAACAAGATCACGAAAAAACAAATATCTGATAGTCTTAATCGGTTTTTGATATTATTTCTGATTTTTGAGAAACTGCTCATGATTTAGCCTGCTATGCAACATTTTGTGATGACCAATATGACGCCACAGATACAGCATTATCTGTTGCGTCATACAGGAAAAATTATATGATGATTTTTTTTTATTCATATACTTACATACAAATAATAAAAGTGTAACTGGTCTGTACATAAATAAATGTATAAAGGACTTTATAGGGCCAATAGATAACAAAATGATTATTTTCAGACTTTTCGTATAATCTGTCTGTTTGTGTCTTGCGTCACTCAAAAACGAAGGAATGATATTTGATTCGATTTCAAACACTTATATTGCATAAGGTCTTAACTAAAATATGAACAGATTTCGTCATGACACGCGATACCTGAGATATTAACAGTACTTAATTCCGCGCGAACGAAATCGCGGGCAAAAGCTAGTATTTAATAAGGACCTTTCCCAGCATTAGTCTTCTTGTCTCTGATAATCCTGACGGAGTCGATCTCCAGCCCTAACAGTATGTTCCCAACGAACACGAAACACATTGGGGTCGTGGGCGGCCCCTAGGCTCCCACTGCGGATCATAAGACCTAGTGGCTCTTAGTCAAGACCTTACCTTTCCCAGCATTTTCAACCTCCAGCCCAAACGGTAAGTTCCCAATGAACACGGAACACTTGGGGTCATGGGCGACCCCTGTGCTTCCACTGCGGGTCATAAGACCTAGTGGCTCTTAGTAAAGTCCTCACCTTTCCCAGCATTAGTCTTCTTGTCCCTGATAATCCTGACGGAGTCGATCTCCCCACAAGACTGGAACTTGGCCCGGAACGCCTCGTCCTCCAACCCAAACGGTAAGTTCCCAACGAACACGGAACATTTGGGGTCATGGGCGGCCCCTGTGCTCTCGCTACGGGTCACTCTGAGGTGGTGGTCGTTTAGGACTGTGTTGTTTTCTGCTAAGGCCTGGGAAACAATCATTGTAAAGTCAATGATTTTTAAAAGAATTTTTTTTAAAGGTTAAAAAGGTCTTATGTACGGTTAAATAAGGTTTATTTTGAAATATTTAGGAAATGATAAATGGATCATATTCCGATTCGACAAAGAGGCCGTTTTAATCAGGGGGGCCTGATGAAACAGAGGGGATTCCGCACGCAAATCGCTCGCGCCTCGAATTCGAGCGAGAGACTTATGAGCTGCTCTATGGACATATACATAAGGCTCAAGTAATTTTTAGGGTTCCGTACCTCGAAAGGCAAAAACGGAACCCTTATAAGATCACTTTGTTGTCCGTCTGTCTGTCAAACTTTTTTTCTCAGGAACGCTTAAAAGTATCAAGGTGAAATTAATATCGAATCCATGGCATGGCAAAAAATAATCAAAATTATACGTCAACGCGATCATGAGATATTACTGTAAATGTTGCGAATTTTTGTATATTTTGCGATTTCAGGCAGCATTCAAAACCTATGGGGTACTTCCCGTTGATCTAAAATTATGAAATTTGGCAAAAAGCAAGGTCTAACAGTACTTTTACAGGAATAAATCTGAAAGTTGTAAATATGTTGTTGGAAGTAAAAAAAAAAAGTGTTACAAACTTATTTTTGCGCTAGATGCAGTATGAATCCAAGGTATCCAACTGCAAAGTTAAATTTGTTTTTAACTAGTTGGTCTCTAAGTAAGAGATATAATGTGAGATGTTTTGCGTGTACGGAACCCTCAGTGCGCGAGCTCGACTCGCATTTGGCCGGTTTTTTTATTCAGTAAAAAAATATTCACAACAAGCTGTAACTATTGTGAGAGATAAAGATATTTTGTATTTTGAAGCTCTAGTGCTAAATAGCTATTTGATTTCTATACTAGCTTATGAAAGAAAAATAATAACATTGCTTATGTTTTATCTCGATATTGCCAGTGGAGCGAGCCCCAGAAACAGGTAGTATTGATAAGAAGACTGTAAGGAATCACAATTACCTGGTCAACAGAGGACTCCTCTCTAAACTTGACGTACACATTGACGGTGGATCGCTCTGGATGTAACTCATTCTTGATCAGAGCCAGCTTGGGAGTGAAGCGCGGGTCCTTGATGGGCACTGTGCGGATTCTGGAAAGTGTATCGCTCAATTGGAGAGAGTGATGAGTGAAGGAGCGAGAGAGATCTGTAAGGATCGTAGCAAGTGGAAATCGCTAGCCTCTGCCCCCCTGCCGGGAAAAAGGCGTGATAATCCTAATCCTAACTAATATTAAAAATGCGCAAGTGAGTTCATTTGTTCGTTTGTTACCTCATCACGCTTTATCTACTGAACCGATCGTCATAAAATTTTGCATTCACAGTCAGGGGTCCAGAGAAGGACATAGGCTATCATATATCCCGGACAAAAGAACGGGTCCCGAGGGATCAACATAAGCGTGGGCGGAGCCGCGGGTGAAAGCTAGTATTGTATATAGCCCAATTCAATTTATTCAGGCCTTATCAAAAAACTAGTTTTTGCCTAGGACTTTGTCGGTGCTGATGCTGAATCTACTATGTATTTTCAATATCTCTGGACATAAAAAAAGAAACTGGGAGGTTTTGATTGAGAGGATTGGAAGATGATGGGGTAGATTTATTCCTAGAAGTGGGAAAATAAAGAGTTTAAAAAATATCTCAGGATGGACAAAAATTAAAAAATATATACTAGATATTATTTACCTCACAGTCTCAATAGTCCCGTATTTGTTGAAGATCTTCTTGACTTCCTTCTTGCATTTCTTAGTGAACGGCACGTTGCCTACAAACAGGGTTCTCTTCACTTCATCCTCACTCGCCGGTGCCCTTTCCACTTTCTCCGGCTAAAGTGATACAAGTATAGAATTGAAAAAGGAATGTTAAGATGGTTGGCATGTTGAGAGGATGGATGAAAAGAGATTGACGAAAGGTATTTATAATGCAGAGGTGAATGGAAGAGTTGGTCAAGGTCTACCTCGAAGAACGCACTCCAACCAGATTGCGGACCTCCTTAAACAGGGAGATATTAGGAGCACCCATAACCGGAGAGCATGTATGAAAAGAGTGATGAGTGTAGAGGAAGCAAGAGAGATCTGTAAGGATCGTAGCAGGTGGAAATCGCTAGTCTCTGCCTACCCCCACGGGAAAAAGGCGTGATAATATGTATGTATGTATGTAAGTATAGAATTAATATTATCACAGAGTACATATGAAGAAGAGCTGTTCATAAGCCAGTAGACCTGTCCCCAGTCGACCAACTTGAGGCTTCTAACTATTTGCCACCAGACGTAGTGTCAACACGTGCTGCAGATGTGTCGAAGTTACGCGAAATTTTAGATAGTGCTCATTAACAATGAAGTGCTGTATTGTGGGGTGTAAAAGTAACACACACAACAAGCAATTTATTTTTACGTAATTATTCCCACAGCAAAGATGCCTGGCGATATTGGAAGATACCAAATTGATTTTATTTTAATGAGAACAAGTAATCGTTTTCAACTCACTTCATGTAAAACATTTCCCGGTGCTGATCTCAAAACCGACCACAGCTTATTATTAAGCAAACTTAATATTACTGTTAAAAAAGCTAAAAGGAAATATAGATGTAAGCGTATTGATCTCAATAAACTTAAGGATCCAAAAAGCAATAATTCTGTGCAATATAGCAATAAGTTAGGAGATAAGATAGAAATATATAAAAGTAGATTTAAAAGAAATAAAGATTATAATTGCAAAGAAAAATGGAACGAATTAAGCAGTATAATAAGAGAAACAGCAGAAGATACATTTAAAATTGAAAAAATTAGACCAAGAAAGAAGTGGCTTACCCAAGAAATTATAGATTTGATGCTAGAAAGAAGACAATTAAGAAATAAAAAAGATAGTAATAGTATAAAGAAATATAAACAATTAACAAATAAAATAACGTTAAAATGTAGAGAACAAAAAGAAAAAGATATAAGTAATAAATGTGATACAATAGAACAATTCATGAAAAAAGGTCAAATAGACAAAGCATACAATATTATTAGGGAATTAGATAAAAAACCTAAAACACAAAGTTCGGCTATCTTAGATGAAAATGGTAAAATTCTAATAAACAACAAAGATATAGCGAAACGTTGGAAGACATATATAGAAGAACTGTATAATGGAAAGGGTATGCAAGATAATGACATAGAAAACATTAAGGAAACAGAACCTGATAATATTGGACCGGTAATTCTAAGAGATGAGTTTGACAAGGCTATTAATTGTATCTTAAATGGCAAAGCTGCTGGAAATGATCGCATCCTTATTGAATTTATAAAATATTCTAACTGTGATATATTACTGGATGAAGTATATAATATTATCTATGAAATATATGAAACCGGTAACATCCCAAATAGTTTTTGTTTAAGTAAAACAGTAACACTTCCAAAAAAGCCTAACACACTAAAGTGTGAAGAACATAGAACTTTAAGCCTAATATCACATGCATCCAAAATACTTCTAAAAATTATACAAAATAGAATTAGACCCATAACAGAAACAATAATAGGACCAGACCAATATGGCTTCAGAAAGAATAAAGGTACAAGGGAAGCTATTTTAGCCCTACGACTCATAATAAGTAGAAGACAAGATTTAAGTTTAGACACAAATATAGCTTTCATAGATTTAGAAAAGGCATTCGATACAGTTAATTGGGAAAATATGATGAGAACTTTAAAAGACGCGGGATTAGATTACAGAGATAGAAAGATTATATTTGAACTATACAAACAACAGGAAATGCTGATTGAAATAGGAGAAGAAAAGGAAAATGCTCGTATAAGACAAGGTGTACGGCAAGGATGTCCACTATCACCACTAATTTTTAATATATTTATAGAATGTGCAATTAGAAAAATAACAGAAACGGATATAGGTGGTGTTAAAATCAATGGTGATAAGGTATTATTTATAAGATTTGCAGATGATATAGCAGCATTAGCAGAAACTTCACAAGAATTAGAAAAACTACTACATATTATGGACACAATTTTCAAAGAACACGGACTTAAAATCAACTGCAAAAAAACTAAAATAATGAAGACCACAAAATCAGATATAACTAAAAAGACAAAACTAATAAAACTGGCTATTCCAATTAAAATTAATAACACCATCCTTGAACAAGTACAGAATTTCAAATATTTAGGAAGCACAATTACAGCTGATGCCAGAAGTACACAAGATATAGTCACGAGAATTGCTATAGCTAAAAAAGTGTTTCACCAAAAGAAACACCTTTTGACAGCCAAAATCGCTAAATCTGTTAGGAAGCGACTCGTTAAAGTATATATTTGGAGCATTGCCCTGTACGGATGCGAGACATGGACCCTAACTAAAAAAGAAAGAAAAAAGTTAGAAGCATTCGAAATGTGGTGTTGGCGTAGATTGGAAAGAATTAGCTGGACGGAAAGAATAAGTAATGAAGAGGTCTTAAATAGAATCGGCGAAAAAAGAACCATCATGAAAAATATAGAAAACAGAAGGGGGAAAATGTTAGGGCACTTAATACGACACGATGCATTTTTAAGAAACATCATAGAAAGAAAGATAGAAGGAAGAAGGGGCCCAGGGAGACCAAGACAGAGTTACATGCGGCAAATAAAGGAGAAAGTGAACGTCGTGTCGTATAAAGAAATGAAAGAGTTAGCAATGGAAAGAGAAAAATGGAAGGAACTCCACCGACAAGAGCCTCGCTCTTAAATTTTATGATGATGATGATGATGATGATGATATTCCCACAGCGGTGGATACGCGCCTGTCAGTACAGCCATCTAGTGAGTAATAGCAGAACTCAAGAGAATTGATAAAATAGTTTGCGAAAATAATTCAGCTACTGGCCAATAGGTGGCTATACAGTTTGTAAAATTAGATAAAATAAGTCGTATGTCTATCAAATAAGAGTTCATTTTTTTAATTTCTGTCTACGGTAAGTATATGTCCCCCGCTCCCCTCCCAATGCGGACACTGTCTTTCATATGTAAAATGCCTATGTGCTCGTGCATATTATTAACTACAATAAACAGTTAACATGACAAACACATTCAGAATCTAAATTGTAGACATTGAGGAAGGCAGCAACCACTGGGGAGCACCTTTGACCAGACATACCCCTCACCTAATTCGCTAAAAGTCTAAAGACTGATCTCTAATACAATGACAAAAAAAAATTAGTAAGCCACATCATTATTAGGGAAAAAGCCCCTCTGGCATGGTAGGGACTAATGCTGTACAAGTTTCTTTCAGCGGTGGTCGTTCCGAACTGCTAATAGTCTGTAGCTTTGATGATTAAAATATAAATTTAAAGTTTAAGTTTAAAGATGTGAAAATATTTGATGGAAATATCTGATTCTGAATCAATGATTTGAATTTAGGACTGCAAGTTGTTTCTAAAAATATAAAAAAGGGGAACCCATCGGTAACAGGGCAAAGACCCAAGCTTTGGGTGGTCAGGGCTCCAGCGAGAGGAATCTCCTCACAATGCGGGCCATGTACAAAAGTACCGCCTTCTGAATCTGACTCTTGACCCAACTGCCAAACGTAAGTCTCTCTAGATGACGATTGAGACTCTTCTTTATCCGAAACAAAAAGTTAATTAGGTACCTTTTTAGATGTTGTATCTTCTTCTTCTTCATCGGAACTGTCCTGAGCTGGTCCTGTATCAAGTATTTCTTTGTTAGCGTCTTCATTTTCTGACTCTATTTCGTTATCTGATTCATGTTCAGAATCCGTATCTTTGTCTGTTATTGCATTAGGATTCACTTGTGTTTTCTCTTTTAATTTTTTGGAACTTTCTTCCTGTGTTCCTTCAGCTGATTCAAGATTTTTCTGTTCTTTGTTACGTTTCTTATTTTTCTTCTTAGTTTTTTTATTCTTTTTAACTTCTGTGGTGTCAACAGTATTCACAGATTCATTTTCAATTTCGTTACTTTCACTATGTTTTTGTTTCTTATTTTTCTTTTTCGGTGATTCTGATTCTGTCACTTCTATATTTTGCTCTGTTGGAATTGATAATCTCCTCTTACTTTTCTTAGGACTTATGACATTTTCTTCCTGATTTTCAGATATACTTTCAGCAGCCTTCATTGTGTCAACTTTACTTTTATTCTTTTTTGGAGTTTCATTATTTTTAATCTCTTCTGCATTATCACTTACCAATCCTTTATTTTTCTTCTTTTTTGGTGTAGTACTACCTTGAACACTGTCAGAATTATTACCAGACATATCTAATGATTTATTATTTTTATTCTTAGGTGATTTTGGACTTCCTTTCGAAATATCTGCCTCTAATTCATCTTTCAAATGCTTCTTTACCTTGTCAGCTTTGGGACTACCTAAATTATCGTTACCCTCATTTTCTGACGTCACATCTAAGTCTGGATTCTCGAATATCCTTTTCGGGGATTTCTTAACAATAGCTTTCTTCTTCTGAAGTGTTGGAGAAAGAAATATAGACCTATCTTCCAGAAATTCACTTTTCGGTGTCACATTTGGTGAAGGCTGGTGTTTTATAGGTGTTAGGGCTCTACGGACAAGTTTAGGCCGATTTGGTGTAACATTGCCCGATATTAGGGCAGCCACGCTGCCTACCACATAATCCATCTAAAAATAATTGTTAAAAAGTAGTTTTATATGAAAATAAGATTAAAATACACACACTTTACACAGCACAAAATATACCACATGGTAATGGTAAGTATTTGATTTGACATTGACAGTTTCATTTATTGTTTTGAACTTTTGACATTAGGATTTGTGTTGCCCACATTGTACCTAATGAAATTCCCAATATTAATTTATAAGAGGGGCGGGGGGGGGTCGTTCGTTCGTTAGCCAGCTTTGACAGCGGCACCTCCAATCGGTTTTTATTATTTTACGTGCAGTCTTCTGTTTGGCAACCATCCAACCGGAGTAGATGCGATCATGCGAGCGCAAATGTCTATGCAAAAAAGTCTGCCACTTTCGGTGGTGGGGGAAAACACGATCAGACGATCACTAACGCAATGCCGTGTTAGACAACATAATTTACAGTGTGTCTATTAAGTCCTGAAATTAAATGATGGCGCCGCTGGTATGCATGTAGCAACCCTTTATAGTGTGACCAAAATTGTTTTGATACTAGCAGGTCGTTCAAGTAAAGTGAGTTATTAATAAAACACATTATACAGTCATATTGTTTCAGTTTTATTTACAGTAGGTACCTATGCCAATGAAAAGTTTTACTTAACATTTTTAATTTAACCAGAATAATGTTTTTAATAATGTTTGTTGCAATGATCAGGATAGGAAATGTTAGCATAGACAAAAGGAGGCTTGTACTGTACCCAGCAGTGGGTCATGGAAGGCAGACGATGATGGTGAATGTTTTTATAGTTAAAATACTAATATTGATCACTTTCACTCATCATGGGAGTCCAAATATTCAACAACAAGAAACGTTTCGTTGCCGCTTTCATTAGCGGCACCGTCATCACTACAGCTGCTGTCACCACTGCTTCTATCATCGCCTAAACGAACAATCAATTCATCTATATCTAGATACAGGTAGGTAACGTCCTTGCTCATAGTACTCTTTTTTGAGCGTCTCAACGTAATGGCAGCAGTTTTTCTATATTCAGATGTGATGCTGTAGAAGACCTCTTCAACAAGTTGTTTCGTGGACTATGGGCCTAACTGTACTCTTTGGTTTTCCTAAAAAAAAAGGAATAAAAATTGTAACAGAATAGAAACAATAACTTATTCACAAGAAACAAATAATTCAAATTCAAAATTGGTAGAAAACCTAAATAGACTGAGATACAGTCTGTCTATTAAGTCATGAAATTAAATGATGGCGCAACTGATGTGAATCTAGCAACCCTATATAGTGTGAACAAAATAATTTTGATACTAGCAGTTCGTTCAAGTAAAGTGAGTTAATAAATAAGACACATATGCAATCATGTTGTTTCCGTTTTATTTACAGTATACAGTAGCTTATGAAAAGTTTTACTAAACATCTTTAATTTACCCATAATTAAATTATTATAGGTAAAATATTAAGATTGATCACTTTTACTCCAATCGTCGTTTCATCAGATTCTAAATATTCAACAACAAGAAACATTTTATTGTCGCTTTCATTATCGCCTAAGCGAACAATTAATTCGTCTATATCTAGATACAGGTAACATCCTCGTTCATAGTACTCTTTTTCGAGCGTCTCGACGTAATGGCAGCAATTTTTCCATATTCAGATGTGATGGCGTTGAAGGCCTCTTTAACAAGTTGCTTATTCGACTGTACTCTTTGGTATTCCTAAAACAAAAGTATAAAAAAAAATTATGTAACAGAATAGAAACAATACCTTTGTAGGGTTACGTACCTACATCACTGTACCTTTGTGTCATATGTACTTATACTTATGTTTATTTTAATTGTTTATGTTACTTCAACGGAGCGGAGACTACATCAGTAGTTCTCCGGCGTCAATATTAAACGGTCAACCCAATCCAGTATTTCAATCAGTGATCCTTCTAGTGCCCAAATGAACTATTTTTAAGACAGAACACGCTTAGACACTTCCAATATTACAGTAATTACACAGAGACAATTTAATTATACTGTTCATACACAATCACAGTATATTGGTGACCCGAAAACTAAAGTGAAGTGAAATTAAGTTGTGCAACCACCACATCATGAGTTCCCCAACCACCAACCCTACCACGGAGGACCAGTACAAACTCCTCCTGGGTGCGGCAGGCACTTCAAACGTGCCGCCGCCACCTCAAACTCAACATATCACCAGTGCCATTACTACAGAACTGGCAGCCGGTTCCATCACCATTCAAGCCCGGCTATCAGAGTTTTGGAGGACACAACCCAGGCTTTGGTTCCACCAGTTCGAGGCTATCGTCGCGCCGCAAAAAACAGGTGACATTCAAAAATTTCAATTAGTGGTAGCTAAGCTGGGGCGAGAGGAGTTAAGTCAGGTTAGCGATATCCTTGAGAACCCACCCGAGTTAGACAAATATGGGGCACTAAAAGCTAGACTTATTAATGCATATGAGGAGTCGGAAACTATTCAACTACACAAACTGCTCACCGAGGTCGAACTCGGTGACCAACGTCCCTCCCAATTACTCCGAAAAATGAAGGAACTTGGTAGGAATAAGGTGCAACAAGACACAATCAAACTACTGTGGATGAAGCGATTACCAAGCACAGTCAGAGCGGTAATTGCGGCTTGCAGTAATGTAGAGCTAGATGACATAGCGCAAATTGCAGACAAAATTATGGAAACAACGAAACACTCAATAGAAGTAAATAGCGTTAGTAACTCTGTAGAAGAACAACTAAAGTGCATTACACAGGAAATTGCAGCTATGAATCGTAAATTCGAACCTTTACTCGCTGAACGCCGATCAAGGGATCCTGAATACAATTACTCACGCAATAACAGGTATAGAACGCGTTCGAAATCACGTGCGAGAATCAATCAAGAAAAATACAGAACACAGAAAGCTCAACCGGGGGATACAAACTTCAAATGCTTCTATCATTTTATTTATGGTGATCAAGCCACAAAATGCGGTGACGACAAGTGCGTGAAAAAACAAAAAAACTAAATTTGTCATCGACGGTGGCGAGCGTTGGTGACACCACTTCATATCGCCTATGCATAACAGATTTTTCTAGTGGCGCCAAATTCTTAATAGACACCGGCGCCGACGTCTCCGTTTTGGCTTGCAAAAAAGGTACTATGCAGCCAACAAATTACACACTTTATGCAGCCAATGGTACCCCCATTAAAACATTTGGAGAAAAAAGTATCACATTGGACCGGCCTAAGACGTCCTTTACGTTGGACATTTGTAATGGCCGATGTTCAAAGATCCATCATCGGAGCCGACTTTCTGGCCAAGAATCAACTACTAGTTGATTTACATGGTAGAAAGTTGGTGGATAAACTGACAAATATTACAAAAACAATTCAGACTACAAATGAGACGTTGGACCCTACTATCAGGGCTATTAACACCAACGACCCCTACCATAAAATACTAGAAAAATATCCAGATATTACCAAACCGGAATCGTTCAAAGATATACCTAAACATAACGTTCAACATTATATCATCACACACGGTCCACCAGTTTACGAAAAAGCGCGGCCACTCAACCCTGAAAAATACAAGGCCGCCCAACAAGAGTTCGAACGTATGATGGACCTAGGTATATGCAGACCGTCAACGAGCCCATGGGCTAACCCATTACACGTAGTAAAAAAGAAAAACGGCGAGTTGCGGCCTTGTGGCGACTATAGACGCCTTAACGCAATCACAGAACCCGATAGATACCCTATACCTAGGTTGATGGACTTTACCTACATTTTAAAAGGAAAAACTATATTATCAAAAATCGATATACGAAGAGCGTACCATTTTATAGCTTTAGCGCCAAACGCAATTCCTAAATCTGCAATAATTACCCCATTTGGTAGTTTCGAATTTTTGAAATTAAACTTTGGTATGCGTAATGCTGCGCAAAGTTTTCAAAGATTCATAAATGAAGTGTTAAAAGGCACTAAAAACACATTTACCTACTTAGACGATACTTTGATAGCATCTAGCGATCCAAAATCCCATTTAGAAGACTTAGAAGAAGTTTTCAAACGTCTTAATAAGTACGGAATTACAATAAATACAAGCAAGTGCGAGTTCGGCAAAACAGAGCTCAAATTTCTCGGATACCACGTCACATGCGATGGCATACAGCCGGAAGAAGAAAAGGTTAAAGCTATCGCAGATTACGAACAACCCGAGACTATTGAACAGTTGCGACGATTTCTAGGATTAATAAACTTCTACAGAAGTAGCCTTCCAAAAGCAGCTGTCACTCAATCTATCTTAGATAAATATCTACACAATTCAAAAAAGAAGGATAAAACCAAAATTATTTGGACCGAAGAAGCAATCAACGCATTCCACAAATGTAAACAAATGATAAAAAACGCCACATTACTTGCGCACCCGGATCCATCCGCTAAATTAATATTAATAACAGACGCTTCAAACACCTGCATAGGTGCCGCTCTACACCAAGTAGTAAATAAAAAATTACAACCACTCGCATTCTACTCAAAAAAATTAACTAACACTCAGATGAAATATAGTACCTATGACAGAGAACTGTTAGCCATATTCATGTCGATAAAACATTTCCGATACACCATTTTATTTTAGAGACAATTTAATTATACTGTTCATACACAATCACAGTATACCTTATTTACAAGAAGCAATTAATTCAATTATTCAGTAAATTAAAATTGGAAGAAAACCCGAATGGACTGATGAGATATACCATCATAATGTATCAAAAATGTATTATCATACTATAATATGACCTATTTACGATTTTAGTCTAACCTAAAAGTGTGCGATGTAAACAATACCTTTTTTCTTTTAAAAATCGTAAATTCAGTATATTTGTAACTTCAGGTTGATAAAAAACAAACAATAACACGATAACATACCCATAATATATGTTGTTCTCCCATAAATATCATCGAAATCTCACAAAATTCGTCCATCCTTGCACTCCGCAAAACATTGCTGGAAAACTTTAAAAATCAATTCCCGCGTGCGACTCCAATTTACTTTACTCATTTTTTTAACTTTTCTACGTAGTTTGGTCTTAATTTATTGCAGTTTAATCAAAACAATAAAAATACAAACGAAAAACAATTCAATATTGTTGACAGCATTGACAGCTGATGTACATACGTTTGGTGTTGCCAGACACATCATCTATGTTAGTTTCTCGAATATATGTCACGACTTTCTAGACAAACTGTATATAGGTACGCACACAAAGATAATGCCGACCACTAGCTTTAAAACTACGCACACAATCACAAACAGTATGAGCAGATTATATGAAATTTGGCAGAGGGGGATGCCTGTAGGTGGCCTCTCCTGTTGGTTGAATGCTTTAAGGAAGTGGTATTCAAAGATATCGGCCTTGATTGCATAGCATGCAGGGCATGTGTCTATAGGTTTTACTTTTGAACGTTGAAAAATTTCAGTAGGTATGTACTATAAAAGTTCAAAATGTCGAAATCCAAATCACTAAAACTACTACCATTTCCAAGCAAAATAAGCAATGCTTGCATGTGTCAACTTGAATGGCAACACTGATAAATAATTGTCTGACTGAAATACGAACGAAGTGCCGCGGCCGCGGTGACGCTTTCTCTCGCTAATTAATTGTTCGTATATCTTAAAAAGTGATAATTTGTAAGTTGTGTGTTATTAAATTGTGTTCTGGAGATATTTCAAATATATAAGGTAAGTTTACTACGCTATCAACTAAGTACATACCATTGTATAGAAATCGACGCGCCATTGCGGTGCCCGCCATTCTATTTGCATTTTTTTTGTGTTCTTTCTATTTCAAAATACTATCTTTTATTGTAACACATTAAAAAACTATTAATTATCACAAAGTCAATGGCTATATTTTAACTCCGGATCTTTAAATTAGAGTTATTAGGTTAGAATCGGCATATTTCTTACAAGTCGTTATTTTCTGTTTATAAAGTGTAATTTAATATAACAATGCGGTGTTACGCTGTAAATGAACTTCGTAATATGATCACGCTTCTAAAATTACGTGGCGTCCTCGCTTATTCCAATAAAACACAAAGTCCCTTTTTCATTTACCTCCTACAATAGGAACTGTCTTGTTAATTATATTTTTTTTTAGGTTTCCATGACCTTAACTCTTGTGTTAGACTTGGTTAGACGGCTCTGAAACTAGTTTAGATTTTTTAACTCGTCGTTTTTTTTTGCTTCACATTAGTTCGCTGCTACACTCCCACATTGTAATCAATGGTAGGTACCTAGTTAATTTTTTTGGCACATATTTTGGGATTATCATGGTAGTGTCAATATTTCATTATTGATAACCAGTCACTGACTATAGTCAAATAATGATAAAAACTCTGGTACCTACTTACCTGAGTGTGTATAGGTTAAAAAGCTTTTGTTAATTTTTATTTTATTAGTGGGTTAAAAAAGTAAGTACCCATACCATAAAAAATGAAAATGGTAAGGCATAAGGTTTTCTATTTCCGAAATAATTTTAGAGATAAGTATTATTTATTTCAGCAATTTCAATAGTATATTAGGTGTACTTAATTAACTTTTTAGTTAGTATATAACTAATAAGTTAAATGATGAGCTGGTATTTGTATGTACTTACCTGTATATATATCAAAAAGACAAATATAGGTCAGTTTAAACATTTTATCAATGTTTACATTTTGTTAGTTTGATAAGGACACCTAGCTTATTTAAGTACCTATATGTATACTGAATATGCATTAAATTTTTTCATGTTTTTGATTTGTAAATATTTGACAGTTAGACCCAAGTTATAGATAGGAAAAAATTAAATATAAATAAATATATATGGACAAATCACACAGATTGAGTTAGCCCCAAAGTAAATTTGATTTCCCATCTTGACCTGACCTGAGATTGAACCCGGGACCACCCGGGTCCAGAGGCAAGGTATTTACCACTGCGCCACAGAGGTTGTCTTAAAAATTTTATAACAATATAATAAACAGAAAATGGAGCAGTTAATTTGATTAATATTTTATCTAATGACAAATAAAATAGATAAAAATTACCTAACATTATTAAAAAAATATTTACAGGTTAGATATATAAATAGAGGCTTTATAAATGAACTCATCATTTTAATCCTAATATTAAAAATGCGAAAGTGAGTTTATTTGTTTGTTTTGTTACCTCTTCAGGCTTTATCTACTGAACCAATCTGTCTAAAATTTCGCATGCATATAGTGAGAAGGACATGTGTACCTTTCATCCCAAGAAAAATCAATGTTCCCGTGGGAAATTCACGGGGGCAAAGCCGCAACCAAGAGCTAGTGATCAATAAAAACATAATAAAAGGTGTGGCCTATTTGATATAGTCATTGGCACAAAGAGCTGGGCTGGTCCCTCTTTATGAAATTACTGATGCATTAAAACCACTGGACCATACAGGTAACTTGAGTGGGTATAAGCAAGGTATAGTCTTGTCACAGAGTAGAAATTTTGTCCAATTTTGTTTTGCTCTTTCAGAAGTTTTACAGTTATCAAAATTCTTTTTAAACTGTAAACTAATATTAGTTATAAAAAAGTTTTGTAATGGATAAACTCAAAATTTTTGGAGCAGTTGAAAATTACTATGTTAAGTCTGATTTCGTACATTAGGATAGTGCACCAAGCCAAAAATGACTACTCTACTTTGACTGTCACACAGAAGTTGAAATGTAACATAATATGTGTATGACTGTACAGTATATAGTGTGTTACCTACCATACACCTACCATACAAATACATAAAACCATTCAAAGCTATTCTTATTCTCAAAATTGCTATCTCCGTTGCTTATAACTTGCAAACCCACTAAACTCCATTTATTCTTACCAGTCCTATCATGTAAACAATCTTCACAGTACTTTTTGTTGAATTTTGTTGAAAATAAATCAAATATTAGTTCAAACCTAAACATTCTAAAGTAAAACATTTATTAACCACAAAAGTAATTTTCTAAAAAGTCTATTTTATTTTATTTTGTTGTAAAATCATAAAAAGACATGGTAAGATTGTTTACATGATAGGACTGGTAATAATAAATGGTTTAGCTATTTTGTAAAATAATCATTATCTCATATCTTGGAAAAGTTTTCTATGTGTGACATTGCCAGTAGCTTTTTTTTAAAAAGAAAGTACTTGGTTATGCGTTTATTTCGAGAAAATATGTTTTACAAACATATTAAAACATATTTGATGATTCTAATATTGAAAATCGCGCGTATTTCCCTTGCTTCCTGTATACAAGAAGTCCCGTTTGCTTCTCCAGTCCCGTCATACAAGAGAGGAATGATCTTACACATACATCAAATCCATTTCTGCCTGGGTCTCTTACCCAATGTTATGTACCATGCCACAAACACAGGATATATGCAGGTATTCATGCGCGCGCAGCTCGCATTTCAATGAGGCTTCACACTAGGGATTCTATAGCAAGTGTTTTATGTTAATAGCTTGTTTGGTTTGCTATTGAGGGACTCGCAGAACTAAGTTGTTTCGGGATAGTCTCCTAAACGAAATATGTAAGGTAACTTGGATATGTTAGTATTTTATTTATTCCCTAAATGTCAATAATCAATGTAAATGTTGTCAGTTGGTCATCTCATTCGTTTGCAGTCTTGAGATCTACAGTAAGCTTTAAATTGTGTTGCAAATCCGAAAAGACACTAACAGAAGCTATTTCAACACATCCAGAATCGCCGACGAATACCTGTGTGAAATTAAGTACTTATGTACAAAAATACATATTTGAGAATCAAACCCAGGACCTAGGCTGAACCGCTTTTCGGCCATTATTCCATAGGGTCATCTACGATTAGTTATATCGTGGATAAGGAAGTTCACAAGTCATCATGCCTTGCCTTCAAAACTGAATGAACCAGATAAAAGATTCACAATGAACAGATAACAATGTTCTTTGAATATTTCAAGTACTCTTTTCTTTTTAGGGTTCCGTACCTCAAAAGGTAAAAACGGAACCCTTATAAGATCACTTTGTTGTCCGTCTGTCTGTCAAACTTTTTTTCTCAGGAACGCTTAAAGGTATCAAGTTGAAATTAATATCGAAAACTCGGATCCACGCCACGGTCTCTTTCAGCAAAAAAATAATCAAAATTATACGTCAACGCGATCAAGAGATATTACCGTAAATGTTGCGAATTTTTGCAATTTCATACAGCATTCAAAACCTATGGGGTACTTCCCGTTGACCTAAAATTATGAAATTTGGCAAAAAGCAAGGCCTAGCAGTACTTATACGAGAATAAATCTGAAGTGTTACAAACTTATTTTTGCGCAGAATTCAGTATGAATCTTAGGGATCGAATTGCAAAGTTAAGTTTGTTTTTAAAACTAGTTGGTCTTTTAGATAGAGCTATAATGTGAGATGCTTTGCGTGTACGAAACCCTCGTTGCGCGAGTTTGACTCGCACTTGGCTTTTTATCAGGGTCAGGAAGTAATAGATAAAGATTTTTAAACAAACACATGATTGGGGAAAGGCTAACTAAAATATTTAGTACTAGCTGTCGCCCGCGGCTTCGCCCGCGTGAGTTTCGCTTAGATAAAAATTCTTTTTGTGTTCCAAACTGTTTCAGATGTTTCGGATTTTCGTTTTATATACGTCTATAGAAAATGTTCATCAGATTAATCAAGTTTTGCTAAGGCGCCATTTCCATATATGTTTTAGTGTAGCTGGACTATTGAAGCTTTTCATCAGATGTTCCATATCTTCAATTTTTATACGTCAGCAGAAAATGCTCATCAGGTTGAACGACTTTTACTAAGGCGCCATTTCCATATATGTTATAGTGATGCTGGTCTCTTGCAGTTCTTCATCAGATGTTCCAGATCTTCAATTTTTATACGTCAGCAGAAAATGCTCATCAGGTTGAACGACTTTTGTTAAGGCACCATTTCCATATTTCTTATAGTTTAGCTGTTCTGTTATGGTTCTTCATCAGGTGTTCCAGTTTTCAAAATCAATTATAGCCTATATGTTACCCAGACTTAATAGCTATACAACAAAAAAAGTTTCATTCAAATCCGTCCAGTAGTTTTTGCGTGAAACGCGTACATACATACATACAGACAGACAGACAGACAGACAGACAGACAGACAGACAGACAGACAGACAAGAAATTCCAAAAAATTTTTTTTGCTTTCTATTTTTCTTTTTAAGTGTCCCTCTATCCATTTCAGTCAAAAATACTAAATGTACAGACAAAATATTTTTACTGTTTTATTATATGTATAGATCAAGGTGATTCCTTCAACTACGCACCAATTAAATGAACTCTTCGATTAATTAATCCAATTAATGTGACTCATGTAATAGTCGTAATTTTTAATTACAAAGCTCTTTGTTTACCCATTATATGTTAATTTTATAAATAGCCCTTTATCAACCATTTAACAATTAACTATTGTCATGTTTTCCGTTTACTATGTAGGTATTAGTTAAAGCTAGGTTACAGACGTAAATATAAAGAATTAAAGACCAACTCTCCATCATCATTCTCAGTCACCAACCAGAAGTCCATAGGCCCGAATACCTACCTATTTAAAAGTTATTTAGGTATGGACCTATGAACTTAGCTGACTATATTAATTTAAGCTTTGCTCCCAGGGGCATCTTTCAAATAAATTATTTACTTGAAATTAAATGAAAATTATTTTATTTACCTAAATGGGCTTAAAAATAGCACTTGAAAACGATAAATGTACCATTTCATGAAACTGCATTTTTTTTAACACAAACTTATCAATTGAATTCAATGGTAGAAAACATTCCTTTGTTTTGGACCAATACTATGTAAGAAAGTAACGTTAATTCAGTCAATTAACAAAGTACAGAAACTATACAATCACTCGTTGTACATCAATTTGAACACCCCGCTCTTTTTGGGGTCGACGAACTCAAATTATTACAATACTTGGCGTCGTAAAAAAATAGTTTTTGTATCACTGAGACATGTTGGTAATAATATCTGCATACTAATTTAATGGGCATGTGTCTCTTCGCTACTAATTAGATTTTTTATACCTTTTACTATACCTTGGTAATTTTGTTTTAAGGCCATACCCAATCAGGATTTCCTGAAAACGTACTGGCTTTAAACGTCAAGTGTGAACCATAGGTTAGAAGTACTGAAGCAGGAAAAATATCTCGTAAAAAGAAAAATATTAAACTAGAATTTTATTATACAGAATCAAATTACAAATAAAATAAATAAGACTAGATAAAAATAATAATACATAATCCTGTTAATTTTTTTCCATTATCGTCGAAAATCACTGCAATTTAAGCGATTATAGTAGATTTTTTTTAAAAATCAAATAAAGAATACAATTATTTAAAACAATACCGGCTTATTTTTTTAATATATTCAGTGTTTTATCATAATTAAAAGAAAACCTCTAAAATAATTACCCTAAGAGCCTAACGAAAACTCGCTAGCAAAAACACAAATTATACAAAATTCGAAAAGTAACCTTATTGTGTCTGCTAATCTGCTTTAAGGTGGAGCTTACGTACCGCCCCTCACCCCCTCTGATTAGCCTTGGGTGTCGCCTTAACCGAAGAAAATTATTGTGCTGATTCGGCAAACAGATTTCCACGAATACTATATTTTCGACTAGCTTTTGTTTGACACTTGTCCGCGTGAGTTTATTTTAGGGTTTTTTAATTTCCGTGAAAGAAACCTTAATGTCTCATGTTTAAAAACTACCCTATAGACATAATCCCATCTAAATCAGAAAAGCCGTTTCGATCAGTGCAACAAATATTAGTCAACTATCCAATTTCCTTATAGTTCCACTTGTGGTATGGTACCTATGTGGGACTTACAAGGTTATCTAGTGTAGGGAACCTGGCGTATCATTTGTTAGCAACGTCTGTGTACCTTTTTTTTTTTTTTTTTTTTTTTTTACGTGTGGAAAGACCCCCGTCCCGTCCATCCGGCCACGGGAAGCCGGACAGGTGTGTGGGACTTGAACCCACTAAAACCACACGGTGCCAACGCCAACCGCTTTGTGCCGGGACCATGTGCTACTCTCGCTCCACAGCCCCGGCGCGGCGGCCGCTACCACGGCGGCCTCGGCTCGGCCGCTCTCCTCGGAGCAGCCAGCGGGACGACTCGTCAGTCTTCATCTCTACCCGCTAGGAGAAAGGCATGCTTGACACGGGCGCGCCTTTCTACCCGGGGCCGTTAAGCTGGACGACGGAATCCCGTTTCCGCCGCCCGACCGGCCGTTAATGTGGGGGCAGCTGGGGCAGGCCGTAAGCCCGCCTTCTGCGCCCCGGGCGCCGGCGGCGGATCTCGAGGTCTGTGGTATCCTCACGCACCCTCTCCGCCGCCTCTTTGCGGAGCATAACGCTCTCCGCAAAGGCCTGCACCGCTGTCCACGACGTCTCACTGGTGACCATACAATGTACGACGGTCGACAGTGACAGATCGTTCCCCACGACCGCGCACAACTCTGCGCGGTCCTCCACCCAGGCTGGGCAGGCTTCCAATGTGTGCTGGGCATCCTCGTCCAGACATCCGTCGCAATGGTGGCACACGGCAGACGGCTCCCGACCCGCCACGCGGCACAGATACCCCCCGAAGCAACCATGTCCGGTGAGTATCTGCGTCAGGCGGAATGTCAATAGGCCGTGCTGCCTCGCCAACCATTGGCCCAGCACTGGACGGACTGCCTCGACGGTCCTATGCCCAGCAGTGGGCTGCTCCAGCCTCAGGCTCCACTCCTCAATTGTGCGCTGACACAGCTCATTCCGGCGTCCTGCGATCTCTCTCGGTGCTAGCCGGTCACCCCGGGACAGTGCCTCCTCGCGCCATGTAAACAGAGACGCGAGGGTCCTGGCTTCCAGGTCCCAAGGTATACTACCAGCCAGCACACACGCTGCCTCACAGGAGACCGTGCGATAACCTCTGGCGGCCCTAGTCGCCATCAGCCTTTGCGGACGACGTAAGAGGGCGATATTTTGGTTGGATAGGGCATCTGCCCAAACAGGGGCGCCATAGAGGGCCATAGATCGCACGACCCCCATATATAAGCGTCTGCAGGACGCCTCTGGTCCTCCTAAATTCGGTAGCAGCCGTGTCAGCGCACCAGCCGCCGCCATCAGGCGCGGCACCAACTCCGCGAAGTGGGCGCCGAAATTCCATCTGCCATCAAGGACGATGCCTAAGTACCGCATCGACGGCTTGATGGCGATTTGAACCCCGCCAACCGTCAAGCTGGAATCTGGCGGGGGCCCCCTCCGAGGGCCGTGAAAACATAATGCCTCGGACTTTTGAAGGGCCACCTCCAGGCCCAGCTGGCGGATTCGACGCACCACTTGCGCTACTCCCGCAGTGGCGAGCAATGACGCCTCTCGATAGGTGGCGCCACGGGCGGTCACGAGTGTGTCGTCGGCGTAACATACGACCTCGACTCCCGGAAGATTGACCGCCCGTAAAACCCAGTCATACCCGATGTTCCACAGGAGCGGGCCCAATACCGAACCCTGTGGAACACCGCGCGCCATTGCACGCTCTTTCAATCCATCTTGAGCAGGGAAGACTATCCTCCTATCTGAGAGGTAGTCCTGGATGATCCGACGCAGGTAGGACGGCACCCCGTGATAGCGGAGCGCCTCCAGAATGCAAGGCCAGGGAAGAGAGTTAAAGGCGTTGGCGATGTCGAGAGACACCACTACGACCACCTCACCCTGGCAGACCGCATCCTGCGCCACGGACTTCACTCTCAGTATGGCGTGGACGGTTGACCTCCTCCGGCGGAACCCGTACTGGCAATCCGCGAGATTCGGACCGACTCGTTCGAGGTGCTCCACAAGGCGGTCAGCAGTGATTCTTTCCATCAATTTACCTGCCTCGTCGAGCACGACGATTGGGCGGAAGCCAGACGGGGAATCCGCCGGTCGTCCCTCCTTCCGTAGCAGGACTAAGCGTCCTGCTTTCCACGCCCGGGGAAACTTTCCCTGCTCGAAACAGGCGTTAAACAGCCCCCTCAGTCGCTCCTCCAGAACATCCAGAGCGAGGACCAGCACTCGACCCGGAACACCATCGGGACCCGGAGCCGTATTCTTGGCGCGCAATCTTAATTCGTCCCGGGTTATTTCGGGGATTTCCTCCCTGTCCTCGCCACTATCCGTCAATGGCGGAGCCATGCTGGGGGGCTGAATTGCCGCTTCCTGTGGGAACAGAGCAGCAATTACCTCTTCGAGGAACTGCGGCTCCAGGCTCTGCGTAAGGGGAACGCCATACGGCCGAGTTTTATTGCGGACCAGCCGGTATGGACGCCCCCATGGGTCGCGGTCCAGTGTGGCCAGCAGTTCCTCCCTAGCTGCCTCCTTAGCGGTCGCAATTGCACTCGTCAGTGCGCTCTTCGCCTCCACTAGTGCCGCGCACAAAGCGGCCTCTTCGGCAACATCTCGGCGCCGTCTTCTTCGATAACGGGCGTATTGGCGTCTCGCCGCAATGCAGGCTTCGCGTAGCTGCGAAAGCTCAGGAGACCACCAATACACCCAGCGTTTGGGAGGACGAATACTGGTCCGGGGCATTGACGCGTCACACACCGCAGTCATTGCACCCCGGAACCACTCGGTCTCGTCCTCTACCTCCACGTTTACCGGCGCGCGGGACCAGCCTTGCACAATGGCCGCCTCTCGCAACAATTCTTTGTCGAGGCGCTTTAGTTGCCACCGTGGGCCAAACTCATTCGGGGCTCGGACAGGGCCGCTCGGAGCGACCGAGGACGCGGAGAGATCAAACCGAATGTAGCGGTGATCAGAGAGCGTCTCCACGTCCTCCATTACACTCCAGCCCTGAACGCGGCGCGCTAGAGCAGGGCTAGCAAACGAAACGTCTACTATGGAACTGCCCTGTGGACGAACGCACGTGTTGACCGTGCCCCGATTCAACACCGCCAGCCCCACGGTGATGAGCCACTCTTCCAGAGCCTCGCCCCGCGCATCAGTTGCAGGAGATCCCCATGCCGTTGACTTGGCATTGAGATCCCCTACAACTAGCACAGGGCGAGGGTGACTCCTAAGAACAAGCGCCTCGAGTTGGGCCAGGAATGCCTCGAACTCTCTGAGCCGGCGGTTGGGCGAGAAGTACACTCCAACCACAACCACGTCGCCCAGCTGAGCCGAGACCATTCCATGGCCACGCACAACACATGTTGGAGGCGAAGAGCTCGCCGAAGATACTATAACGGCCAGTCCGTCTAGGTCTGCCACCCAGTTTTCTCTGGGAGGAATAAAATACGGCTCTGCGATCACAGTTACGTCAATTAACCACTGTGCCATGCTCTGAGACAGCAAGTCCTGCGCCCTGGCACAGTGGTTGATATTCGCCTGGAGAACTTTGAGGGCCATAACTATGGAATGGCCCCCGTCTCCATCTCCTCGGCGTTCTGAGCCGTACGGGCTGGTTGCGTCTGGGCCGGAGCCGCGGACGCAACACGCCTCCCTCCTCTTTTTCTGCGCGCACTTGGGCACGCCGCTCCCCCGACCCGGTGTTCCGCCGGTTTGCCTGCTCCAGCGCAGAGCACGCAGTATGCGGCTGCGGCCGTGCATTGGGCGGCCTTATGGCCTGGCTGGCTACAGCGGTAGCACAGCGAGCTCCTGTCGGTATCTGCAGTGCACTTTTGGCTCACGTGACCAATCTCTAAACAGCGGTAGCACTGCAGGGTTTTGTCGGCAACAGTTTGACCTGTGCCGACACCCAGCCGACAAGGAGTCTCGCACCACTAGTCAGCCGTTTGGCCGCCAAGATGGGACACCGCACCCACGCCGTTCGCGTGCCCACGCGGTCCTCCCGGATTTCGCCGACCCTCACGTCGGCTTCGGGGCATTGGCCTACCCGGGAAACGGCGCTACGCACCAGTTCTGGGGTGGCTGAGTCGCACAGCCCAAGAACGCGCAACTCTGCGCACTTTTGAGGGCGGGACACCTCCGCCATTTGAGGATCCATCGCCTCTCTTAGCTTCGCGGCCAAAGCATCAGCCTTGCCATCCCTCTCGGCGCCCGCAATTTCAATTATACGGGCGCCGGTTGCCGCACGTTTTAGTTTGACACCGGAGATGCCAAGCTCTCCGATGTCTACCCTCTGCTGGGCCTGAGCCAAGATCTCTCCATATGTGATCCCCCGTTTTTCGGCGTCAGGCTGCATTTTAATGACTATGGCAGCCGAGCGCGGGGGACGCAATTTCGGTAGAGGCCTCTGGTTGGGCCTTTGATGAGGTCCAGCTGGGTTTTGGGCGGCATTGACGCCCTGGACCACGTTCGTAGCTGGCTTCTTTTTGCTACCCCTTCTAACTACCGTCGTCCAGGTTTCGTCCATGGATGCTGGGGGCGGTGGCAAGGTACGCGGAGTGGCCTGAGGCGTAGCCTGAGGCCTTGCTTCAGCTCGAGGCGCCGCTGCCTTCTTGGAGGTTTGAGCTGGCGCCAGGGGAGATGGATCCGTAGACGTCGACGGCCTTGGTTCCAAAAACTCCAAGGGCGCAGGCGTACTGGGTCTTACTTCTTTTCTGCCTCTCTTTTTTCGTCCCTTTTTGCCCACTTCAGGCTGTGGGATAGGTTGAGGTGGTGCCTTCCTCCACTGCGCCGTTCTTGTGACGGTTACAGGGAGAGCCACCTCTCCATCTGAGTCGGACTCGATCTGCACTTCATCAGCTACTTCGCGGCGGCGCCTATCTGCAGCCAGCGGGGGACGCAACTGTGGCGCCGGCATAAGGCGATTCTGAATGCCTTCAAATCGGGCATTCAGGACAGGCCCGACTGTATCCATAATTAGGCGCTTTTGGGTATCTATGTCACCACCACCAGGGTTAACAGCCACTGGGGTGGGCGCAGGTGCAAACCGCATGGATTGCTCCACCATGGCCTTGAGCTCCGCCATTTCCCGCTCGAGCGATGCCACTTTGGCAACCAGGCGTTCATTTTCGGCCCGAAGGAGTTTAGTCTCCTCGCTGGTGGTCCTTGTGCTCAAGGCCGAGACCGCTTCTTCAATGGAGGTAGTAGCCTCCTTAAGGCTTTTGACGAATGTGCCCTTGAGGTTGCCAGACTTCGATGCGATCTGTCTGATGACATTTATGCTTGCATCAGCCTGCTCCTTGAGGGCGTCAACGATTTGGCTCTTCTCGGAAGAAGAGCTCTCCTGCTCTGTTACTTTTTTGGCCATTGCCCGTTTGGCCATTTCGGTAACGATCTTCTCCGCCTCGTCCTTTCGTGCAGCCGCTTGCTGCCTTCTCGCTTCGGCTGTTAGAATTGGGGCCGCTTTAGGTCGACCTCCTTTCTTCGCTGATTTTTTGGCTGGGCGAGCCTGAATTTTGGGCGCAATTTCTGACTCCGACCCAGAATTAGACCCTTTGGTCTCATTGCGGCACCTTTTACGGCGCTGTCTTGGCGCTTCTGCATCGGCCATGACCACACTATCCACGCTCACCCAGGACGCATCTGAGAGTGAGCCAGCATCTTGCTGCGACATCACATTAGGATAAGGACTTACGTCCCCATGGCGGTTTGTGCCCCCCCCAGATACGGTGGGGCAGCCCACACCCGAAGGCGTGGGGAGGGATTCTCCGGCGAGGCCGGTACCCTCCTGGGGTAAAGAGTTTTCCAAAGACGCCATTACATATTTTTTCCTTTTTTACAAGGGTGAGGTCCCTGTTCTCCCACTCTTTCACAGTGGGCGCTCGGGACGGGGTTCCCCCCCCGCCATTCATCCCATCGGCACGCCCGACCTTAGGATTGGGGTTATTTTTGGTGAGGTTTTCTTCCTCTTAACGCCGGCCTTAACGGCACAGCGCCCTCAGCCCCAGTTTGGGGTACTGGCCTAAGCCAAGACCGCCGCACGAAAAACGTGAGCCACTTCCACTCACCACGTCTGTAAGCAGACAGGAGGGAGTGGCTCCCAACAGCAGCAGCAGGACATTGGCCGACAGCCACCAAGACCCCGACAAGTGGAGAGTTGCTGACTGCCGCCCGGGGTGCACCGTCCTGGAACCCTTGTCAGCCCGCCGCTCGCACCGGATCCCGAAAGATCAAATGTGAAAAACTAAAGCCTTCAAGGGACCAGGCACTCTAGGAGGTTTCCCGCACTTAGCACCCCAACGTCTGTGTACCTAGGTGATTGTTTCGCAACATCTTGGCACATAGAGCACTAAATCTTAGCTACTCTTGTTGTATAACAAGATTATCTTACTATGTTGATAACGATAAGAGCCCTGAGGCCAAAGGGTTGTATACAAGTCGCGTGTCAGTGGCCAATAAAACGATATTAGTAGGACATGTTGTGCAAATATTGTTTTCAGCATGACGTCATTTTCGCAAAAAGACATTTTTGTAACATGTCAGTTACTTACACACCAGAAATGTGCAGAACAACTACGCTCTGCTGCCAGAAAATGTGCGCAGAGCGAATCCGGACAAACGAAGCGGCGGGAAGAATTCTGTACCGGAACTCTACCGGGAAAAAATCTACCGGTAAAATTAAGTACCGGGAAAAAATCTCCACGCGACACCACGCTTGTCCGACTAGAATCTAACTTAAGCTATACGCAGTCTGCTACCACCGTAGCTTATGAAGGGAGCTACAGGGCCCTATATGATAACCTAACCTATAAATTAACTAGAATTGAACACTTACCAAACTAAATCTTCTTTCTCTTCGGATCCAAACTTGAGTGTCTTCGGGAAGGGGGAATTCCTAATTACCCTACCTAACCCTTGAGATCTCAATTCCCCAGGACAAATAAATAGATTTCTTCCCGTAGTTTCACTCGGGAACAGCCAGATGTGAACCGCCAGCCACGTTTCACCTCTCACAAGAAAAAGTCACCATGACGGGTACACAAACACAAAGTTCAATAGTTATTTAACAAACAGGAAATTCACAAACACAACTCAAGCTAATTAGCAATCAAAGAACGCGGAACCTCTCGCGTATTAAAAATCAAACCGATATCGCATAGGGCAATGCAATGGCGACTGTCCGCGACGCCATTTTGCACGCGCGCTAATCTGTGCGGCGCGGCCTCCCCGCGCGATGTTCAAACAATACTGAATTCAAAATGGTCGCTCGCGACTGCCGACGCCGGCCGAGCGATAACAGGAAACGCCTGCGTTTAGTTTTACCCAATATATTACAAACATCCCCCCGTCCCGGTCTGAGAAGCAGACCGCTAGCTTACTCTACGGGAAGGCGGGCGAGAGAGGTCACACCTCTCCTTAAAATCGAACCGTCGACCAACACCTCAGCCACACGCGGAGTGCCATCTCCGCCAAGAATCAAACGTAATATGCGAGCTCGTCGCCAAAGCAATGAGGGCAAATTTGCCTCTTTTAACAATACTAAATCACCCTCCCTGGGAGGCTCAGTCCTGTCTGTCCACTTCACTCTTTGCTGCAGCAAATGCAAATATTCAAGCGACCAGCGACGCCAAAAGTCCTGGCTCATTTGCTGCAACATTTGAAAACGCGACAACCGATATACGCGTTCATCCTTCCACGGGTATTCGGGCAGGGCATTCAACGGCCCTCCCACCAAAAAATGACCAGGGGTGAGAGCTTCCAAGTCATTTGGATCTGGAGATAGCGGACAGAGAGGACGAGAGTTGAGGACCGCCTCAACTTTACAAAACACTGTGGCCAGCTCTTCAAAAGTTAGAGCCGTTTCTCCGATAATGCGGCGGAGGTGGGTCTTTGCGGATTTCACAGCCGCTTCAAAAATCCCTCCCCAATGGGGGCAACTTGGGGGACTAAACTTCCAGGTTATTCCCCTTTGGGCAGCAATTTGACTTAAACTAGTACAATTTTTATCAATAAACACAGAAATATCCTTAAGATAATTTACAGTTCCCTTATAGTTTGTGCCATTATCAGACCTAATAAGGGAAGGTAGACCTCGACGCGAAACAAAGCGATCCAACGCGGCGACGAAGGCCTCCGTAGTCAGAGCCGATACCACCTCCAAATGGACAGCCTTGGTGGCCAAACAAACAAATACACACAAATAGCCCTTCACAATACGGGCATTACGAAAGGGAGAAGCCTTGATCGAAAAGGGACCGGCAAAATCGGTTCCAACGCCGTCAAACGGTCTCGAAGGTCGGATTCGATCAGCGGGCAAATCACCCATCTGTGGTTGCATCGTGGATGCCTTCAACCGATAACATGCAATACATCGAAACAGAACGCTACGGATTGCTCTTCGGGCAGACAAAATCCAAAATTCTCGTTGCAAAATAGCCAACAAGGCATTGCACCCAGCATGGGCGTTACGAATGTGTCGATCAGACACCAAAAGCTGCACCAAGGGTCCGCCCTTGGGCAACAACAGAGGATGGCGAGTCTCATATGGAAGATCCGCCTTCCGGAGCCTGCCTCCAACCCGAAGAAGCCCATCCGAGTCGATGTACGGGTTCAAACGAGCGACCGCGCCCTTCAACTTAGCGCGTCCGTCGCGCAAAATACGAAGCTCTGACTCAAACCGTCCGGTCTGCACGACACGGACCCAATGCAACAATGCGCTCCGGCGCTCTTCTGCACCTGCAATCGGCTCCAACCGCTTTGCCTGTGGGTTTCTACAATTATGTATGAAACGCTTAATCCAACTGGTAACACCCAGAAGCTTATCCAAGCTGCTATACCGAGCAAGTAGCCAATCCGGCTCCGACGTCGTTTCAGCGACTACAGCATGTACACGGAGCCCAGTCAAACTCAAAGAAGTAACATCTGTCTGACAGACAGGCCAAGAAGTTTCCGATCCCATCAGCCACTCTGGGCCCCACCAGAGCGGGTGTGACACCAATTCTGGTGCCGTACAACCTCGGGAAGCACAGTCCGCTGGATTAAGCTCTCCCGGCACATGTCTCCATGTTATATCAATTCCGATATTCTGGATTTGGGAAACCCGATTTCCCACAAAAACCTCCAAGGTATGTGGGGCCGCGCGCAACCATGCAAGCGCGACCTGGCTATCCGACCAGGCGAAGATGTCCCGTATTTCGACCGTGGCCGCCAGTTCACTGGCAACGTGATGCAACAATTTAGAGAGAAGGTGAGCTCCACTCAACTCAAGCTTGGGAATAGTCAGCCTAGTCCTGATGGGGGCGACCTTGCTCTTCCCTAACAAAAGCGAGACATTGACCCGGCCATCGGCGTCAACTGTCCGCATATAGACTGACGCGGCGTAGCCTCGCTCCGACGCGTCACAAAAGCCATGCAGGCTGGCTCGATATTTCCCGGGGGCAATATTCGACGAGGCAAGGCAATCCGATTGACTTCCTTAATCGATGAAAACAACTCGAGCCAATCATCCAATGGAGGACCAAACAGCGGCTCGTCCCACGAGACGCCCAAAGTCCAAAGTCTCTGAAGAAGACACTTCGCAGAGAATATCACTGGACTGATCCAACCGCTTGGATCAAACATACGGGCTATTACGGACAACACCGTTCTCTTAGTCCAGACTTTTGGTATTTCCAAGTCCACTTGGAATGTGAAAATATCGGTTAGCGTCTGGTACTGCATGCCCAGCACCGCTATCCTGTTGGGATCATCCACATCCTCAAACAGGTGAGGGTTCTGTTGGTGATCCTCCGGGATCCCTTCTAGAACTTTAGGCTCATTAGACAACCACTTACGTAGCTCGTAGCCACCTGTCTTCAATATTTCAATCAATTCATCCCGCAGTAGGAGGGCCTCCTCAATACTTTGGGCTCCGGTGCACACGTCATCAACATACAAGTCACGTGACAGCACGGAAGCCCCACGGGGAAAGCGGATCCGTTCCCGCTCTGCCAATTCAAGCAATGATCTGATGGCGATATAGGGACTAGATTTCAAACCATACGTGTTTGTGTTGAGTTCATACACCGTCACAGGATCCTCAGGGCGCTCACGCCAGAGTATCAACTGGAATCGCCTGTCCTCAGGATGTATGACTGTCTGGCGGAACATCATCCGGATGTCCGCACCAAAAACCACTTGATGTCTTCTAAAGTTCAAGATGATGTCAATTATGTCCCTATGCAATTTGGGACCTGAATGCAAACATAGATTCAACGAAACCCCGTTCGAAGTGGGTGCGGACCCATCGAAGACGGTCCTCAATTTGCCTGTTGAGGCCTTCACCACCGCGTGGTGGGGCAAAAAGTAGTGCTCAGTTGAGCTCCAATCAACTCGAGACGGAGACATGTGACCCAAATCCTCGTACTCGCGCATAAATTCAATATATTTATCGCGAAGTACGTGGTCACGCTGCATACGTCGCTCCATGGACAGCAGTCGTTTCTCCGCAAGCGCCCTACTTTGCCCTAGGCTAGGACGAGAGGCAACAAAGGGTAACCTAGTTACAAACCGACCGGAGGGCAACCTCTCCGTGGTCGATCGAAAAAGGGCTTCGCACTCAGCGTGTTCCGGATCCATCCTGGAACTCATAGGTGGCTCCTCCACCTCCCAAAACCTTTGCATGGTCTTGGCCAAGGACGCAGATGCGACAACCGGTGGCTCCTCCGCGGTGCCATTATCAAACACAGGGCCCATCAGGGCAAAACCAAAAATCGTAGACACTGCCATCAGTGAAGACGAACCCAGAGCCTTCTGTGTACCCAACAAAATCCAACCCAATACGTCCGAGCCCAGGAGCAAGTCCACTGGGCCGGGATGAAAGACAAAGGGGTCGGCCAAATCCAGACCCGAAACCAAAGACAACACACCCGGCGGTATGTCTGTCGAGGGGTGCCAACCCGCAATGGTATCCATTACCATAGCCGAAGTCGTGATCCTCATTGTGGAGGACTTCAGCGAAGAAAAGGTGACAAGTGTCTGGCCCGTCAGACACTTCACTTGTATGCCACCAACTCCAAGAAGTGGCACAGGCGAGTCTTCCACGACTAAACCTAACTGGTGTGCCACTCGAGTGGTAACCAAACTGCTTTGAGCCCCTGAGTCCAACAGAGCTCTCAAATTAATGGCTTCCCCCCTACGACCCCATACGCGGACCACCGCGGTAGGGAGCAGAACCGTCCGCGGCTCTGTCCCAGCAAGGGAGCAAGCTAGTTACGGGCTCCCCACTCTCTCCAAACCAGGGGCGCGCCACTGACCCGGATAATATGGCGGGCGAGTGCACATCCCCATCTGAGGGGGGGCAGAACCCGCGGCCCGGCCATACATATGGTACGGCGGGTGGTACTCCAGCCGTGGGTACTCGTGCAGCGGCGGAGAAAACCGCTGCGGCTGCATGTGTTGGGCATTGGTAACCCGCGTGGAGGGGGGTGTCCCCACTCTCACGTCCGATCTAGGGCCCCCGCCCATGGGGGCCCTATCCGGGGCCTGGCCAGCTACATACTGGCCATGACCTTGGGGCGCGTGGTCCCGGTCCGCCAAGACCCGCGCAGGTACGCGACCCCCCTCCCGAGGGGGGGTGCGACGAGCGAAGCCGCGTCCTCCGTCCGATGGTGGAGGGCTTCGCGCAGGAGCGCCCCCGCCCATAGGGGACCCCTGCCTCAACAACCGGGGGCCATCCCCGTTCCGGTTCATGCAAAGCATCGCGTGGTGCCGCCCACGGCATGCACTGCATGGTATGGCACTGGGACAGTCACGTGCATAGTGACCGCCCAAACAATAAAAGCAAAGTTCATGCCGCTTTGCCATGCGGCGCCTATCTTGTACTGGCAGTCTCTGCCAGTCCCTGCATTGTAGCAGGCTGTGGCCCATCCGGCCACATTGCAGGCAGTCCGCGTCCCTCGCGACTGCTGCCGTGTGCGCAACCCGCACACCAGCTCCACGCGGTGGCGGTTGCCGTCCCTGTTGGGGCCTACGTTCAGGCGCTCTGGATGGCGCTGAGTCCGTCATGGTATTCTCAGCAGCCCGTGCCTCAAACTCCAAAAACTTCACCAAGTCAGTGAATGTTGGTAGGGTGGTGCTATCCCGTTCCGCATTCTCGCGCTCAAATCGCGAGCGGATGTCATTGGGTAATTTGCCCAATACAATGTGCACCAACAAAAAAGACCATTGGTCCACCGGCAGCCCCAGTGTGCGGAGCGCGTTACAGGCCACTGTAACGGGCGTGAGCAACTGCAGGCGCAACTGTGCCCTGTTGGCCACCTTGGGCAGGGCCATCAACTGTGCGGCGTGCGCATCCGCTAACAAACGTAAGTTTTGGTAGCGGGAGTTCAATAACTCCCAAGCCGTATCGTACTGGTCGTCCTCCACCCGGAGGTGCTGGATGAGCGACCGCGCTTCATCCTCAAGAGTGGAGAGGAGGTAGGCCATCTTCTGGGCCTTCGACAAATCCTGTCGTGCTACGACCAGGGACTCAAACATATTTTTATATGCTACCCACTCCTCCATCCTACCCCCAAAGTGGGACAGCTGAAGGGTGGGGAGCCGACCAGTAACCGCTGGTCCTTCCTGTCTAACAGGTGTGCGAGGGGCTGGTCCGCCAGCCTGTCTCGCCCTTATTGCGGTCACCGCCTCCGCGATATCATCGTGCAGACTCAGGATCTGGTCCATGTCCGCCATGTGACCTGCGTAGGCCTCCGGGGTAAGATCGGCTTCGGTAAGCGCCGCCATGGCCGCTTCCGCGCTAATCAATCGTGAGTGGAGGTGATCCGCTCTTAGCAGTATGGCGCCCTCCCTGTCCTTCCGGGACAGGAGTCCTCCGGCCGTCACAAACCATCTCAATTCGTTGGCGAGTGTCGCCCTAGCATTGGAGGCCTTCGCCATCGCGTCAAGTCACAAACAAAAAATAACAAAAGGTAAATAAAAAACAACAAAATCAAGCAACTACACGAAGAACCGCGGTAGGTATGAGAATGGCACAAACCCGGAACGCACGGTGCAAACCGCAAACACATACAAAAAAGGTTACAAATATTCTTATACAAACAAACTAAGAAAAATCTAATAATTTTTACAAACAATTAATTATTTTTTACAAACGAACAAATAGAGGGTAGATAAACTACGCTCTGCTACCAGAAAATGTGCAGAGCAACTACGCTCTGCTACCAGAAAATGTGCAGAACAACTACGCTCTGCTGCCAGAAAATGTGCGCAGAGCGAATCCGGACAAACGAAGCGGCGGGAAGAATTCTGTACCGGAACTCTACCGGGAAAAAATCTACCGGTAAAATTAAGTACCGGGAAAAAATCTCCACGCGACACCACGCTTGTCCGACTAGAATCTAACTTAAGCTATACGCAGTCTGCTACCACCGTAGCTTATGAAGGGAGCTACAGGGCCCTATATGATAACCTAACCTATAAATTAACTAGAATTGAACACTTACCAAACTAAATCTTCTTTCTCTTCGGATCCAAACTTGAGTGTCTTCGGGAAGGGGGAATTCCTAATTACCCTACCTAACCCTTGAGATCTCAATTCCCCAGGACAAATAAATAGATTTCTTCCCGTAGTTTCACTCGGGAACAGCCAGATGTGAACCGCCAGCCACGTTTCACCTCTCACAAGAAAAAGTCACCATGACGGGTACACAAACACAAAGTTCAATAGTTATTTAACAAACAGGAAATTCACAAACACAACTCAAGCTAATTAGCAATCAAAGAACGCGGAACCTCTCGCGTATTAAAAATCAAACCGATATCGCATAGGGCAATGCAATGGCGACTGTCCGCGACGCCATTTTGCACGCGCGCTAATCTGTGCGGCGCGGCCTCCCCGCGCGATGTTCAAACAATACTGAATTCAAAATGGTCGCTCGCGACTGCCGACGCCGGCCGAGCGATAACAGGAAACGCCTGCGTTTAGTTTTACCCAATATATTACAAACAAGAAATACATTTAGGTACGCAAAATGCCATTAACCTAAGTATTTTTTTACGATATATTCGTATTGAAGTGAAAGTCTATAACAGCAAGATTTTTATAGGTACAAATACCTAAGATACTTATTACCCAACTAGCTTGTGCCCGCGAACTTCGTTCCCGCGTAATTGACTATTATTTATACCTCTGGTTTTAAGCGGCGTCACAGAATTAATTGGCGGCGCATCAAGATGTAACCTGCGCCAGATTTGAAGTTAGACCTTCAGTAATGCAACTGAGAAAACCGCATCACCGCAAAATTAAAAAAAATATGGTTTTGGCTTCTATTGGCCCTATAAAGACCCCTCATAAATCTCCTATGTACAGACAGACCAGTTACAGTTGTATTATATGTATTGATGATGAAAGCAAATTACACACGGCCGAAGTCGCATCACGTTTTGTCAGTTTTAAAATCGGACGCGCTGATTGTCCAATTTATATTCGTTGGACAAGACAGAGATGTCCGATCTCGAATCTAGCGCACAAAAACATTGACCCTGAGACGGCAATCAGCTATGATAGGTTATTTTAAAACTCTTATTTTTGTTTGGTGAGCGGCCCTTCTAATGGTGCTTTCCATGAGTGCTGGGGATGGTCCAAGGCGTAAGATTAGCGGGCTAAGTGGGAGTCCGATAATTGTTTTCATTACTCGCTGCGCTCATGGGCTCTAACATGAGAATTGCCGGAAAAAAGTACCTTGTGTTATTACACGACTGACCACAAAAGGAGTGTTATATTTTCAGGGTTCATGTGTGTAAGTATGTATTATCTTTATTCCACCATTTTGATGTGAGTGGTATTTTTAGATTCCTCCGAGTGACATAGGCTATGTGAGTTGTCAGTCGTGTTTTTATTTTTTTAATAATTAGCTTGTTTTAGTTTTAATTCTACCTGTTGTGCGAATGAGAAATATTTATTGACTGTGAAGATGACATTATGCGTATCTATCGTTATGGCACGATGACCTTTTGCGAAACATTTACAGTTCCTCTCTATACCTATTTTATATGAAATCATGTTTTAGTAGAAAATAGAATAGAACACTGTCTTACCAAGCGCTTGTACCATACGAAGGAATATTAACTGCTGATGTGTGTATATCTCAGGTCATTCACCCCACAACAGAGTGGCAGACCTTTGCAGTGTTAGCAGGCGCCAAGTGCTTGTAGTTAGGAATCCTTTCATTTTGTTGACTTATTTACATTTCTATGTAGCCATGGAAATTTACATTTTCTTGTACAAATAATTGTATATTGTGGTATTGCTGAGGTGCTTTGCAAATATTGTTAGTTGCATAATCTGTGGGCGTAAGAAGGTTACTATCAGTTCTTGGTGGATTTAAAGTAAATTAGCTTGGTTTGTAGGTACGTTATTTTTTTTCATGTACTAATAGCACAGACAAAAACATCAGTAGGTAAGTATATAGAGAATAATTTGACTGGGTACAACAAAAATATTAAAATATTCGCAAAAGTTACAGTCGCTTTTCTCTTTCTAACTTAAAATTATAATGAAAAATAAAGTCAATGAAATTTTATTCTTTCCATGTCCCTTTTACTACTTGTACTATTATGTATTCTGTGCTTTTACCAGTAGGCCACAAATTAGATGTCTATGACGTATCCAGACAGCTTACGTGAGTCGAATCTTTCTCAAAATTAAAATAAAAGCAAAATAACCGCGTGGCGTCTCAGTGTCTCCTCAAAAGCATTGCTATACAAAGGGCCATAGGCAGGTGCTACACCCACGATTTCTCCATAAAACCACTTCATGGTCAAGGGCATCTCAAGTGCCTTCTAAACTTACGGCCGTCTGGCCAGACAGACAGATAAACAGATGGGTTGCAAACTGGGTCGATTCTTTCACTCAAGGTATTTTTACTTATTGAGTTTATTTTTGGGTTTTTGAGACTATTATGAAATTATAAGATGGATGAGACCTCTAAAGTGTATTTTTTCTTTGTTTTTGTTAAACAGTAGGGGATAAAATTGGAAAAAATAATAATAAATTAATATAAAAATATTAAAAAAGAAATTGTAATTCATAATTTTTGGATTTCATTTGAGTCTTCTTCTCCTATTTAAATTAATACAATTCAAACAAAACCATTGTCTGAATCAGACCAACCTATTCGACTTTTTACTTTCGCTATTTTTAATTTATTCTCTGGCTTGACCCATATTTTTTAACATCACTTCTATCCCCTTTAAAATCTATGGACTTTCCTTTGGAGAGAATCCAAGAGAGTATTTTCTCTCCGTACAAGATCTAGGCTGGTTTCTATAATACCGTTACTATCTTCGTATAGATGCCATAGAGGAAACAGGTTTCACCTATAAAAAACTGGATTTATGTTATTAAGGTATTAAATGAATAAGATATCGATTCTGTTAAAGTGGGAAGGGGACCAAGAAAATTAATTTAATTTATCTTATCGTCTGCAACTTTGATCCGTGTGTCCTGCTTCTAAGGTGCTTTATTATGTGCTACGTTTTATCCTACTCGTGTGCCAAATTTCATCGAAAGCCGTCCAATGGTGTATGTAGTGTATGCGTGAAAGAGTACCAAACGTCCATCCATTCTAATAAATTCCCAATTTTTAGTCACACAATTAAACACAGTTATCAAGTAGGATTTCTCTATCTCAGCCGAAAGACGTCCACTGCTGGACAAAGGCCTCCCCCAAGGATTTCCATAACGACCGGTCATGCGCTGCCCGCATCCATGCGCATCCCGCGACCTTCACCAGGTCGTCGGTCCACCGAGTGGGAGGCCTGCCAACACTACGTTTTCCGGTTCGTGGTCGCCACTCGAGAACTTTTCTCCCCCAACGGCTATCTGTTCTACGAGCTATGTCTATCAAGTAGGATTAGTAGGATATATTAATTAATGAATATTGTGTTTGTTTCAGATAGATCATGAGTCAGAAAACTTCACGTAAGGGGGTGGTGAATGAGGAGAGAGAAAAGGTGATCTATTTATACTCTGTTTATGTTTACGTTCATTTGTTAGTTTAAAGGGACTGAGGCAGGGAGAGTTTACTGCTCTTCGATACAAAAAGAAATTGTTAAAAAGTTAAACGCTACAACTTAAAATCTTTGACGTACAGGACCGTATACCGCGTCTAGAGAACGCTCAAAGAAATGCATGGATATTACTGAAACTAAAGCGGATTTATTTATAAAATAAAAATATTTTTAACCCGAAATTTCTACGAGAGGAGCTTGTCTACATTTTTTTCTTGTGTGAGATGATAGTATGCTCTTCATTTATTTTTGCATACCCGTAGCTGGTAAGACATATAGATTAAGTCATTTTTAACATCACAGATGCAAAAAATATGAGTACAATGTAAATGTTTTGTTGCAAAAAATATCTTTTTTATTACACACTGCATACTTTCGCTGTCACTATATGTATCTTCACTTTTTCCACATAGCAGCTGATACTTGATAATAATACTCCGTACGATACCCGACACGCGTCACACTACACCGGGTTTTAAAAAAATGTTACACCCGAGTACACACGGGCGTACGACGACGTGGTTTTGGTCAGTCAGTGAGTCAGTCAAGGGCTTTGTTTGAAAATCTTAATAATATTTAAGTGATGAGTGGATTTGAGCCCCTATGTTGCCGTGAGGTGTTGATTTTGATTCCAAAAACTAATTTAAAAAAAAATCGAGAGTTGATAAAAATTTTAAAAATGCCAAAAAGAGGTTCATCGCACCACCTCTCTGTTTGGTCTGATGATTGACTGGCAGTGAATGCCTTATGGCGATAAGTCCACCATTTGTACATAGTTTTTGTAATTGTGCAGTAAAGTTTTTTAAATAAATAGATAAAAATGTCTAAATGTTATTATTGCCAACATATTAAGAGTTTTAAATTTACTTTAATCTAAATTACATTAAAGTCCAATGGCTTTGTCCAATTACCATAATTTTCGAACCACTGATAATATCATTAAACTCGAGATATTCGTAGTTATTAAAAAAATTACATGGTTACTTAATTTTGATGAAAATGCAATAAATGTCTCTAGCAGAAAATGGTTTGTATTGTTCCTAACATTTAATTTATTAAATGTCTCTAACAATTAATATATTTTTTATTTTGCATACAGACAGACAGCCCCGTGAAAGAAATGAAAAAGAAAATGGCCGCAAACGCTGAAAAAGAGAAAGTAGCAGCTGAAAAATCAGATGCTCAGCCCGAAAAAGCAGATAAACAAGACAAAAATGTAAAACAACCAGAAAAATCCACGGAAAAACAGGACAAAAATGTGAAACAACCAGAGAAATCCACAGAGAAACAAAGAAAAAAATGTGAAACAACTGGTTGTTTCTCTGGAGAAATCTACGGAAAAAGTTGCAGAGAAGAGTAAAGAAGAGAAGAAAGCTGAGAAGAATGATAAACCGGAGAAAGAGAAGAAGATTGAGAAACCCGCTGAGAAAAAGACAGAACAAGAGAAACCGAAAGATGACGGGAAAGGCGATAAGAATAAGGTATTTAGTTGAACTAATTTTTTTTGGTTGGATGAGGTTTTATTAACATGCATCTTTGTCATCTTTCATTTGTTATGTCTTCTTTTTTATATAGAAAAATAATAAGAAATATTTTAAGGTCGAATTCCACTTCTACTTGCCTATAAAATCTGATATATCATCTGACTTCTGTGATAGATAAATCAGAATTAAATAATAGTTTTGTGGCACTTGTATTTGTAGTGAACAGCAAAGCAAAGGTTTAATAGAAAACCGCAATCGATTACAGGATTGCTAAATGGCTATCCTAAACATCGATTTGCAGTTTTTTATTTATCTCAATCACTAATGGCTATGACTATGATGATCACTAATGATTTTACCTTAGAGTCGGGATGGGGCTATTCTAAGCCAGGCATCACAAACATTAAATTTATCAGCACATTTGTAAAAAAGGCTCTTAAAAATCAGCATTCTCATCAGCCCCTCAGATTTGGATCGATATGCAAGGAAATAAATATAAAAATATTTTGATTATCCTATAAATACCTACATACCTCACAATTGAATGCTTAACCCATCGCTTGCACTAACATTGCAGAAACTGAAACAAAACGGCCACAACGGGACCGAAACGAACGGAGAGGCACTGAACGGAAACGGAACGGACGCGGAACTGAACGGACGGGTAAGTAAACACTGCGGAGACTCGGTTTTTTAAGTCCTCGAGTATGCGACTCGAATTGTTTTTACGGCTCGAGAATCGGTTCGGAATTTAAGTCTTAAAATATTTCTCAATCTTGACATTGGCAAAATAATCGTTTGGTTGAAAGATGACGGCATAAAATTAAAAGGATGTGATGATAAAACATTATGAAAATTTCTCTTAATTCTAAGCATATAAATAATTTCACAAAATAAAATCAAGGTGTTTTGAAAAACTGAGTTTTTGCCTTTTTCTCAACACATTTATTGCAGTCAAAAGCAAATCCCATGTTTTATAATAAAAAAAATATAATTTGACAATATTCAAATGTGATATCACTTGAAATTAATGGTAAGTAATTGCGAGAAAATACATCTAGAATGTCGTAGAATCCGAGTCGACACTGCAAGAAAAATCATCCTATTTCGAAACATCCGAGTCTCGAGTCCAAAAAAACTGCGAGCCTTAAACTCCGAGTCTCCTCTAGGTGAGCGCGGACTCGGAGGACGAGCTAGACGTGCACGAGGATGACGAGCTGTTCCCGGAGCTGACGTATGACGACTCTGAAGACAGCTTCGAGCCGCCGACTCCTGACGGCCCTAGCCGAAGTTTTACGAGGAGGTCGCAGGTACAGTACGGGTCAAATAGGATGGCGGATTTGAACTTAGCCTCACCCGGACACTCAATACAACGCTCTCAAATTTACTACTACATAGGCACACGAGCGTTGTAGGACTATCGATAGTTGACCTTGAAAAATAGTCACACTATCGATAGGCCTATTGATACTATCGATAGTATTGCACTATCGATAGTTTTTAGAACTATCAATTGTATCGGTTGTTTGTTGAAATTTAAGTGTACTACTACTAAACTAGTGTGTTACTATCGATAGTATTGATTAGAAAACATCAATAGTATCGATATAGTAGTAATCGTGGCTATCGAGCAATATGGCGCGAAAAGTGCGCGCATTACGCGCCAGCCCTCGTTCATGTGTCAGTGATGTCTACAACGAAGTGCGGGGTGGAGTGCGGTATTTGAAATGTGTGCGGGGTGGTAAGTGGCCGTTCTGTACGTTAGTACTATTACTTATTGTGTGCTGCCAGTGTTAGTAATAATAAAAAAATGACCTCCCCCCGCGCTGTAACGCCCCGCTGACACCTAAAATTTGCTGCTGGATTGAGCTCAGAACCGCCATTCTATATGATTCGGATTATACAGTATGACGTGTCTTTTGGCATTTTACGACGAAACTGCTCTAGTCATTTTCATATGTGTTTACTATCTGCGTGAAAATCTCAATATAAAATAAAAGTACTGATATATTATCATTTCGCTTTTCTCTAGAAATCATAGATCTCCAATAGCTACGATGATAAACAAAAGTAGCTTATCTTATTTTTATTTATTCTCAATATTTCTCATGTCAGTAAGGTTTAAAATCGATGAGTTTGATGTGCTAATGCAAGGTATTTGTAAAAAAATCGTTCATAAGTAGTATTATTTCGTTTCACTTTATCGCACCACCTTACTACTCTCTGTTTGGTCTAATGGTTGACTGGTAGAGAATGCCATATGGCGTTAAGTCCACCATTTGTACATAATTTTTGTAATTTGTGCTATAAAGGTTTAATCAATAAATATAAGCGGCGAATCTGATTTCTGTGCAAATAATTCCCATGTTAGACTACTTTTTACACGACTGACCCTTTTGGTCAGTCGTAAAGAGTGTTATGTTTTCAGGGTTCATGTATGTATGTATGTAAGTTTCTTTATTCCACCGTAAGTCCTGAACGGCTTAACAGATTTTGATGTGAGAGGTATTGTTAGATTCCTTGCATTCCTGCGAGTGACATAGGCTATGTAAGTTGTCAGTCGTGTTTTTTATTTTTTAATAATTAGCTTGTTGAGTGCCAAAAGATCGTCGTACAACTGTACTACGTACCTGCGGTGAGTGGATGGATGTGACGGTCGCTCGACGAAGTTAAAATTTTTAAATGTTTTCATGCTTTATCTGCAGAACCAATCTTCCTGGAATTTCGCATACATATAGTTAGAAGTACTGAGAAGGACATAGGGTATCTTTCATCCCGGGAAAAAGCACTGTTCCTGAGGGAAATTCACGCGGGCGAAGCCGCGGGAAAAGGCTAGTTGAATATAAAATGACAAAAATACTACTAGGGGTTTCATACAAGTAACTGAAGCCGAAAATATGATCACTGAAATTTTTGTCTCTCTGTCTGTCTGTTCGCTTTTCACGCAAAAACTACTGGATGTATGTGACATGGTAAAAGAAAACATCCTGAGGAACCTGCACTCTGGTTGATGATCAGCTAGTGTGTGAAATGGAGGAGGCAATGGCAAATCACTCCATTAACATTGCCAAGATATTCGTGCGTGTTTCATTCCATATAATGACCACGACCCTCAGTCATGAGGAATACGACTAAAGGTTGAGGAGGAAGTATAGGGGAGTACTAAGAGAGGGTATCCTGAAATTCCCACAGAAACAAAATCCCGGGCCAATCAGTTAATTATCTTTCTAAAAATAAAGTCTGAAAGTAAATTAACTTCGTCAAGTGAACCCTGAAATGATGGTAGATTTAAATAGGAAATGTGTGTGTTTGTGTGTAAATGTGGGAACAGAGTAAGAATTGGGGAGGTGTTGGAAAATGCATGGTTACATAGAATAATAACATGGCAATCATTCGGTGAACGGCCATTCTGCAATCATGTAACAATTTTTATTGTGAAAATTGTCAACTATGTTTGATAATTTTCAACTTAACTAATAATGTAAAAAGAAATTCTTCTATTCTATTGAATCTTCTATTGAATCGATTTAAATAAAACCTTCAGTCGTTAGGTCAAAACTTAGCGAACGTTATTCTCAAAAACCGCTAAATATTCAGGGTGTTTTGTTAAACACCAGCTATCTCTCTAGGGGTGAAAGTACTCATGAATATGAGCAATTTTTTATATGGGACCGACCGACGATACAGTTTACAAATACCGACTCTCCCAAAATGTATGGAACAGCTGATTTTTTTTAGATTTCAAAGTCTGTCCCATATACAAAGTTGCTCATATTCATGAGTATACTGTCACCCCTAGAGAGGTTGCTGGTGTTTAACAAAACACCCTGTATATTTACCGGTTTTCCACCCTACCTAGAAACTAGTATAATAAATTAACGTAAGTCGTGAACTAACCAAATCGTATCGTCCGGTAAAGGCTAAGGCGACGCGCACGCCGGAGACGCCGCGCCCGACGTCGGCCAAGCACGAACCGGCTGATGACGTAAGTCTGTGCGAGCACAGAATTTGGAATATTAAACATAGAAATGCCATAGAAGCTTTTTTGTCGCTATGCAAGCCGGGATCACGCTCAATCGAATCGAATTTCGAATATACACATAGATTTTTCTTTACCGTCTTTCCATTCATGTGGGGTGGGCACAGTATAATAAAGTCTATCAGATAGTAAAATACTCTCATCAGTAGTCAAATTCAAATGATAGTACTGTACCATCTGACAGACCTCACTCGCCAGTAGTGCCAACAAGTGATTTCTTCGATTTGTTCTGTTGCTTTCGCTTGCCATTACACTCCCTTCCTATTCACGCTGTCTTTGACTTTGACAATACCATCTCTTCTTTCAAATACGTCATTGAAAAAAGAGATGGGGGTATTCGTTGGCTCACTCATACTCGCTCAGTCGATTCGAATTTTCCGTTCGAATATGAATTCTGAATTATATACCTAACTATCTCAGCGAATCCTATCTCGGTTTACAGAATGTTTATTTCACTCATAAAAAAACAATACAGGTCACGTTTCTCTGCAGCTGCTGTACTTTAAATTTGTTTAAAAAACCACTGATGTTTATATTTGTTACAAACGAAACATTGTGCGAGTATGCTTAATTGAGAATTTATTTACTTAACTTCAGATAAATTCATATGAAGAATGCAAATTTTCATATGAATTTATTTTTTTTTACCATTTTTTTCACCTTTTACTACCATGTTTTATGGCAAATAAATGAATTATCATTATGGCACTTCTATTGGCTGCTATTCAAAATTCTGTGGTGGTAGCCCTAAGTGCGTCCACTGCGTGACGCATGGTCGTAGCGTGAATACGCCTGTCACAGAATACCTACACGTAACGCAGTGGGCGCCCAAAATTTGTATAAAGACTGTATGTTACTTCTATCTTCTATATAGTTTGCCTTTCGTATTACTATTACTGGCATAGACTAAAGGCCCATTTAGACGGTGCAAGTTTCTTGCCTGTTGCATACAATTAAATTGAAGCAAGAAAATATTTGCATTATCTAAACAACAGTTGCTTGCAATTATTCATAGTCAATCGTTGCACTGCAATTATTGCTCAGAAACTTGCATCGTCTAAATAGGCCTACTTTATCAAAAACATGGCAATTTCCTTGATTTGGATGGTTAATAAAAGTGTTATATGCATGATTTATTTATATCTTTTCTATCATTCGCTATCTATTTTTTTAAACGTATATGTGTACATACTAAACTTCGTGCATTTAATTTTGCGCATTTGTGTTTAAACAATGCCAACTGAGTTAACTTTTTTGACACACTTAACGGAAAAAATGCAATTTACGTAAAATTACAATATTTGCAATACGCTGACATTGGCCTACATCAATTGTTTTTAAATTTTAAAATGTGTGTCAATATGGAAATTGGGTAATGCAAAATTTATTAAATAATATTAAAAGACGTTATGTAGGTATGTATGTAGCCTTCAAATTTTCGAATAATCTTAAATATAATATTATAAATGCGAAAGTTTGGATGTGAGTTTGTGAGTTTGTGAATTTGTGAGTTTGTGAGTTTGTGAGGATGTTTGTTACTCAATCACGCAAAATCTACTGGACGGATTTCGATGAAATTTGGTACAGAGGTAGATAATGACCTGGAATAGCACATAGGCTACTTTTTATCCTGGGAAAAAGCACTGTTCCCGTGGGAAATTCACGCGGGCGAAGCCGCGGGCAAAAGCTAGTAATCTTAAAAGGAATCATAAAGGAATTACATGCTAAAATCTTTTGTATATATTTTAGTATATTTTCATTAATTTGGCTATCACATAAATATATGCTTCCGGTGAAGGAAAATATATTGAGAAATCCTGTATTCGCAGTTCAGTTAAGAATTTTTTTGCACGCTTTTACGTAGTTTTTGTCACCTAATTTTAAAATGTCAATAACCGTATATTTTAAACTATCATTCATAAAAAAAACAATCGCATATCAAGTTAGATAAGTACAAAACATATTTAATTAACTAAAATACTAATAATTTAATGTTCAACATGCGATTGATTTTTTTTTTTATTCATACGGAGGTAAATGTATAATTAAACTTAATTCTTCTTGTGTATATAATTCTTGAAATTAGTAAAAAATAAATTAACTAACATTGAACCTGTACTTACAGTCAAAGGAATCCAAAGTGCTGAAGATGAATCAAGACTCGCTCGCAACAGACCGCAAATTACGCTCGTCTGACTCCCCTAAACCAGAGTCGAAGAAAGAGAAGAGAGAAGACGCCTTAGACAAGAAAGAGATGGAAGATGAGGAGTCGAAAGCTGATAAAGAGAGTGAGAAGGCAGATAAAATGGACGTGGAAGTCGTCATCGATGTTGAAGTGGAAGGTTAGTAGAATTTATGTATTTACTAGCCTTCGCAAGCGGCTCCGCTCGCGCTTATGTTGATCTTCCGAAATAAATAATAGCCTATGCCTATATATAGCCGTGAAGATACCTCTTCACGCTCTATCTACTGAACCGTTCGTCATAAAAAACCGTTCGACAAACAAACTCATTTTCGCGTTTATAATTGTTTGTAATAAACTTGTTGATGTTTATTAAATCTAAGCATTGCATTGAGCGTGTGCTGTGCCGTGAATAGCAGGCCTTTGTTTTGCCTGCTGGCAACATTGCGCGGACGGCTTCCGGCCGTCGACATTCAGTGGTCCTTTGAACGCGCGCGCACGAGGCCGTGTCGCAGGAAATATCGCGGTGATATAGCCACCATCTTGGGTTGTTGCATTTTGAAGCCGCGCGGCGTGGCGTTAATTTTGTTTGTAATAACTGATTTGAGTTATAATTGTGAGCTTCCTTTTGTTAAATAACTATTGAACGTTCGTGTTTGTGAAAAACCCTGTTATTGTGACTGTTTCTTGTGAGATGCGAAACGTGGCTGCCTGGAGGCGCCGAATCCCGTCGCCGAGTGGAACTGCTGGAAGAAACCTACGTATTTATTCTGGGGAAGAGATCTCGGGGTAGGTTGGGTGTTTAGGGACCGCATCCACTTCCGAAGACACTCGAAGTTGGATCCGAAGATTAAGAAGATTCAGTTTGGTAAGTGGTTTGAATTTTAGTTACTTAGTTATTAGTACATAGGGTTCTATAGCTCCCTTTATAAGCTATAGTGGTAGCAGACTGCGTATAGGTTAGGTTTTAGGCTCTAGTCGGACAGACGCAGTGCCGTATATAATCTTTACCGTCGGGTATCATCGGGCTTTTTTGGGGACCTATAGGTCTCCACTTAAAATCTGGTCTTTTTCGGTGAAGAGGTTCACGGCGCTTCGTTTGTCCGGGTTCTCTGCGCACATTTTCTGGCAGCAGAGCGTAGTTGTTCTGCACATTTTCTGGTAGCAGAGCGTAGTTTATCTACCCTCTATTTGTTCGTTTGTAAAAAATAATTAATTGTTTGTAAAAATTATTAGATTTTTCTTAGTTTGTTTGTATAAGAATATTTGTAACCTTTTTGTATTTGTTTGCGGTTTGTACCGTGCGTTCCGGGTTTGTGCCATTCTCATATCTACCGCGGTTTTTTCGTGTTGTAGCTTGATCTTGTTTTTTATTTACCTTTTGTTATTTTTTGTTTGTGACTTGACGCGATGGCGAGGGTCCCCAATGCTAAGGCGACACTCGCCAACGAATTGAGATGGTTTGTGACGGCCGGTGGACTCCTGTCCCGGAAGGACAGGGAGGCCGCTATACTGGAAAGAGCGGATCAGCTCGCGCGGAACGCGGAAGCGGCCATGGCGGCGCTTACCGAAGCCGACCTTACCCCGGAGGTCTACGCAGGTCACGTGGCGGACCTGGACCAGATCCTGAGTCTGCACGATGACATCGTGGAGGCGGCGGCCGCAATAAGGGCGAGACAGGCTGGCGGACCAGCCCCTCGCACACCTGTTAGACAGGAAGGACCAGCGGTTACTGGTCGGCTCCCCACCCTTCAGCTGTCCCACTTTGGGGGTAGGATGGAGGAGTGGGTAGCCTACAAAAATATGTTTGAGTCCCTGGTCGTAGCACGACAGGATTTGTCGAAGGCCCAGAAGATGGCCTACCTCCTCTCCACTCTGGAGGATGAAGCGCGGTCGCTCATCCAGCACCTCCGGGTGGAGGACGACCAGTACGACACGGCTTGGGAGTTATTGAACTCCCGCTACCAAAATTTACGTTTGTTAGCGGATGCGCACGCCGCACAGTTGATGGCCCTGCCCAAGGTGGCCAACAGGGCACAGTTGCGCCTGCAGTTGCTCACGCCCGTTACAGTGGCCTGTAACGCGCTCCGCACACTGGGGCTGCCGGTGGACCAATGGTCCTTTTTGTTGGTGCACATTGTATTGGGCAAATTGCCCAATGACATCCGCTCGCGGTTTGAGCGCGAGAATGCGGAGCGGGACAGCACCACCCTACCAACATTCACTGACTTGGTGAAGTTTTTGGAGTTTGAGGCACGGGCCGCTGAGAATACCATGACGGACTCAGCGCCATCCAGAGCGCCTGAACGTAGGCCCTTGGAACCCTCATGGCGAGGGAAGCCCCAACAGGGACGGCAACCGCCACCGCGTGGAGCTGGTGTGCGGGTTGCACACACGGCAGCAGTCGCGAGGGACGCGGACTGCCTGCAATGTGGCCGGATGGGCCACAGCCTGCTACAATGCAGGGACTGGCAGAGACTGCCAGTACAAGATAGGCGCCGCATGGCAAAGCGGCATGAACTATGCTTTTACTGTTTGGGCAGTCACTATGCACGTGACTGTCCCAGAGCCATACCATGCAGTGCATGCCGTGGGCTGCACCACGTGATGCTCTGCATGAACCGGAACGGGGATGGCCCCCGGTTGTTGAGGCAGGGGTCCCCTATGGGCGGGGGCGCTCCTGCGCGAAGCCCTCCACCATCGGACGGAGGACGCGGCTTCGCTCGTCGCACCCCCTCGGGAGGGGGTCGCGTACCTGCGCGGGTCTTGGCGGACCGGGACCACGCGCCCCAAGGTCATGGCCAGTATGTGGCTGGCCAGGCCCCGGATAGGGCCCCCATGCGGCGGGGGCCCTAGATCGGACGTGAGAGTGGGGACACCCCCCTCCACGCGGGTTACCAATACCCAACACATGCAGCCGCAGCGGTTTTCTCCGCCGCTGCACGAGTACCCACGGCTGGAGTACCACCCGCCGTACCATATGTATGGCCGGGCCGCGGGCTATGCCCCCCTTCAGGTAGGGATGTGCACTCGCCCACCATACTATCCGGGTCAGTGGCGCCCCCTGGTTTGGAGAGAGTGGGGAGCCCGTAACTAGCTTGCTCCCTTGCTGGGACAGAGCCGCGGACGGTTCTGCTCCCTACCGCGGTGGTCCGCGTATGGGGTCGTGGGGGAAGCCATTAATTTGAGAGCTCTGTTGGACTCAGGGGCTCAAAGCAGTTTGGTTACCACTCGAGTGGCACGCCAGTTAGGTTTAGTCGTGGAAGACTCGCCTGTGCCACTTCTTGGAGTTGGTGGCATACAAGTGAAGTGTCTGACGGGCCAGACACTTGTCACCTTTTCTTCGCTGAAGTCCTCCACAATGAGGATCACGACTTCGGCTATGGTAATGGATACCATTGCGGGTTGGCACCCCTCGACAGACATACCGCCGGGTGTGTTGTCTTTGGTTTCGGGTCTGGATTTGGCCGACCCCTTTGTCTTTCATCCCGGCCCAGTGGACTTGCTCCTGGGCTCGGACGTATTGGGTTGGATTTTGTTGGGTACACAGAAGGCTCTGGGTTCGTCTTCACTGATGGCAGTGTCTACTATCTTTGGTTTCGCCCTGATGGGCCCTGTGTTTGAAAATAGCACCGTGGAGGAGCCACCGGTCGTCGCATCTGCGTCCTTGGCCAAGACCATGCAAAGGTTTTGGGAGGTGGAGGAGCCACCTATGAGTTCCAGGATGGATCCGGAACACGCTGATTGCGAAGCCCTTTTTCGATCGACCATGGAGAGGTTGCCCTCTGGTCGGTTTGTAACTAGGTTACCTTTTGTTGCCTCTCGTCCTAGCCTAGGGCAAAGTAGGGCGCTTGCGGAGAAACGACTGCTGTCCATGGAGCGACGTATGCAGCGTGACCACGTACTTCGCGATAAATATATTGAATTTATGCGCGAGTACGAGGATTTGGGTCACATGTCTCCGGCTTGAGTTGATTGGAGCTCAACTGAGCATTATTTTTTGCCCCACCACGCGGTGGTGAAGGCCTCAACGGGCAAGTTGCGGACTGTCTTTGATGGGTCCGCACCCACTTCGAACGGAGTTTCGTTGAATCTATGTTTGCATTCAGGTCCCAAATTGCATAGGGACATAATTGACATCATCTTGAACTTTAGAAGACATCAAGTGGTTTTTGGCGCGGACATCCGGATGATGTTCCGCCAGACAGTCATACATCCTGAGGACAGGCGATTCCAGTTGATACTCTGGCGTGAGCGCCCTGAGGATCCTGTGACGGTGTATGAACTCAATACAAACACGTATGGTTTGAAATCTAGTCCCTATATCGCCATCAGATCATTGCTTGAATTGGCAGAGCGGGAACGGATCCGCTTTCCCCGTGGGGCTTCCGTGCTGTCACGTGACTTGTATGTCGATGACGTGTGCACCGGAGCCCAAAGTATTGAGGAGGCCCTCCTACTGCGGGATGAATTGATTGAAATATTGAAAACGGGTGGCTACGAGCTACGTAAGTGGTTGTCCAATGAGCCTAGAGTTCTAGAAGGGATCCCGGAGGATCACCAACAGAACCCTCACCTGTTTGAGGATGTAGATGATCCCAACAGGATAGCGGTGCTGGGCATGCAGTACCAGCCGCTAACCGATATTTTCACATTCCAAGTGGACTTGGAAATACCAAAAGTCTGGACTAAGAGAACGGTGTTGTCCGTAATAGCTCGTATGTTTGATCCAAGCGGTTGGATCAGTCCAGTAATATTCTCTGCGAAGTGTCTTCTTCAGAAACTTTGGACTTTGGGCGTCTCGTGGGACGAGCCGCTGTTTGGCTCTCCATTGGATGATTGGCTCGAGTTGTTTTCATCGATTAAGGAAGTCAATCGGATTGCCTTGCCTCGTCGAATATTGCCCCCCGGGAAATATCGAGCCAGCCTGCATGGCTTTTGTGACGCGTCGGAGCGAGGCTACGCCGCGTCAGTCTATATGCGGACAGTTGACGCCGATGGCCGGGTCAATGTCTCGCTTTTGTTAGGGAAGAGCAAGGTCGCCCCCATCAGGACTAGGCTGACTATTCCCAAGCTTGAGTTGAGTGGAGCTCACCTTCTCTCTAAATTGTTGCATCACGTTGCATGTGAGCTGGCGGCCACGGTCGAGATACGGGACATCTTCGCCTGGTCGGATAGCCAGGTCGCGCTTGCATGGTTGCTCGCGGCCCCACATACCTTGGAGGTTTTTGTGGGAAATCGGGTTTCCCAAATCCAGAATATCGGAATTGATATAACATGGAGACATGTGCCGGGAGAGCTTAACCCAGCGGACTGTGCTTCCCGAGGTTGTACGGCACCAGAATTGGTGTCACACCCGCTCTGGTGGGGTCCAGAGTGGCTGATGGGATCAGAAACTTCTTGGCCTGTCTGTCAGACAGATGTTACTTCTTTGAGTTTGACTGGGCTCCGTGTACATGCTGTAGTCGCTGAGACGACGTCGGAGCCGGATTGGCTACTTGCTCGGTATAGCAGCTTGGATAAGCTTCTGGGTGTTACCAGTTGGATTAAGCGTTTCATACATAATTGTAGAAACCCACAGGCAAAGCGGTTGGAGCCGATTGCAGGTGCAGAAGAGCGCCGGAGCGCATTGTTGCATTGGGTCCGTGTCGTGCAGACCGGACGGTTTGAGTCAGAGCTTCGTATTTTGCGCGACGGACGCGCTAAGTTGAAGGGCGCGGTCGCTCGTTTGAACCCGTACATCGACTCGGATGGGCTTCTTCGGGTTGGAGGCAGGCTCCGGAAGGCGGATCTTCCATATGAGACTCGCCATCCTCTGTTGTTGCCCAAGGGCGGACCTTTGGTGCAGCTTTTGGTGTCTGATCGACACATTCGTAACGCCCATGCTGGGTGCAATGCTTTGTTGGCTATTTTGCAACGCGAGTTTTGGATTTTGTCTGCCCGAAGAGCAATCCGTAGTGTCCTGTTTCGATGTATTGCATGTTATAGGTTGAAGGCATCCACGATGCAACCACAGATGGGTGATTTGCCCGCTGATCGAATCCGACCTTCGAGACCGTTTGACGGCGTTGGAACCGGTCCCTTTTCGATCAAGGCTTCTCCCTTTCGTAATGCCCGTATTGTGAAGGGCTATTTGTGTGTATTTGTTTGTTTGGCCACCAAGGCTGTCCATTTGGAGGTGGTATCGGCTCTGACTACGGAGGCCTTCGTCGCCGCGTTGGATCGCTTTGTTTCGCGTCGAGGTCTACCTTCCCTTATTAGGTCTGATAATGGCACAAACTATAAGGGAACTGTAAATTATCTTAAGGATGTTTCTGTGTTTATTGATAAAAATTGTACTAGTTTAAGTCAAATTGCTGCCCAAAGGGGAATAACCTGGAAGTTTAGTCCCCAAGTTGCCCCCATTGGGGAGGGATTTTTGAAGCGGCTGTGAAATCCGCAAAGACCCACCTCCGCCGCATTATCGGAGAAACGGCTCTAACTTTTGAAGAGCTGGCCACAGTGTTTTGTAAAGTTGAGGCGGTCCTCAACTCTCGTCCTCTCTGTCCGCTATCTCCAGATCCAAATGACTTGGAAGCTCTCACCCCTGGTCATTTTTTGGTGGGAGGGCCTTTGAATGCCCTGCCCGAATACCCGTGGAAGGACGAACGCGTATATCGGTTGTCGCGTTTTCAAATGTTGCAGCAAATGAGCCAGGACTTTTGGCGTCGCTGGTCGCTTGAATATTTGCATTTGCTGCAGCAAAGAGTGAAGTGGACAGACAGGACTGAGCCTCCCAGGGAGGGTGATTTAGTGTTGTTAAAAGAGGCAAATTTGCCCTCATTGCTTTGGCGACGAGCTCGCATATTACGTTTGATTCTTGGCGGAGATGGCACTCCGCGTGTGGCTGAGGTGTTGGTCGACGGTTCGATTTTAAGGAGAGCTGTGACCTCTCTCGCCCGCCTTCCCGTGGAGTAAGCTAGCGGTCTGCTTCTCAGACCGGGATGGGGGGATGTTTGTAATAAACTTGTTGATGTTTATTAAATCTAAGCATTGCATTGAGCGTGTGCTGTGCCGTGAATAGCAGGCCTTTGTTTTGCCTGCTGGCAACATTGCGCGGACGGCTTCCGGCCGTCGACATTCAGTGGTCCTTTGAACGCGCGCGCACGAGGCCGTGTCGCAGGAAATATCGCGGTGATATAGCCACTATCTTGGGTTGTTGCATTTTGAAGCCGCGCGGCGTGGCGTTAATTTTGTTTGTAATAACTGATTTGAGTTATAATTGTGAGCTTCCTTTTGTTAAATAACTATTGAACGTTCGTGTTTGTGAAAAACCCTGTTATTGTGACTGTTTCTTGTGAGATGCGAAACGTGGTTGCCTGGAGGCGCCGAATCCCGTCGCCGAGTGGAACTGCTGGAAGAAACCTACGTATTTATTCTGGGGAAGAGATCTCGGGGTAGGTTGGGTGTTTAGGGACCGCATCCACTTCCGAAGACACTCGAAGTTGGATCCGAAGATTAAGAAGATTCAGTTTGGTAAGTGGTTTGAATTTTAGTTACTTAGTTATTAGTACATAGGGTTCTATAGCTCCCTTTATAAGCTATAGTGGTAGCAGACTGCGTATAGGTTAGGTTTTAGGCTCTAGTCGGACAGACGCAGTGCCGTATATAATCTTTACCGTCGGGTATCATCGGGCTTTTTTGGGGACCTATAGGTCTCCACTTAAAATCTGGTCTTTTTCGGTGAAGAGGTTCACGGCGCTTCGTTTGTCCGGGTTCTCTGCGCACATTTTCTGGCAGCAGAGCGTAGTTGTTCTGCACAATAATATTAGTTAGGATTAACATGTCTTACATTTGCCATACATATTACATAATGCGATAGAATAAGTATAACAGTACTTATGATAGAGAGTCGGCCGTTAATTTGACGAATTTATCGAGAGTATAGTTTAAGTAGGTAGTAAATAAAATAAAATAAATAAAATAATTCTTTATTTTCTCTTCACATTCATAGGTTTAGAACAAAAGTAAGTGTATTTATAACTAGGGTATAACTCAATTCACCTGTAATGCGAGAGAGTGGTGTCTGAGATAGATTTCCGAAGAAACCTGTGATACAGATCACCACGGACATCACTCCACAGCTAAATTATGCGATACACTTGGTTGAGGCGAGTAGGGTGAGTGTAAATGTGTGCGTGAGTGTGCTTGTTCCCGCGATACTGCCTGCAGACGTTAGTATTACGAGAGAATAGATAGGTAACAATGTATCGAATAAAGATAATTTATTTAAACGGGTAGCTAGCGTAAGGTTTAATATTAAAATATCATGGGTAATTTGTAGTTGAGATTGAGAGCAGATTCTGATACCTACAAGAGCAGTTCGGGGAACAAATAAGACATATTATTTGTGTAACATTTAAACGAGAATATATAGTCCAGTCTAACACAGATAAACCAGCAAAATTAAATAAGTATAAATATAAATATGTATATAGAAAGTTGGAAAAATTGGATGCACAGTACTTACAGATAGTTTATATTTAGAGATTTCACACATCTTTATTATTATATATATTTTTATTTTATTATTATTATTATCATTATTTTTTTAAGTTATTACGTATTGCTCTCACATGCTAATGAGGGGCAATTAAAGTAAAATTCAATGTCTGTCTGTCCGTCTGTTTGTCTTAGAAACGGCTTGTTAAGGTTATTAAGTTATGATATGATGGATGCCTATTATCATATTTGGAGGGTCGAAGAAACTACAAGTTTTTTAACAATATAATACGGGTATATCTTTATTTATTTATTTCCATCTCGGGGTACCGCTAGTAAGATTATAATTAGGGAGCACAATAATTTATATTTAATAGTCAATTGAGTTGATGGAAGATATTGGAACCAAAAGAAAAGAAGAATCCCGATGGCATGTGAATATTTTATTAAAATATTAATATAATTTTACTCGAGGGTTTATTGCAGAGGAGATAACATTATTTCGGTGTCATCATAGTTAAGAGTTATTAAATATTGAGAGACAGTCTTCTTACAGTTAAATTTTGGTAATGAATAGATGGACAACTTTTTATTAACACGATTATACAGAAAAGGACCGAGGTAGCAATAGAAATTTTCAGAGAAAGAAGTTCGGAGAATGGACATCTGGCATACTATGTCTTTTCTGCGTCTATTATTCAACAATCCAGGATCATATATCAGTTGGGAATGTTGTTTGAGTATGATCTGCAAAATAAACAATTGTCTGACTGTTAGAACATTCCATCTCTGGTATAGCTCAAAAGAAGAAAAGCGATAGGGCAGATTGAAACCCACCTTAAGCACCAATCTCTGCGCTCTCTCCAAAGCAATAAGATGACATTTTGCTGCGCCACCCCAGGAAGCAATACAATACTCAAGTATCGATTGACAGAGGGCACAATAAACCATTTTGATAATTTTCGGATCAGCAATGTGCCTAAGGTTCTTAAATATATATATAAGTTTCCTTACCCTAGCCACCAGAACGTCTATGTGGGGCTTAAAACTGAGTGTCTGATCGACTACCACTCCTAAATACTTTATGCTACTGGTACGCTCAATGGGAGGGCAGCCACAGGAAGTTGAGTTTGCAGTACACGAATGGGCAGTAATCGTTAGTGATGAAGAGGGAAGAAGATTCGATCTATAGGCAAAAGCAATGCATTTTGTTTTGCTGACATTGAGTGTTAGAACGTTAGTCAGCAACCACGCGTTAACTTCATCAAAACCATTCTGAGCTGTAGCAAAAACCTCCTCCCATGTATCACCGCTAAAAAACAGGGCTGTATCATCAGCATAAGTGAGAATTTTACCACCCTTGAGCTGCAAATTACATAGTCCATTTATATATATAAGAAATAGAGTTGGGCCCAGGATACTCCCTTGTGGGACTCCGTAAGTAATGGGTAGCTCATTGCTTACCCATTCATCAATTTTCACTATTTGCTTACGATTTGTTAGGTAGTTACAAAACAGATTTAAAGGAATACCCCTAATACCCAGCTGTTCCATTTTAACCAATAGATGAGAGGCAGAGACCGTATCGAAGGCTTTGGCTAAATCGATAAATACCGTAACACATTTCCTTTTGTTGTCTAGGTTCAAAACAATTGAGTTAATTAGTTCATGGACAGCGTCATTTGTAGAAATACCCTGTCGGAAGCCATATTGAGAAGGGGAAAATAAATTGTTAGCTTCTATGTAATTTATAAGCCGTTTATTCATTAACCTCTCTGGTATTTTGGATAATGCAGTTAAAATGGATATGGGTCGAAAATTATCAATACAGTCTCTGTCCCCCGACTTGTGGATGGGCTTTACGATAGCTATCTTAAAAGCGTCAGGGAAAATTCCAGTAGAGAAAGCTAAGTTACAAATGTGAGTAATGGGCATGGCAAGAGCATTTATATACCTCTTAAGGACTACAGCAGAAATTTGATCAATGCCAACAGCACAGTTATCTTTCAAGGCAAAAATCGTTTGTTTAACCTCCTCAACATCAGTGGGTAGTAAAACAAAAGAATCACGGGGCAGGGCAGTTAAAGGTTCTGAACTTGTTACCGTCCTATTACGATGTCCATTCAAAGTCTTTTCCGCCAGCTTTTTACCTATATCAACAAAAAATTTGTTTGCATTATTAACGCTTTTTATAGGGTCAATAGCTGAAACCAGACAGGAGGAATGGTCGACTGGCTTTTTGACTCCTCCTATAGATTTTATTGCATCCCATAACTGTTTCTTATTATGTTTGGATTTAAAAAGCACGTCTCTTTCGTATCTAATTTTAGCTTTTTTAATAATATTATTACAAAGGTTACGATATTTCTTAAAGGTCAACCTTAATGCTTCGTTATTTGGATCCCTCTTAACCTTTTTGTATAAATTATCCCTGCTTCGCATTGATTTCAGCAACCCCTTGGTTATCCAAGGCTTGCGGCATATTTGCTGTCTCGGAATTATATATTTCTGCGAGCTAGCCTTGATTGCCATGTTCAAATTAGTAACGAGAATATCAGTAGCCGTGTTAACGTCAGTTGTGTCCAAAATTTGGGAAAAATCAATGGAAGAAATAGCTTTATCAAGGAGAACATAATTCAGACGAGAACTAGTTTTGTAACTGATATCTAATTTGTGATCAAGGTCGAGAAATAATGCTACACTTTCATGATCAGTAATCGCTGATTCAAAAACAAAACAGGTAGCCTCCAGTCTAGTTTTCAGCATCATGTGATCTAAGCACGTGTGAGCAGCCGCACGAGTAACGAGGGTGTGACCTGGAAGAAGCGAGTGACTAGCTAATACATTCAAATAATCAGGGGAGTATTTATTACCAGTGGACGGTGTGATGTCTATATTTATGTCGCCACATAGAATAATGTTTTTGAAGTTAGACAATGTTTTGAGAAGAATGTTTAGGGAATCTATAAAAGCAGTTGGATTATCATGAGCAGGGGGACGATAAATGCCGATAACACAAGTATCATGACTAAGCTTCAACACAAGACAATTCGCATCAATGACGGTCACCGGCTCTTCATATGTGACTTTAATATTGTCCTTGTAATCTATACATATAATAAAACAGTAAAAATATTTTGTCTGTACATTTAATATTTTTGACTGAAATGGATAGAGGGAGACCTAAAAAGAACAATAGAAAGCAAAAAAAATTTTTTGGAATTTCTTGTCTGTCTGTCTGTCTGTCTGTCTGTCTGTCTGTCTGTCTGTCTGTCTGTCTGTCTGTATGTATGTACGCGTTTCACGCAAAAACTACTGGACGGATTTGAATGAAACTTTTTTGTTGTATAGCTATTAAGCCTGGGCAACATATAGGCTATAATTCATTTTGAAAACTGGAACACCTGATGAAGAACCATAACGGAACAGCTAAACTATAAGTAATATGGAAATGGTGCCTTAACAAAAATCGTTCAACCTGATGAGCATTTTCTGCCGACGTATAAAAATTGAAGATCTGGAACATCTGATGAAAAGCTCCAAGAGACCAACTACACTATAACATATATGGAAATGGCGCCTTAGCAAAAATCGTTCAACCTGATGAGCATTTTCTGCTGACGTATAAAAATTGAAGATCTGGAACATCTGATGAAAAGCTCCAAGAGAGTTTTTTCATCTAAGTGAAACTTACGCGGGCGAAGCCGCGGGCGACAGCTAGTAAATGACTACACTAGTAACTATACTTGTATGTCTTATTGAACTGTGCTATTGTATCGTATCTACGTATCTAAATAGGGAAATCGACGTTTTCAAATCTTTTTTTTTTAATAATATGTTGTAGCTGAAATGATGAAGTGTAGTATGATGTTTGTCCGCAGCAGAGGCGCGCAAGCCGGACACCAACTTCTCCAAGTCCAGGGTCAAGGTCTCCCCCTACAGGCGGAGCATGAGGCTAGCTGACCAGACCACCAGCTCAGTCATGGCCAACTACACTGGTAACTATCTCTCTCTCATAGATATCACAAGCTAGACACCAACTTCTCCAAGTCCAGGGTCAAGGTCTCCCCCTACAGGCGGAGCATGAGGCTAGCTGACCAGACCACCAGCTCAGTCATGGCCAACTACACTGGTAACTATCTCTCTCTCATAGATATCACAAGCTAGACACCAACTTCTCCAAGTCCAGGGTCAGCTAGAAGTTTCTGCGAAGTTCTTAGAGAAAACTTAGATAGATAGATATAAGATTTATTCTCAAACCATTTACATTTTGCGAAGAAAGCATACAACCGTAACTTCCCCTATCAATAGCGGTAAAATGTTTTTTTTTTTCTTAAATTACAATAAAATATTGTATAATTTACGTCTCTTTTAGGCAACAACACAACAATGGAGATGGATATAACAGAGACCTCGTCTTTCATAACTGAGGACCCTTCATTGGATGATAGCTACTTATCAGGTAATTTAGACATAGATCCTTTTATTTCAATTAGTTCACAATCTAGTCTGAAAACGAGTACAATGTACAAATAACCATAATCAATATATAAGGTGGACAAAATTAACTACAAATATTTTCAGGGCTAATTACTGATATTATTTAGAAAGTATATCAGTGGTTTTTTCAATTTTCTACACGCTAGTTTTCGAGAAAAATTAACGTTTATGTTTTTTGAAAACCGTAACATTATAACATCCTGTACACAGCTTTGCGTAAAATGACAATTCAAATGACACACACAAACAAAAGCCGCCCCGCCCACCGGTCGGTCGCTGTCGTTTACGTATAATAAATCGCTTGACATCTCTGTCTTTCACGCACTTTTCTTAAATAAAGAAGAATACAGCAAATCAATTTCATTCAACTATTAATTGGTGGGAGGAGCTTAAAGAGGAATAAAGTCTACACATTTAACTACAGTATGATACTAAATGTCATAATTTAATAATATTTTTTTAGAAAAAACAAAAAAAAAACTAGCGTATCGATTTTTAAAATTGTATCTCCAATACATTTAGCCCCCTGGAGCCAGCCCTGAAAATATTTGTAGTTAATTTGAGTCCACCTTATATATAATTCTCCTATTACTGACTAACTGAGTGACTGACAGACAACGCACAGCCAAAACTATTGGGCGTAGAAAGCTAAAATTTGACATGTTGTTTCCTTAGGGAGTGTAGGGGAGCACTTAGAGAGGATTTCCCAAAATTCCCACGGTATCAAAGTCCCGGGCCCTTGCTAGTATAAAATAATACGTTTGCTTTTTGATATCGTTCTAATTAAAGTTACGTCACCATTGAGTACTGTCATTAAAGTATAAACTAAATCCTATCCTAACTAATATTATAAATGTGAGTTTGTTGGTTTATTTGTTTGTTTGTTTGTTACCTCTTCACGCTTCATCTACTGAACCAATCTTCCTGAAATTTTGCATACGCATAGTTAGAAGTACGGAGAAGGACATAGGGTACCGTACATCCTGAGACAAAGCACTGTTCCCGTGGGAAATTCACGCGGGTGAAGTCGCGGGCAAAAGCTTGTAGGTATTATATAAATTATGTCAGAAACATCACGGGGGGTCTTATCCCACTTCTGATGTTTTCGACACAAGTATTGTAAATGGTCGTTTTAGAGAAAATAGTTTCTGATTAAACTTGTTGTCACCTACCCTATTGCTACAGGATGATGACTGGCTGGGTAAAAAATAAACTATATGATGCTATTTAAATAATGAAACATTATAATTGAATGTCACTTTAATTGATCAATTTTATTTATAACATGGTTTACTAATTTTTAGTTCTATTTAAAGTATATTGGGAATGCTTTTTGACTCCATTAAAAGTGACGTCACCGTTGAGTACTGTCATACAAGTCCCATATAAATTATTGTTTTTGACATTTAGGAAAAAGTAACTAATTTGACTTGTTGTCATCTACCCTATTGCAGGTCTGCGCAGCATCCGCGGCCGGCGCTCCTACAAGCCGCTCAAGGAGATGAATATGCGCAACATCGGCGCCAATAGGAGTTCTCGCTCTAACGTCTCTGTTACTGGTATGTACTGCTTTATTTATATTTGTGTCAGTAAATAAATAAATATTTACGGACTAATCACTCAGATTGAGTTAGCCCTAAAGTGAGTTAGAGACTGGTGTGACTGACTAACTTAAGAGTGTATCACGTCCGCGCGCCCGACCGAGTTTAGGTATTTGATAGACCTCAGCTGGCTGTGTGCAAGTCACACGCACACATCGACGTGAGATTGCCGCCAACCCGAAGTAATAAGTGACAGGGATCCGGCAAAGGATTTGTTGGTACCTAGGTATATAATTTTTTTTCTTGCTTTACGGTAATGAATACTAAAAATAAAATTACGACCATTTTCTTATGTAAAACATACTTGGCGCGACTTGGCAGTAAAATGGACACGAATGCCGCGACAGAAAATAGCATGACCGTCGTGCCAGGATGCTAAGATGTTAAACATCTGCCTGGCATCCCATGAAGGCCAATTTTTCGGGATGAGGTTTACAAAAATAGTATTTTTGGATCCAAGATGGCGGACAACTTTTTTTTAATTTTGCAATATGGGTATCATTTCATAAGTGTTTCAGTGCGCTGATTACGAAAATAACATTTATTTTGGAATCCAAGATGGCGGACAACTTTTTTTTCACGTTTACAATATGGGTATGGTTATATAGGTATTTCGGTGCGCTGATGACAAAAATAACATTTATTTTGAGATCCAAGATGGCGGACAACTTTTTTTTCAAGTTTACAATATGGGTATGGTTATATAGGTATTTCGGTGCGCTGATGACAAAAATAACATTTATTTTGAGATCCAAGATGGCGGACAACTTTTTTAAGTTTACAATATGGGTATGGTCATATAGGTATTTCGGTGCGCTGATGACGAAAATAACATTTATTTTGAGATCCAAGATGGCGGACAACTTTTTTTTTCAATTTTGCAATATGGTTAACATGTTGTAGGTTTTTCGGTGCGCTAATGATAAAAATAACATTTATTTTGAGATCCAAGATGGCGGGCAGTTTTTTTTTCAAGTTTACAATATGGGTATGGTTATATAGGTTTTTGGGGACGCTGATGACGAAAATAACATTTATTTTGAGATCCAAGATGGAGGACAGTTTTTTTATTTTATTTTACAATATGGGTATCGTTTTATAGGTTTTTGGGGACGCTGATGACGAAAATAACATTTATTTTGAGATCCAAGATGGAGGACAGTTTTTTATTTTATTTTACAATATGGGTATCGTTTTATGGGTTTTTGGGGACGCTGATGACCAAAATAACATTTATTTTAAGATCAGCGTCCCCGAATACCCATAAAACGATACCCATATTGTAAAATAAAATAAAAAACTGTCCTCCGTCTTGGATCTTAAAATAAATGTTATTTTCGTCATCAGCGTCCCCAAAAACCTATAAAACGATACCCATATTGTAAAATAAAATAAAAAACTGTCCTCCATCTTGGATCTCAAAATAAATGTTATTTTCGTCATCAGCGTCCCCAAAAACCTATAAAACGATACCCATATTGTAAAATAAAATAAAAAACTGTCCTCCATCTTGGATCTCAAAATAAATGTTATTTTCGTCATCAGCGTCCCCAAAAACCTATATAACCATACCCATATTGTAAACTTGAAAAAAAAAACTGCCCGCCATCTTGGATCTCAAAATAAATGTTATTTTTGTCATTAGCGCACCGAAATACCTATATAACCATACCCATATTGTAAACGTGAAAAAAAAGTTGTCCGCCATCTTGGATTCCAAAATAAATGTTATTTTCGTAATCAGCGCACTGAAAAACTTATGAAACGATATACATATCGCAAAATTAAAAAAAAAGTTGTCCGCCATCTTGGATCTTGATTTAGATTTATTTTGATTTTTATGATTTCGATTTCTATGATTTCGATTTATTACGATTTCTATGATTGCGATTTATTACGATTTCTATTTCATCAAAAATTGTCGGCCATCATTCATGAGTATGAAAATGGTACCTATATAAATTTTAAAAAGATTAAAAGTAATAAATATGTAACTCTGATCTACATTACTCTCTGCTGTCTGTGAATACATGAACACGCGAAAATTAAATGCCTCCCGAGCAGCAGAGCGACGTGGATTCCCCTTGACTCTTACCGGCAGACTGATTTTTCGTAGGCTTGGAACTCGTATATATTGAGCGATGGCATTGCCATACAAAAATGTATGGGGAATTTCTTAGTGAATTGTTACGATATATAATATTTTTTTCGAGTTATTTTTCAAAAATCTAAAACGAGCAACTTGTAGCTAGTTTAATAAACTCGCGATTTAACATTATGTAGAAATTATAATTTGTGTTTTACATAATGATTTCGTTAAAGCCGTGAACCTTGTTTTTCGTATTTTTCGTGTTTTCTGGAAGGTATTTACGCAAAAATAAAAGGCAAAATATTTTTATCTGTCTCGTATAAGTAGTAGCAGTTATTTGAGAAGCCTATAGTACTATTTTTATTATCAATAATGATCTAGTTTTGGCACCAGGGTCAATTCAGTAACGCCTGTTTTGGCTAAAAACGTGTGATGCAGGCTTAACGACACTATATTTTATAACAAATACACATACAGGGTTATTTTTAATTAACTAACAACCTTTCTAGTGAATATGTACTCGTGAACATGAGCAACTTTTTATATGGGACCGACTCTGAAATCTGAAATTTTGGGCGAGTGGGTATTGCAAAATGTATGTAACAGCTTGGTTTTTTTTTTTGAGATTTCAGAGTCGGTCCCATACAAAAAGATGTTCATATTTATGAGTACTTTTACCCCTAGGAATGTTGTTAGTTATAACAAATAACCGTGTATAAATAAAAATTCAAGACCCAGGCCAATCCGAAAAAGATCATTTTCCATCTTGACCTCCGGTATGACAGGCTGGCGTGATGACCGTTAGGCCACGGAGGTCGTTAAAACTACCGCCATCTAGCGGCAGCTTTAAGTTACTTTTTTTTTTCTAAAATAATCAAAAGTTGTATGTTTGTTTCCAGCCCCAGAGCATCCGTCGCGCCCCACTGCCCCAGTAGTGGGTCGCAAGCGCAAACCGGAAGCTGATAATATAGAGGTGGCCGCGGAAGCTGAGGAGGTATCACAGAAGCGCATACGACTATTGGATCGCATCGCACAGCCGTTTAGAAGGACTGTTGGGAATAGTGGGAACGCTAGGAGGGCCGCCGAGGTGAGGATATGTTGCTTTTTTGGCCATAAACGAGGTTCTGTGGGAATTTCGGAAATCTAATAAAAATTTATTCGGCTTGTGGGAATTTTGGGAATTATATCAGCATTAATTGGGATTGTGAGAATTTCGGGAATTCGCTCTCGACTTATACCTCGTTATGTCGCAGTCGGATCATTCGTATAATCCGCCGTATTACATTACGGCTAGCCGTTTTCATAAACAGGGCCGTTTTGAAATGCGGCGGTTCAACGACTAGAGTCGGATTGAATGCGGCGGAATAAAAATCCGCCGGAATTAATTCGGCATACGGCTAGTCATTAGTCGCCGCTTTGACAGTTTTTAGTTCACATTTCTAACATTCGTGGCACTGCCTGACAACAACATAAGGTATGTAGTGCTCTAACTACAAAAGCAAATTATCCTAGCTACTTAAGAGTGCTTTTTAACAAACGTTATCTCGCAGAATCGAATGCGACGTTGGATCGCATTGCGCCCCGGGGCTTCGCTCCCGCGGTAATTTCGTGATAAAACTTACCTTACCATACTAGGTATTTTTTTACCCGGTGTACTAAATTTCATCAAAATCTATCAATGAGTGACAAACATCCTAATTCCCAAACTCGCATCCAAATCGCACTTATAATTTTAGAAGTAGATAGTGTGAATGTACATACAGACAGGCAGTTTCATATAGAGATTTGTCAACAGATCGTGGGCCTCAACACAGACCTGCCATTAACCGCTCCAGTCTCCCCGGAGACCTTCGACCCGGAGACTCTAAAGTCTGAACCCGTCCTCAGCCCGATCACTCCGCAAGTGTCTCATGAGCGGGATGCCAAGAGGTGTGTTGTTATGTAAGATCTTATGGTTTTAGGTAAGTGCTTCTAATAGTTATCTATTAACCGAACCTAAATGTATTGTGGGTAGGTCGAAAAATGTGAATGATATTGTGAAAAGCCCTTAAACTGAGCACACTGCTAATATTTAATGAGAGGAATGCCAAGAGGTGCATTGTTATGTAAGAGTAGTCTTACTTTGAGTGGTAGATGAGGTAAGTGCTTCACATAGTATCCGCTGAAAAAGACAACAATCAATTACTTTGTGTTTCATCAAAGACACTGTATTTAAACCAAATTGATAAAAGAGAAGATTAATAAAAATAGCTACAGTATAACTTTTTATCCACCAGACAAAATATCACACATAATATACTCAATACATTGAATATAACAAAAAAAAGAGTCCATTCAGCTCATGGGTCATAGAATAAAAAAAGTCATCAAGTTTTTGAATTATAGATTTCTTTGAAAACCTGCTCAGTTTCATCATCCAATTACACTAACATGGCTACATCACCTGAACGGCCATTTGTCTTGAACGGCCACATCGCCTGAACGGCCATTTTCCTTGAACGGCCACATCACCTGAACGGCCATTTCTCTTGAACGGCCACATCACCTGAACGGCCATTTCCCTTGAACGGCCACATCACCTGAACGGCCATTTTCCTTGAACGGCCACATCACCTGAACGGCCATTTCCCTTGAACGGCCACATCACCTGAACGGCCATTTCCCTTGAACGGCCACATCACCTGAATGGCCATTTCTTTTGAACGGCCACATCACCTGAACGGCCATTTCCCTTGAACGGCCACATCACCTGAATGGCCATTTCGTTCGAATGACCATACTTGAAATTGAGCTAAAAATCTGGTGGATAAAAAAAAGTTAGTATTGTTTTTAGGGCTGTACAATGAAATCAAGTGCGCCTTTTAAAATATAGTGGGAGCTAAATAAGCTTGTAAAATTGCCTTTGTCAATCCAAAATGAAGCATTTATGATATCAACGAGATGTATTATGTTATGAATTAGTATGTGAAAAGTCGATATATTTTTTCATCAATATATTGTGATTTGCGATAATTTCGGCACGTTATGAATTTTTGTTTTAATGTGTGAAATCTTGATTTTTCATGTGCTAATAGAGAGCTGTATTGAATTTTGTTAGCTGTGTCGGACGCGTAAAGGGCGATGGATAATTTTGAATTATGCGACTAGAAAAAGTTTTTTTTTTTGAAAAAGAGTCACGTAACGATTAATTGGAACACTTTAAAAAAACTTTCTTTACCACATACATATATACATAGAATCACGTCTTTATCCCTTACGGGGTAGACAGAGCCAAGAGTCGTGAGACTCAAAGGCCACGCTTAGCTGGATAGTGCTTTCCTTACCATGAATTTGAATTCATATTTTGTTCACCAAAGCTTTTTTTAAAGGTAAAACAAAATTAAACGTTTTTAATACAATATAATAGGAGAACAGTCAATCATCAGTCAGTCAATCGTATGGCGTACGGGTCGATTGCCTTTACAACTATAAGAAGAAATAAATAATAGCGGCTTTTTCAAAAAATACTTTTACGTAACGAGAGGGCTAACAAAATATAAAATGGCGGTTCTAAAGTTAATAAAAAATGTATTATAGTTCAAATAGGTTATTCTTAGGCAGAGTGACAAATATATAGGAGGTTATTTTGTTTGTGTAAGAATTTGTGTTTGTACATAGTTATGTGGGTAAATATATCTTGCTGGGCGATATTTTTGAAAATTGTATTTACCATTTAGTGTATTTAGTCCATTTATTGCAATAAAATTATTTTCGCTGAGAATCACGTTAAGATCAAATTAGGTACTGTGCGACACAAAAAATAGAAAACGAATTTAGAACGAACTAAATTTTTCTATCATTGCAATACCAAATCGAATGGCCGTGATTGGTTAAAAATCTTTGCACGATCTCTATGATTGGTTGATAAACACCCAGTGTTGCTAGCTAAGTGAATATAGCGCCCCCATTTATTTACCTTTTCGAAATTTTACTTAGCATTATATCTTGTTGTAACACTATTTTCATAATCATATTAGATCAATGGAAACCATTAGGTATATAAAAAGTTAACCTTATTATTCATTAAAAAAATCAAGCACTTAAAAAATGTTGTGTCCCTATCTCATTCTTCAATATTTAATATTGACAGAACGAAACAAAACATGTTTTAACTAAAATTAGCCTGAATCGTAAGTTTCATATTAGAAATAATGAATTAGATCTTTATAAAATCCCTGTTATAAGATTTGTTGTTAGAAATAAGCATTTTTTTTTTGCAATAAATAGTGTATATCCACCAAAATTATATAGGTAAGTACTTTAATGATTTTTTTTCGTAAAATCTAGTTTTTTTTGTTCAAAAGAATACATTTAAAAAAAATAACAATTTTATATTGTAATGCTTTTGGCGGATATATATAATACATAGTTTAAGATATATGAGACCCACTAAAATCGATGTATACATCGGTTTACATACTAATGGTATGAGGTTTTATCAAGAGACATATATTTTAACTACTGACTTTTGTATTGGGCATGTTTTATACGAAACCTGTGAGTAATAATTATAAAAATAAGCGCAAATCGAGAAATTCATTCCATAATGATTATGGATTTATTGTAACAATCTCAGCCACTTATATTAGAATATCGTGTAAAATTAATTTTAATATAGAACTTAGTTTGTTTTAAGGGCTAATGGAAAAACGTCCGATCATACCGAATTTTTTTTTTGTCTGTCGCTCGTTTGCTATTTGCATGAGTTGGTAAGAGAATTCGTGGCATTATTTATTTTATTTTATCTCAACGGAAAACTTACAGCTTGTAATTACAACAAAACATTAACAATAAATAAGGAAAAAGCCATTTATATGTTTTCACAAATAGACAAACCAAATTCCAAAGTTTCTCAAATGAAATAAACGCACATACAATACAATACAATATTTATACAATATTTCTTATTATATATCTTATGCCAATCCTTATTTGAGCCACTTATTTTAGATTATTGAGCAATATTAATTTTAATATAGTACCTAGTTTGTTTTAAGGGCTAATGGAAAAACGTCCGATGAAACCGATTTTTTTTTTGTTTCTGTCGAATTCGTGGCATGATTTATACAATATTTCTTATTATATTATGTCCTTTATTTGTTGTTTGGACGTCAATGTGGCTATGACGACATAACAAATGTCATTCTATAAGAAATTGGTCTTTGTTGTGATTATCTACGTACAGTACTAATAAACAATGAGCAATTCATTTAAAATGACGCGTTTATTTTTATTTGGATGTTAAAATCAATCGTCTCTCTTCAATACCCACCAATAATATTATGTTTGTAAAGTCCACCAAAATCTACTTAGCAAACATTTTTGGTCGAAATTACCATACAATTACCTATTTATACCTAAAATAGGCAATTTTATGATAATTTCGACCAAAAATGTTTGCTGGGCAATGCCTGGTTAACATAGTTAGATTTTATAGTGTTTTTTTGTATAAAACATGTCCATTTAGTTGTAAGTGCCCGAGGCAGTATACTGTTTCGTTTTTACCGCGGTAACATTGTATAGTTTTCCACAGATTAAGTATTGGCGTCCAGGGAAGTGGCAGTATTTAAATTATGACAGTATAATCCATAGACATAGGAATGATTTCGGATTTATTGTAACTATATGGTATAATTTAAATTTAAGAGGCCAACTTAGCAAACATTTTTGGTCGAATTCATCATAAAATTACCTATTTATACCAAGAATAGGTAATTTCGACTAAAAGTGTTTGCTAGGATTTTTTTTTATGTTAAAGCGCGTTTTACCTTAATTCTTCTACCAACATGTGGCTCTTGGCCTCTTGGGGTCTAAAAACGTCACTTTGAAAAATCAAAATATGATATATTTCCCATTTCCTAAATATTTAAAAATGAATCTTATTTCGTCACATTTAAGGTTCAGTTTTTAATATTATCAAAGGAGCCTTTATAGACCCCTCTAGCACTATCGGGATTATAGTAGGTACCTTACGCATTTGACTTCTGAAAAAACGGGCCTCTTATATTACAAGTATAAAGTTATTATAAATATTGTAAGCTATCATTAATTTGTAGATTATAAGTTGATTGTTATGAATTAGAAAAATAATTGTGTTATTTTTAAGTAAAGTCGGATGGGAATTTTCGTTTTTAAAATCAATGCGAGTGGTTTTTTTTTTGTTTAAACATGTACTGTATCTTCCCTGTGCTTAGAACCAATCATGTTCAAAGGAATTTTTAAATAAAATATTAAAAGCCTTTATTGTTTTATTTTAAAAAATACGAGTAATAATCCTAATCCTAAATAATATTATCCTAATATTATAAACACGAAATTCTATCTATTTATTAACTTGCTTTTCCCCGTGGTTTCGCCCGCGTGAATTTCCCACGGGAACAGTGCTTTTTCCCGGGATGAAAGAGGTACCCTGTCCTCAGTACTATGTGTATGCGAAATTTCAGAAAGATTGGTACAGTAGATAAAGCGTGAAGAGGTAACAAACAAACTCAGTATCGCATTTATTATACTAGCTTTTGCCCACGGCTTCGTCCGCGTGAATTTCCCACGGGAGCAGTGCTTTTTGCGGGAACACACCTTCCTATGTCCTTCTCAGTACTTCTATGTGTATACGAAATTTCAGGAAGATTGGTTCAGTAGATAAGGCGTGTAGAGGTAACAAATAAATAAACTCACTTTCCCATTTGAAAGCTGGGCACACGTCATTTTTCCATACAGAAAAAAACGGACGTGTGCGCCCAGCTTCATATGTTCCATAAACTTAAAGCTGACCTTGAACTTATACCATGATAGTTGATATTACTGCCACACCTTGATGACCTATGTCGCTAACGATGAGGTAATAATTATCGATTTTCCCATTATAGAAATTGGAATCATGCAACATTCATTATCTATTGCAATGAGAATAACATAAAGAGGTAAAACATCAACAACAGTGGTTGGAGAGTTATATTAGCGACCAGCTTTTCGTTTTTTACCCATTTCAGCCTGTGGAATTTCCAAAATTCCTTTGTTTCTACGATCAGCAGTTTCCTCTTTGCGTTGATATGCCAACAGTCAGCGTCTAATTTTATATACTTACCCGTCGAGTTATGAATAACTACCAGAAAGATCATGACTTTATTTTATTATTTATTTTTACAAAAAAACAAAACAATTTACATATTTTAAATTTTGCAACTGTTAATACAGGTTAACGGCAAATTACAAATAAGAAAATAAAAATGTACTTAATCTATACATATAATAAAACAGTAAAAATATTTTGTCTGTAAGGGAGACAAAACTATTTTTTTGGAATTTCTTGTCTGTCTGTCTTTCTGTCTGTCTGTCTGTCTGTATGTATGTACGCGTTTCACGCAAAAACTACTGGACGGATTTGAATGAAACTTTTGTTGTTGTATAGCTATTAAGCCTGGGCAACATATAGGCTATAATTAATTTTGAAAACTGGAACACCTGATGAAGAACCTTAACAGAACAGCTAAACTATAAGAAATATGGGAATGGCACCTTTGCAAAAGTTGATGAAGAACTCCAAGAGACCAGCTACTCTATTACATATATGGAAATGCCGTCTTAGCAAAAGTCGTTCAACCTGATGAGCATTTTCTACTGACGTATAAATAATAAAGGTCTGGAACATCTGTTCCCGTTCATCAACATTATTCCCGCAGGACACGGGATAACCATATGGCTGAATTTTTGAGTTCTGGAGTTTAGGTTACTACAGTTTGGAACACAAAAAGATTTTTCAACTAAGCGAAACTCACGCGGGCGAAGCCGCGGGCTACAGCTAGTTATATCTAACTAGCTTTTGCCCGCGGCTTCGCCCGCGTGAATTTCCCACGGGAACAGAGCTTTTTCCCGGGATAAAAAGTAGCCTATGTGCTATTCCAGGTCATTATCTACCTCTGTACCAAATTTCATCGAAATCCGTCCAGTAGATTTTGCGTGATTGAGTAACAAACATCCTCACAAACTCACAAATTCACAAACTCACATCCAAACTTTCGCATTTATAATATTAGTATGGATATGCATTGCATATACACACATATATTTACGAGGAGGCAGTATATATGACTGAAACTAACAGTTTTTATTTCAAACAAGTTTGTTTTTAACACTGCCCCTAGAAAATAAAAAAGGGGATCCAGCCAGTGTGGATGTTCGTTACAGCGTAATTGAGAGCCTGAACAATTACAATTTTGATGAAATTCAGTGCACGGGTAGGTATCCTAACTAATATTATAAATCCGAAAGTGTTTGTTCGTTTGTTGGTTCCGTTTGTTTGTTTGTTGCCTCTTCACGCTTTATGTACTGAACCAATCTTCCTGAAATTTCGCATACACTTAGCTGGAAGTACGGAGAAGGACATAGAGTACTTTTCATCCCGGGAAAAAGCACTGTTCCCGTGGGAAATTCACGCGGGTGAAGCCGCGGGCGAAAGCTAGTAGTAGAATAAAAAGTACCCTTTGTGCTATTCCCGGCACAAAGGGTACTTTTTATCCCGAAATTCCCGCGGGAGCGAAGCCCCCTTGCTAGTAAAAAATAAAATCTTCAAACGGCTAAATGAATTTCCTTCAGAATAAGAACCTTACCTAATCCTCGATTAAGTCACCTAGGTACCTCTCTCTCTCTCAGCCAAAAGACGTCCACTGCTGGACAAAGGCCTCCCCCAAGGATTTCCACAACGACCGGTCCTGCGCTGCCCGCGAAAAAAACATAGGTAGGTACCTACCTACTCGAAAAAAAGTTAGTAGAAACATTTGAAAGGATTCGATAAGAACATAGAAGGAAAAGATGAAAGACAGAGATGATTGCAGGGAATTAGGGGAGGCTTTTGACCAGCAGTGGTATCATCATCATCAAATTTAAGAGCGAGGCTCTTGTCGGTGGAGTTCCTTCCATTTTTCTATCTCCATTGCCAACTGTTTTACTTCTTGATACGACCCGACTTTTTCCTTTATTTGCCTCATGTAGACCTGTCATGGTCTTCCTGAGCTCCTTCTTCTTTTTACTTTCTCATCTATAATGTTTCTAATAAAGTCATCGTGCCCTAACATTTTCCCTCTTCTGCTTTAAATAGTTTTAATAATGCTTCTTTTTTCTCCTATTATAGCTAGATAAAAAAAAACTTAACATCCTGTGTAAATCCATCCAGTATTTGGCTATTAGACCCGTTTACAATGCACGATTAGAAATTGCTTACAATCTTCACCATATTTCACTTATGTGGGCACCCCACATGGTATGTAATGAAGTAAAAGTTACAACCGACAATAATTTTTCCATTAGGTACTACGAGGTTCTCCACGGCCTGGACGAATAATTTCTTCGTAAACATACATACCTACCTATCTACCACATTAAGAATTCCGAAAACATTGCATTCCTTTTCCGGATAAACCTTCGGACGTACCATAAAGGGAAACAAACGTAAATTACCACCTTACATTGTAGGTAAGGTACCAGTACCTACATTAATTAATGTTTTCTCCAAAGAAGTCCTTTTTCAATGATCCTTGCCCATCGAATGTTATCTGTGTTGTGCTACACTTTTATTTTACAAAATATTTCTGGTAACTTTTGCGATTTAAATTTACTTAGAAAAATCCTCCTTGCTTAGAACGTAGTGATGGTTACTTGAAGATTTTTCTGTAATCTCAAAATGTTCTTTTATCTAATTTAGCTGGGTCGAATAAAAATGACTCTATGTTCCAGGTTCCAATACCTATTGTATGTCTGGTCGTGTCGTAGCGTAGTCGCATCGTGTAGATTGGACCCACACCACATCTCTTCTCTGACCATTCGGTAAGGTTCAACGCCAGCCAGTACCCACGACGCTCTTAGAGCGTAGTGTAGTGTCTGTCCACGCCGGAAAAAACATACGTAAGTTTTTATTTCTTTTTCTATATTTTTCATACGAAATGTTGAATTAAAACTTATTGATAAATAGGTGCATAATTTAAATTAATTTATTTTATGAAATGTATTAATAATGTGTGACTTTATTTATGTTTATTAATATTTTATGATGCGGGTGTTTAGAAAGTTAGTCTTTGACAATTTTATTAATCACCTCCAATTTACTAGGTACGCATAGGAGCTCCAGTCCCGTGAAAATTTCAGGATAAAAAGTACCCTGTGTGCTATTCCAGGTTATATTATCTATTCTATCTGTGTACCATATTTCATCGATATCCGTCTAACAGATTTTGCGTGATTTGAGTAACAAACATCCACGCGTCTTCACATCCTTACATACTTTCGCATTTATAAATTAAGTAGGATTTTTTTGTCAAATCAATTCTTACCACTTCTACAGTTACCACGTTTCATTTCGTACACTGTATATAATTTTGTTATTGAATCAAAGTTATTGTTTAAAAAAATGTGATCAATGACATTGTTAAATTAATCTCCACACATCATTCACATGTACTTTATGTGTTTTATATTATTAAATCAAACGAAACAGAATGGGCGGTGCGATTTGATGAATTGATTTATAGTTTTTTTTTGCAAATTCAGTATTTCATACTTAGATCAGATTAGTGATGTGCCGTTCCCGAAATTTTCAAAGAAACAGCAAAAAGTTTGTTGGAAATCCGAGAAATTTCTGAGAATTTTCGGAAATTTCAAGGGAAGAAATTTTCGGGAACAGGAAATTTTTTGGCGGCACATCGCTAGATCAGAATCAGATACAATTATTTCGGGAGGTTACCGGAATATACTTAGTTTTACTAGCTGCGCCCCAGTGCTCCGATGCCGTGGGAATTTTGGGATAAAAAATACCCTTTGAGCCATTCCAATTTTTATTCTACACGTGTACTAAATTTCATCAAAATCCGTCCAGTAGATTTTACGTGAGTGAGTAATAAACATATTCACATCCAGACCCACACGCATCCAGACATTCGTATTCATAATATTATATAGAAAGTAGGATTTGTGTTGAAGTAAAATAGAGGCAGAAAGCTTGAGCTCTATAGCTCTTTTTTACCAAAAAAGTAAGAATGATGGATATATTTATTCTGTTATTTACGCACGTAGAAAAGGATTTCTCTGGCCATCCAGCGAGGCAATGCTGCTGGGGTTATGTGAACCTTTGGGTCAGATAGGAGATCGGACTTCCTATTTAATTTTTAATTAAAATTATGCCTATAATAATAACTATCGTTTATTTCTCTCTTACAATACAAGGTTGTACATTCATTTAATACAGACTTGTTCACCCTTGGTTAGAGACTAGCTCCTGAAATAAGTTCCTATGGGAACCTGTGCTATAGGTCCTATCATCATCATCTCGAGTCGAAATGGCAAAAATTAGATTTTTTTCTACCAGTATTTGGCCACTTCCACCGCCCTATCGTTGGCCTCATTCAGGTCCTCCAAGGTACAGGAGGAAGGGTAGTTGGGGCAGGTTAAAAGATGAGCCATAGATTGGACGGCTCCACAGTCACAAAGGCTATCAGACGAGTACCCCCACCTATTTTTTTTTTTGGTCCTATTCTTTGTATCTATGTATTCTTTTGTTTGCCTATTCTATGTATTTGGTGAATAAACATTTCAGTAATAGCACGTAGAAACTATTACCACTATATTGCTATTACGTCAGGTATGGTAATAGAAACACATCAGTCTGTATTTATATAATAATTTGTCACAATAGATCTAGTGTGCAATAAAAAAGCCATCAAAGAAAATATTAAAAAATATATGGTTAGTGCAGTATTAAAAACGCGAATGTTTGAATGATACTTACTCAACTATGCAAATTCTACTGGACAGATCAGCTTTTGCCCACGGCTTCACCCGCGTGAATTTCGAACGGGAACAGTGCTTTTTCCCGGGATGAAAAATACCCTTCTCAGTACTTCTGTGTTTGCGAAATTTCAGGAAGATTGGTTCAGTAGATAAAGCGTGAAGAGGTAACAACAATCAAAAAACTCACTTTCGCATTTATAATATTAGTTAGGATTAGAATAAGTAGGATTTACAATTTGTTATTATTATATTAGTTATATAATATACCATGTAATGTATTGATACCGTACCGTTACGTTGATAACTGCGGGAATCGAACCCGCTATTTGCGAGTGGGATTACGCACCGGGTCGCTGACCTCTAAACTTGATTCGTACAAGTATGTAAATATTGCATATTAAGTGATAACGGATAGGATTTTTAGGAAAAATTCCATAAAGATTTCTAATTTATTTTGTCTTTTTTCTTTCGTGACTTTTAGCAAATACTAGAATGTTTAAACTCTAGAGATTATATAGTATTTGCTTTTAGACATTAGATCTAAAAATAAATCTATGGTTTTAGAGACATACAGAAGTGGCAATTTTGACCCGCCTGACTAAGCCGTATGAGACTCTGAAGCTCCCTAGTTCTAACACACTCAAACAAATCTCAAATAAAGCAATTCAAATGTGAATTTACAATTAGGTACTTGGTACTTATTTGTATACTTTTGTAAGAGTCAGAGCACCAGATATTTTAATAATATTAGATATTTTTAAGTCGCCAAGACATCTGACTCATACTAGTAAAAACTTTATTTTATAAAAATGCCAGTCAAAGTCTTAAAGGTTGTTTTTATTTAAATAGGCTTTCAAAAATAACACTTTTAAATCGTCATCTAGATTAATTAGTGGACTTCAAAAATTACCTTAAGCTAAGGTATAGTAAGTACTATAGGTATAGTAAGTAATTACTATAGGTACCCTAGCCCCGGTAGCTCGTTGCCTTGAGAAGTTACATACATGCCAAGAAGGCTGGCAGCATTGCCACGTTTTCGGACAATGGCCATCACCGATTAATTTTATGAAGCTATCAAGCTATATCCGTATTTGGATGCAAGATAACAGGAAGAAAACAACCTTTACGTCGACCTTACTCGGCCTTTACTTATTTACCGATCAACCTTAACCCCTTTGCATTTTTATTTATTAACAAATATTTTTTTAAGCTTTTAAAGCTGGCTTTTGCTTAAATTATTGAAATAGATAGATTTTTTATTACATTTATATAAATTCCTTAGAATATTTTCACAAAAATAGGGAGCAATAGGTAATAATTCTTTTGTATTATGTAAGCAATTATTTTGTAAAGTTCGAATAGCTTTTTGGATCCGAATAAATCCTCATTCTTTGAACAAAGTTTTAAGAAAATAGGTTCAGTTTGAAAACGTTGAGATACTATGGTTTAGTTATTGCTCTGAGTCCTATGGTCAGTCAAAAACGTCAATCACTCAATCTGCCAGTCAGTCAACCAGTCAAAACAAAGCCAACTAGTTCTGATTTGTGAGTTTTTGACTGAATGTAAACTATTTTATTGATATTAATTGTATTATGTAAAGTATAATGTGTTGTGTCTTATGTAAACATGTGGACAATGTGTGTGTATAGGTTCGTACGCTTTTTTGTGTATCTATATATATATATATATATATAACTCAAAGGTGGGTGACTGACTGACTGACATAGTGATCTATCAATATCAACGCACAGCCCAAACCACTGGACGAATCGGGCTGAAATTTGGCATGCAGGCAGATGTTATGACGTAGGCATCCGCTAAGGATAAACGCGAGCGAAGCCGCGGGCAAAAGCTAGTATAACAATATAAATAGACATACAAAACACACTTGTTTTATATACCATAAGTAGACCAAACAACGAAGACAAATCAACGATCAAATCTAATTTAGCTTATAGGCTCTGTGAAGCAGTGGTCTTGATTTTCAATTATAATCCTGGGTTACTCCTCACTGGATTTCACCCGATAAGCCAAAACCATTGAACGTAGGAACTTTAAATTAATATTAAGAAAGCGTAAGTTAATACTAAGAAAGGAAATTAGACCCCTAGGGAGGGGTAAAAAAATCATCAAATTCGTGACATTATGGATGGCCCCTTACGGGCAAATACTAACCTTGCGCCTTTTGTCATTTTTTTTCGCGGACCAAGAGAAAGTCACTAGTCTCGACGATTCGAGAAGTCTTGATTCGGTGTACCTACGTGACTATTGAAATTTAGAGAGCATTTAACCAAATAGAGACCTAACGTTAATATTAGTTCGGATTAGGATAATTTAAAAAGCCCCTCTGGTACGACTACGATTAGATAGGCTCATACTAGTTAATGAGTTTCTCGGCCTTTCTTCTCTGCAGTGGTCGTTCCGAAATGCTAGTAGTTTGTAGCGTTGATATTTACAATCCGACTAGTTGACAGTACAAGAGATGTGCGTGCGTTTTAACAAAAACAAAAGTCGTTAAAAGCATTATTATTAGTCGTACATAGATTGGCTGCAATTAAAAATCATTACCAAGAATTTCCGAATGTTTAAGGAAAGTCTATCACAATACAGAATCTTTAACTTGCCTTGTGAATGAGGAAAACATGCAAAATGTATTACTATTTATACCACGTGTTACCTTGTAACTACATGATTGCAATGTAATTTGCATTGCCTTCCGTGACCCACTGCTGGTTATATAGGCCTCCTTCTGTCTACGCCAACCAGGACCGAGAGGTCCTGGGCCATCCTACTCCAGTGTTGCCAGCAATATTCTTAATATCCTCGACCCATCTAAAGTCCATTTATTCATAATTGTCCTATTATGTAAACAATCTTCACATTAATTTTTGTTGAAAATCAATCAAATATTAGTTCAAACCTAAACATTATAAAGTAAAACATTTATTAACCACGAAAGTAATTTCCTAAAAAGTCTATTTTAATTTATATTGTTGTAAAATCATAAAAAGACATGGTAAGATTGTTTACATAATAGGACAATTATGAATAAATGGACTTTAGCTGCCGGATACACCCGTTTGCTTATGTTTCAAGCTTTTTATTTGACTTGCAATTTGTGAAACTTGATCAAATCTTGCAAGCTAAATTAATAGTAGATTTTACAACAAGTGCACAAAACGAATCATTTTTATCCGAGACTTTTAGCAGCCCGAGCCGAAGGCGAGGGCTGATAGTAATGTCGAGAATAAAAATCGTTTTGTGGACGAGTTATAAACTCTGCTTTTCACTTCGATTGCGAGGAAATAAATCAAATTGAAGAAATTAATAATCGCACGAAAAAACAAGAGCTGTTTCCCGCCGCTTTATTTTTTTAATCTTACGACATTGATAGGCTTGGGCTGCAGACCTATACAGCCTACTATTAAATTAATTTTGTAATAATATTTTTCTTAAATTAACTAAATAACCTACCGTACTTCAATTTAAATTTTAATATCTTTTATGTCTTAAAAACACATAAGGCAAATAAATTAAAAGTAAATATTATAAAATAACAAATTCTATCTATGAACTTTTTATCGTGTTTGGCTGTATGGCTCATTTTCTTTGCCGTAATATAGATACATTTATGAGTAGATACGTTAATGCCCTTGTGCACAAAATTCGATTTTGTGCAGCCTATATCCTGCACAAATAAGCACTTTCCGAGCATGAGAAGTGAAAAACAAATTACTTCCACTTTTCATACATCCCTACTTTGGTAAACTTTTAGGCGCCTTAAATTCCAATGTCAATGCTTTATTATGATTAACAAGACCATGTTGCACTCAGGATCAGGATGGGATTCCAACGAGTGAACTGAGGCACAAATAATTAACTTATGTCAGCGCATTTCATGCACCAAGATACTAAATTATATAAATGCGAAAGTTTGGATGTGGTGTGTATATTGTTACTCAATCACTCAAAATCTACTGGACGAATATCGATGAAATTTTGTACACGGGTACTTTATAACCGGCAGTAGATCATAGGGTAGGTTTTGTCCCGAAATTCCTAAGGAAGTGGAGCCCCGAGTCGCTGCTAGTATTTTTACACGACTGACCAAAAAAGGAGTGTTATGTTTTCAGGGTTCATGTATGTATGTATGTAAGTTTATTTATTTAAGTCCTGAACGGCTTAACAGATTTTGATGTGAGAGGTATTGTTAGATTCCTTGCATTCCCCGAGTGACATAGGCTATGTAAGTTGTCAGTTGTGTTTTTTATTTTTTAATAATTAGCTTGTATACATAGCCTGGTTGCATTGCCTAGGTATTGTGTAGACTACCAGAATCATACAGATTTCCAGTAACATATTCAAGAATTGATTAATTTCACATTTTGATTAAGCGAGTTACTTCGGTGTTGATTTGATTAACGTAATTAAATCAAGGCAGTCGAAACTAACGTAATTATACCATTCTTAAAGAAAATAATCTTAGTAAATACTACAAAGCTGATAAGTTTAGATTCAGTTCTGCAGGTAATAATTTTGAACGCTTTAAAACCCGTCTAGTAGTTAAGGCGATATTACAAACACATCCAAGACCCAGGTCAATCTGGAAGAGATCATTTTTCATCTTGACCCGACCGGGAATCGAACCCGGGACCTCCGGTGTGGCCAAGGAGTATTTAGAATGGAGCGCGCGTAGGCATATTGTCTGATACAATCACAGTTCACCGAGTTTTGCGGGAGGGGAACATACGGCAGTCGCTGTGATTGGCTCAAATAATCGCGAATTTTAAAAATAGTAAACTATAACGACTTCACGCCAGTATGCCGGCCGCGTATTGGACGCGGAAAACATGTGAATTGCTTTGTATTATCGTTGGCGTCCTCCATTCTAAATACTCCTTGGATTGGGTGTGGCAGTCTGGCGTGATCGTGATGACCGTTGGGCCACGGAGGTCGTCGAATATGAATATATGAACAAGATATGTGTTCTAAATCATCAATGATTGTCCACAGTGAAGATGGGCTTGCGTCCCACCCTCGCAGTGCTGGCGCTGGTTCAGCTGGTGCTCGGCAATGACTACCTGCTGCCGACTGATGTCGCGCCGACACACTACGACATCAAGCTGGCTTATGATGTTGACCCTAACACCAACTTCAGCTTTTTCGGACTCGTCGATATCATGGTGAGTCTCCTACCTTTTTACACGACTAACCAAAAAAGGACTGTTATGTTTTCAGGGTGTATGTATGTAAGTTTCTTTATTCCACCCACCATAAGTCCAGATTTTGATGTGAGAGGTATTGGTAAATTCCTTGCATTCCTCCGAGTAACATAGGCTATGTAAGTTGTCAGTCGTGTTTTTTTATTTTTAAATAATTAGCTTGTTATAGCTTAATTTCAATAAGTCTACGTCTTCTTGAAAGACCGGCAATGCTCTTGTGATACCCCGAGTGTTGCAGTTGTCCATGGGCAGCGGTAATCGCTTACCATCAGGTGACCCGCCTGCTCGTTTGCTGCCCTATGTTGTAAAAAAAAAATGAGAAGATGGTCCCATCATATATATGCACTTAATAAGGGAGGCAATTGAGAGGCAGTTTTTGCGGCAATGAAAGCCAGTGTAAAGAGTATTCTATACTGGCTTATGGCGTCGACCCTTTAGCTTCTTTGAGATCGTTGTCATCATGTTTAGTCTTTTTTAACGAGAGAAACCAACCTATATTACCATTTGATTAGCCTAATTTTAATGAGAAGATGGTTCTATCATATGCACCTGATAAGGGAGGAACTTGGGAGGCAATATTATGGTCAAAGAGCTACGTCCCATGGCTACGCTCCCATGGGAATTTCGAGGTGAAAAGTACCCTATGCGCTGTTCCCGGTATTTTTCTACCCGTGTACAAAATTTCGTCAAAATCCGTCCAGTAGATTTTGAGTGATTGAGTAACAAACATACTCACAAACTTACATTCGAACTTTTGTATTTGTAATATTACTGAGTCGGGTAAATTAAAGAAAATTGCTTTATTTGAGAAACTTAATCACAGTTACACAAACAACTTTAAAATATATGTATATTTCAGCGGTGTTTATACACCGCTGAAAATGAGGCCTGTCAGTTAAAATATTTAGGCTTTTAGACACTTTCACCATTGATCAAACGTCGACACCCTAGGTCAGGCCGAGGCTAAACAAACTGGGTCACCTTTGACAGCTGGTTTCGCCTAGGTTAAAACACCACCTGTTTTATTTTTACCCCGACAACGCAAAAATAAGGAGTGAAGACATAATTTATTTATTTATTTCATTTTATACAGCGTGTCATTACAGGCTTAACCTACTCCAACACCGCTAAAAACAAAGAAAAATTATAAAAAAAAAAAAGATATTTGTCTGTAGGATCATAGCTCTCAAACCGATTTGATTGCGGTTCTTCAAACACCACCTGTTTTATTTTTAACCCTGACGTGTAAATAAGGGGTGTTATGAGACATGTATTAGTTACGTACCTATGTGTGTCAAAGCTCCCAAACAGATGAACAGATTTGATTGCGTTTTTTTTATATCAAAAACCTTGTCTGTTTTTTTGTTTTGTTACCTATTTAATTTTTAAGGTTTCGTACCTCAATAGGGTAAAAACGGATCGCCTATAGGATAACTTTGTTGTCCGTATGTCTGTCTGTTATGACCTTTTTCTCGGCAACTCGTAGAGGTATCAAGTTGAAATTTAAATCAGGCACTTGAGTCTATGGTTTAAGTAGGTATATCAGCTTTCAGCTATGAAAAACAAAAACAAAAAAGTACGTCAACGCTCATTTTCCATTAAGATGCGGCGTAATTGCTAAAATCACAAAATACTTACTTACATAATAGTACATGTACTTACTAAAATTATGCACAAAAAATGCATGGAATTAATACAATGTTAATTCCATGCAAGACCGCTGCAAATTGCCATCTTTTGTCTTGTACTTCACTGGCTTCATCTTTCAACCAAACGATTATTTTGCCTTTTATGAAAATAAAATCATTCTTTAATCCTTTTCAAATGACTTCACTCTCATATTAAAATTCAAAACATTGGCTACGGCTTTATTACCTACCTCCGATGTTTACATGCAAATATTATAATGTTTTTGAAAGTACAGTACAGTTAGAGAGACAATAGGACATATTAATATGCTGGATGCCTAATAAGGCGACAGTAGGCATTGAGAGACCAATGACATTATTTTGTCGTTGACTTATGTTTGTTTCTCCATTTGAGCTCCTAATAAAGCTGGTATTTATTTTATTTGGAAAATTTACAGAGTTTTTTTTTATTACTAAAAACAAGAAATATATTAGACCTCTTTATTTAGTTTTAACATTAAATGCTTCCTTATCTGTGGTAAACTTCATTCCATCCATCATCTGTGGTAAACTTCATTCCATCCATCAGACGAATAACAATTAATTTATGTTTATTAGCCAATGTGACAGATTACTATCTGTCATAGGCTCTCTCTCTCTCTTGTCAAAAACGAGGAACAAACAAACGCATCTAAGAGTTAGGTACTTACCCAAAAACGTGCCTTATTACCTTTTGAGACACGGAACCCTAACTACGTCATCTATGGTCCTCAAACAGATTTAAATTAAAGTACTAAAATGTTCTTTTTACATTTTTTTATCTGCTTCGTACCACTGCTGAAGAAAGATTTTTTCTATGTCCTAAAAAAATCACCATTGGCAATTGCAACATGAAATCCAACCCTGCTTAGGCAAATATGACTTACTTACTTCGATGGCTCGACGACCCAAAGAGGATTTTGGCCTCCGATAACAGAAGCTTCCACTCCTTCCCTTCTGCGCCAATTCCTGCCAGTCGGCTCTTTGGAGGACCTCCAGATCTCAAACAAAGACAAAGATGCTTAGAAAAAGATATTAAGCATCTAAGTAGGAACCTATTCTGAGTAGTAAAAAAATCTAACTAAGTTTAATAGGTAGGTAACATAAACGTCTCTTTAGCAACAATTGTCACAGAAATGCAGTCAACCATAGCAACAAGCTGTTGGTATGTGACGGTAGGATCGTTGGTCTGTTTGTTTCTAAAATTTTAATGTACGAAATAATAATACATTCGTTTCTTATCAATCCTACTTATCTTTAAATGCGAAAATTTGGATGAGAGTTTGTGAACTTGACAGTTTGTGAGGATGTTTGTTACTCTATCACGCAAAATGTACTGCAGGCCTAGCCAAGTGTCAAACGCTGAAGCGTTTCGAATCTACGCTTCGCTAACGTTGTTACGACTAAGTCACGTGGGATATCGTTCGATATTTTTTTTCATACATTTGTTCGAGCGTTTTCGTTTGTCGTTTTGCAGCCATGCTGGACGGATTTCGATAAAATTTGGTATACCTACGGGTAGAAAATACAAGGTATAGCACATAGGGCGCTTTTTATCCTGAACGAGCGAAGCCCCGGGCCGCGGCTAATAACTAATATAGATAGATCAACACTTTATTGCACCATTTATAGAAAAGAACATACAAAATAGTGACAAAAAGTAAACACATAAAGAGCGCAAATGCTTATTTCAAATGCAATTTCTTCCAGCCAACCTTTGGGTGTACGGAGATTTAAGTGAAAAGTGTAGGGTGCAGTAACTAAAAAGATAACCAAAAAGCCGCCTTTATACCATTGTATTATTTTGGTTTAAAGTTTTAAATAAATAAATAAAAGGTAAATGACAAGGGCTGACTGGTCGGAGTTAAATACATCATGTTCAGGCAATCTAGCTATCCAGAAATTCCCACGGGATTGATGCCCTTAGCTGCAGCTGATGTATAATTTATCTGTATATCTCTGACAGCGACACGGCATTCTCTATGGTAATCCACTGGCAACGTCTAGCCATAAATAAATATCAGAATAGACACTATTTGTAATTCTGGTCTCGCCACTTGTACAATCACGTACTTTAATCTGAATTCGTTGTAAAATTCGACGTTATTCCTACGACATAGAGGTCAAAATTGGTTCACTTGATATGCAGTTGGCTGTACTTATCCTTAGAAGCAGTGAAGGTTTTTTCCTCGCTAAGAACAGGGTTGCTTGAACCGACTAAGATGTATGCAATATGCATGTTTTTTCAATCAAGCAAAATTCTACTGGACGGATTTTGATGAAATTTCGTACACTGGTGGAATATAACCTGGGATAGCAAATAGGGTACTTTTATCCCCAAATTTCTACGGGAGCGGAGCCCCAGGGAGAAGCTTATATAGAAATATTTTACAACACGTAACTAGCATCCCAAAAACGTCCCAAAGAAAATATAGAAGAGAATTTTTTTTTAAATTTTTAGCCTTTACCTCCCTACCTACGTATAGGCTAGAAGATTGTAATGAAAAGATTGTGATTGAAAGATTTTTTGTTACCTATTTAAAGATTCATAATTTTTTACGCAATGACTTAACCCGCTTCCTAGCGCTTAAGTTATTAAGTTATTACATCACCACAGTGATAAATAACAACATTCCTCGAGAGTGCCGATAGAAGGTCCATCATGCGCATACGCAACTCCTCGCGAAGGACGATAGAAATTTACTTTTCGATTATTTTTATCATCAAAATCATTAATATTATAAGTACGAAAGCTTAGATGTGTGTAAGGATGTATGTTTGTTACTCAAAACTAAAACTGTGCTATACTTATACAAGGGCTAAGAAAAAACAAGGGTACTTTTTATCCCAAAATTTTGTAACTATATTAGTATATGAACTAGACATTATTTAAATACCTATTATTTTTACACAACTGCTCAAAAAGGTATGGTTTCGACTGTAGTTTAACTCACATTTTTTTTAATAATAAGGCTAAAAGAATCTGCATTTGCTGTCTTTTATATGAAAGTATCTGTCGATTTGACATTTACTAAGAATACATACATATATACATATTACAACGCCTTTTCCCGTGGGGGTAGGCAGAGACTAGCGATTTCTACCTGCTACGATCCTTACAGATCTCTCTCTTGCTTCCTCTACACTCATCAAAAAATACGTTGAATATTTAAATTCGATGGAAAATTAGATTCGATTGAGTTTGTGTGGGTATGCTAAAGAGCTTCAGAGTCCTATGTAGCTTATGTCAGGGAACGACACAATAACACGTGTATGCCACTTCTATGTGGCTCGACAGTATTCCAAATTCTAGGTATTTAACAGGAAGTCTTCTTCTATTTTTTTTATTAGCCCGACTCGTGCGCGGTTAGCACGCCATGACTTCTTGTTGATTGGTCCAGTTCTTTTTCGTTACCTATTTTTTTTTAGTCTGAAATTATCACAATCCATTTTTTTGTGTATACTAAATGAGGCCAAGACATGCTCAACAACAAAACAGTTATTGTTAGTGGTTAAAATACAATGCAGTGTCAATAATATTTTATAAATATTCGAAAACAACCTATTGGGCAGCGAAATCGTTTGAAATCAAGGTTGAATTATGACATCAACATCAGCGATCTAAACGATGTGATGTCATGATATTTTTGCTTAGCCAAATGAAAGTTATAGATGTATAACTAATAACTTTGGTTCATATGAATAAATAATTGGAGTTTTCATTCGGCAAAAAAAGTTTTAAAAACTAAAAAGCACAAGGTACTAAGCAACTTTATTGATTGAAGCCAAATAGGGGTCCTATTCAGCCTATGCATTTGTATATTATTTTAAAATTAGGGACGTCAGGATTTCCTGCAAAGTTTAAAAAAACCGCGTGCTTTTTTCTTTTGAAGACCCCACTTTAACAATACCCTTTCATTTCCAGCTGACAGTAAGGGAGCCCACATCAAAGATAGTCCTCCATTCGCAAGACCTGAACATAGCCAACAAAGACATAAAACTGAGAGGTCCCTCGTCAGTGACGGTTAAAGACGTGAATCAGAATGATACGTACAACCTTCTCACTCTTCAGCTCAGCAGGCAGTTAGAAAGAGGCAGCAACTATTCGCTTAAAATCCCCTTCTCCGGAAACCTGAAGACTGGGCTGGATGGCGTTTACATCAGCACTTATGTGCATAAGACTACTAAAGCGAAAGAGTGAGTAAATTACATCCTTACATTACATCCTCTTTGGGTCATTGAGCTATCGAATGGCTACAAAGAGGAGAGGAGGTCTTGGCCTCTGATATTAGAATTCTCTACTTTTTTTTATTCTCCGTCAGTTCTTGCCATCCGGCTCTTTGTAGTTCTTCCAGATCTCTCAGTACATCATCACTACAGGTAGTAAGTAGGACGACCGACATATTCGTTTGTCTCGTGGTCGTTCCCTTTATGTTCTTTTAACTGCGCGATCCTCCCCCATCCGACCGATCGTAGCCTTAACACATACTAATATAATATTTGAACAGTATTTTCAAAAATTTCCCCTTTGGCTCGGATATTATGGAGGGAAAAGGGGGAGGCCTTTGTCCAGCAGTGGGGCCCAAAATAAAATAAAATTCCTTTATTTCAGGCAGAACCCATAGGGTTAGTAACAAAGACAACTTATAACTATGTTAGTTTGTTTACATCAAAATTTGTTGATGGTTTGGTGTCTTTGACTAGGTGGACGCGAGTCCAGTGCTGCATGCCAGACATCACTGTCCACATCCAACCTAGCCGCAACCGTTTTAACTAAACTGTTGGCACTACACCATAGGCTCAGTGTTTTTTAAAGATCTAATTTTTAGTATTCATTTTTTCATCATCATTCAATCATCATCATCAATAGCCTTTTTTTTCATGTGGAAAAACCCCGTTTCGTCCATCCAGCCACGGGAAGCCGGACGGGTATCTGGGACTTGAACCTACTAAAACCACACGGTGTCAACCCCTACCGCATTTGTGCCAGGACCGTGTGCTTCTCTCGCTCCACAGCCCTGGCGCGGCGGCCACTACCACGGCGGCGGCTAATCATCAATAGCCTACCGGCGTGACCCACTGCTGGGCGTAGGCTTTCTTCTGTCTACGCAAACCTTATCCGTCCTTGTTGTTTTGATTTATCTTATTGTCTTAGATTCCTGGTGACCACCCAGTTCGAAGCCATCTCCGCCCGTAAGGGTTTTCCCTGCTTCGACGAGCCGATCTACAAGGCGACCTTCAAGATATCCATCGGTCATGAGAAGACCTACACGGCTGTCTCCAACATGCCCCTGATTAGAAGCGATGAAAACACCAAGTAAGTATTGTTTATTTAAATTTATTTACTTCATTGTAAACAGTGTGTCATTACACGCTTCCATGCTGGCCTGGGAGCGAAGAAAAAACATAGAATGTGCCAGCTGCTTCTCTTCCTGCGCAGATTGTAAAAGTCAATCGAAGGAAAGATCTTTAAACCGGAGATTCCTCCACTCATAGGCAATGATGGGCTAGCAACCTGTCACTATTCCTGAATCTCCATTCCATCAGAAAGCCCACTATTCAGCTAAGCGTGACCTTCGAGTCTCACGACTCTTGGCTCTGTCTACCCCGTAAGGGATAAAGACCTGATTATATGTACATGTATGTATTTATCATTACAGGCTTACTTAATCCAACATCGCTAATTTAAATATCATTTAAAGCGGATTCAATTTTCATAGCTATTTATTGCTTTTTTATAATTGCGTCAAATAACTTATTTTCTTACAGATTTTTGATCCTTTTATACATAAGTGTTACTATTTTCTTTTTCACTTTATAGGGTTCCGTACCTCAAAAGGCAAAAACGGAACCCTTATAAGATCACTTTGTTGTCCGTCTGTCCGTCTAGATAGATAGAAAAATGATTTATTCCCAAACATTTACTCTTTGAAAAATAGCATATAACAATGGCAGTGACAAATCAAATGTGAATATACAAGACAAAATTTAAATATGCAAGTTGAATGTACTGTGACGTCTGTGACATTGTGTAAAAAACTAAAACTTCAAACTCTTTCTGTCTGTAAACCTTTTTTTCTCAAGAACACTTAAAGCTATCAAGTTGAATTTAATAGCGAATACGCGGATCCACGGTCTCTTTCAGCAAAAAAAATATCAAAATTATACGTCAACGCGATCAGGAGTTATCACCGTAAATGTTGCGATTTTGTGCATATTTTGCGATTTTCGCCAGCAATCGAAACCTATGGGGTACTTCTCGTTGACCAAAAATTATGAAATTTGACAAAAAGTAAGGTCTAACAGTACTTATACATGAATAAATCTGAAAGTAGTAAATATGTTGTTGGAAGTTTAAAAAATAGTGTTACAAATTTATTTTTGCGCTCGATGTGAATGAATCCTAGGGATCGAACTGCAAAGTTAAGTTTGTTTTTGAAACTAGTTGGTCTTTTAGTTAAAGCTATAATGTGAGATACTTTGTGTGTACGGAACCCTCGGTGCGCGAGTTTGACTCACACTTGGCCGGTCTTTTTTATTACATCAACAAGTTTAAAATTAACATTAGGTGTTTTTTTACACTGGGTTTTTTTACACTAGGATTCCCTGTGTCGTAGATACTCCAATATGTATTTCTTCCATATAATAAAATGAATTCATTACAGTTTTTATTTTCAGCCCAATGGAACCTTATTGGAAATGGGATGCAATAGCGAGCACGTTTAAGTAAGTATTATACATTTGAATAATATTTTTTTCAGAATCATTATCAAAAATTGATCAAATCCTTATCCTTATCCTTTAATATTTTTTAATCCTTTTTTTATATTTTAACTAGCTGTTACCCGCGGCTTCGCCCGCGGCAAAAAGGATTAATCATTATCCCGCCCCTAGGAAACTGTTGCTTTAGCGCGAGTTAGCACTTTATTCACGATGGAGCGAATTGAAAAATAGGTAGAAAGCACATAGGCAAAATTACAAATTCAAAGACAAATACCGTTTATACACTCGCATATATATGTGTGCATGAAATTTAGTAAGGCTGCTTGTGTGCGTGTCGTGATTTTCAATCAAAATGGCGCTAAAATTTCATCGTTACCGACCGCGCATAGATAGATATATTGATAAAGATATAAAATAATAAAAAAACGTACCAACAGGTCGTAAAAAGTAACCTGAACCTAATTTATTTTCTGCCTTCAAGTCTTTCCGGGCGGTAATAAAAAAAAATAACCTGAACCTATCTTCTTTTCCGCCCTCAAAGTCTTTCTGGGTGGTCATAAATAGTAATCTGAACCTAACTTATTTTCTGCCTTCAAGTCTTTCCGGGCAGTAATAAAATAAAATAAAAAATAAAAAAGCCTTTATTGATCCGATTCACAGTTGTTTGTTTCTTATATAATAGTGTTAGTCTTTTTTAGTAATGATTTTGTTAAGTATATAGGTGTTAGTGTGTTAGTGTTCGTTGAGAATGGATCCCTCCAGGGTATAGGCCTCCTCCAGTATCCTCCACTCCTCTCTGTTTTGTGCCTTTTGCATCCAATCCGTTCCCGCCAGGGCCACGACGTCATCCATCCAACGGGCCCTAGGCCTCCCTTGGCTCCTCTTTCCGCTAGGACCTTTCCAAGCAGTCGTTAGGATTGTCCACCGCCCATCCCCACACCGTGCCACGTGTCCTGCCCATCGCCATTTCAATCCTTTAGCATGGGAGAGAGCGTCGATTATTTTTGTTTTTTTTCTTATAGTTTTGCATCTAATTTTGTGAATTTTCCTAATGTTCAGAATACTCCTCTCTATGGATCTTTGGCAAGTATTCAATTTATTTTTAATTTTTTGGGTATATACCCAAGTTTGGCATCCGTAGCTCAGGGTTGGTAGAAGGCAAGTATCCACAACAACTTTTTTTAAAGGAATTGGGTAGTCACCTTTGAGTATTTCCTTGGCTGCCCAAAATTTGTTCCAGGTTATGGCAATGCGTCTATCCACCTCCTCCTCCACGTTCTTCTCACTGAAAGACACTCTTTTACCCAAGTAGATGTAACTGTCTACATAATCCAGCTCTTTATCATATAAGAGTATTGGTCGTTTTGAGGAATTAGTTAAGATTTTTGTTTTGCTTTCATTCATTGTCAGACCAATTTTCTTACTCTCTTTATCTAGTGAGTGGATCATAGATTCAAGGTCTCGGCTCGTTTCTGCGAAAATTGCGATGTCGTCTGCAAATCTTAAATGACTTAGATGTTGTATGCCTACTTTTATACCTTGGTTTTGCCACTTCAATTTCCTAAAAATATGCTCCAACACAGCTATGAACAGTTTTGGTGACATCGGGTCTCCTTGTCTTACTCCTCTATGTATTGATATTTCGCTGCCTCTTGTTTCTAACCTGACTCTGCTGGTACTGTTGTTATATATATCCTTCAAAACATCTATATAAGAGTTGTTAGTTCCACACGAATACAGCGCTTCCCAGATAGATGCATGTGAGATGCTGTCAAAAGCTTTGAGTAGTCGATAAAACAAATGTATAGAGGCCTTTTGAATTCTCTGTATTTCTCAATAATTTGTTCCATTGCGTGTATATGATCTATGGTGGAGAAGCCTGACCGGAAACCTGCCTGTTCTTTAGGTTGTTGTGTATCAATTGTCGGGCTAAGTCTAGATAATAAAACTATTGAAAATAACTTGTAGATGCTGGAGAGGAGGCTGATGGGTCTGTAGTTTGCAATATCTCTAGGATCTCCTTTTTTGTACAACAGTATAATGTCCGAGCACCGCCATTGTTTTGGAACCCGTCCTTCACTAATGACCCTGTTAAATAGATGTGTCAGCGGTGTCAACAATAGACTGGCTCCAATTTGGAGAGCTTCATTTTGAATGCCATCAGGGCCTGGGCTCTTTTCAGCTTTTAGTTTTTTGATCCCATCCATAACTTCACTTTCTTCTAATATACTTATTTCTTTTTGTGTGTCTATTTTGCGTTCTTGTATCATAGTGGTTATTTCTTGAGATGTAACTTTCGATTTTCCATAGAGATCTTTGTAAAATTTTGTTGCACAATCTAGGATTTCTTCTCGTGATTTAGTGACTTGATCTCCGCACTTGAGATTCTGTATCCAATTTCGGTGGGTTTTTAATTGTTTAAAGGCTCTTTTTGTACTCCTGTAGCGTTTTAGATTCCTTTCGATAATGTTCTTTCTATGTTGTTGATAATCTTTTTTTATAGCTTTCGTTGTAACTTTAAAGAGGCAACTCAATTCCATTTTCATTTCTTTAGTTTTGGTTGGTTGGTGTATAAGTATAGCACGTTTCCTCATAAGATCTAATGTGCTTTCGGATAAAATGTTGATTTTTTTAGATTTGTTTGTATATTTTATTGTGAGACTATCTTTAATAATCTTTTCCAGTTTGTCATACATTTCCGGGCAGTAATAAAAAAAAATAACCTGAACCTAACTTCGTTTCCACCTTCAAAGTCTTTCCGGCCGGTCTTAAAAAAATAACCTAAATCTAACTACTACTATATGATCTTAGCTTCTCAATATACAAAGTTTAACACTCAAAAAATTTACAATTTCGAAAACATTGTTTATTTTTAGACCAACCGCGAATTGGACATTTTTTGGAACTTTGGACCAATCGCGCCTAAACCGTGTCAGTGATGTCTATAGCGAAGTGCTGGGCGGGGTGGGGTGCGGTATTTGAAATGAGTGCGGGGCGGTGAGTGACCGATATGTACGTTAGTACTACTTACTAATCTGTGGCGCTACTGTTTTCGCTACACTATATGGTATAATACATAAACATTTATAAAAATATTACTCGAAAGAACATTCTTCGCGAAAAAATATTGAAAGATATTGTCCGCGGTAAAGTGCCATCTCGTGGCAGGCCGTGAGAACTAAAGGCAAGTATTTAATTAAAGCGCCTCTAATGACAAATTAGATGTAATGGAAAAAATGTAGTGTACCTCATACGGCTATGTTGCGCGCCCCGCCTCTGCACGCAATGTACATCACAACCATCTCACTGATGTTCCTTCACACACATAATATATAGAAGTTTGAGCAGAGTGCCATTAGTCCGTGCACTCAGCAGCGGTCCGCACACCTCGACGGCATACTGCCGGCTGGTGCAACGGCCCGTTTTATATGGAAGTAGTGGGGAGGCTGTCGTAACGTCACTTTGACGTAACGTCAATTTGACGCAACGTCATTTTGATATAACGTCCATTTTGTCAAATAATAGATGGCGTTACCATAATTGGTATCCCATGCCCACGGGAACCATTTTTTCCGGGATAAAAAGTAGCCTATGTGCTATTCCAAGTCATTATCTACCTCTGTACCAAATTTCATCGAAATCCGTCCAGTAGATTTTGCGTGATTGAGTAACAAACATCCTCACAAACTCACAAACTCACATCCAAACTTTCACATTTATAATATTAGTATGGATTGTATTTTTTGCGCGTTTGCTTGCAGACTGAAGACATGAAACTATTATTCTGTATCATCTTTTGTACTTTTTCTCTAAATTCTGATTTCCTTATATCCTTATACTCATATCCATATCTTTATCCTAATATCCTCATATCCTCTTTGTGGGGATATTTGTTACTCGATCACGCAAAATCTACCGGACGGATTTCACACACGGATAGAAAAATACCGGGAATAGCACATAGGATCCTTTTTATAATATAATATAATAAAATTCCCACGGGAGCGAAGTCCCGGGACGCGGCTAGTGAACGAGTGAGTCAGCAACGCATCAGTGACCTTTTTAGGGTCGTTGGTGTCTATGGACTGCGGTGATTTCTTACCATCAGGCAACCCGCAAGCTCGTTTGCCTACTATTCTTAAAAAAAAAAAACATAAATAAACAACTATTTCCGTTGTTCTTGCAGAAAAACGCAGACGACCTTCGTCTGGGACCAGTTTCAGAACTCGGTGCCGATGTCGACGTACCTGGTCGCGTTCGTCGTCTCCAAGTTTGAGTACGTGGACAGTCCTACTGATCTCTCGCACATCAAGTTCAAGATCTGGGCTAGGAGCGATGCCATTGATCAGGTGGGTAAAAGAGCAAACCATTCCATTCTCCATAAGCCTCTGTTGAAGGCAGCACCTTGCAACCCCGCAGAAAATCTAGTTAAGTACGTGAATTTCGGGATTCAGATATATTAGTTCATAGACAATACATGCAATTTTCTAAAAAAATATTACACATTGTGGGGTATCGAATTTAGCATGATATCATCCAGATAAGCAAATATTCAAATTTAATTCAAAAGTTTGTTCATAAGCTTGTGATTTAATGTAAGAAAAACAATATGTAATCCTAACCATATAACGTCATATCATTATAATTCAGTTTTTCAATGTGGGTATTAATTATACATAATGTTTCTTCGATTATGTCATTTGACGATATCCTGCACTTATATCTATCTACCACTATTTTCATTACTTGTTCCATCATTCCAATTATAAGAACGATATAAGTTCTGTATTGGACATGAGATGAAGGAATCAATGTCTTATAGAATCTCTGACTGATTCGCGACAATAACTTCAGATCCTAATCTTTTATTCTACTCTTTTCATGTTTTATTTTCTTCTTTTCTCATTTATTATGATGAATTTATTTATTTTAATTACAGACAACATACGCCGCTAGCATGGGACCTCAAGTGCTAACCTATTTCGAGAAATGGTTCAACGTGTCATACCCGCTCCCGAAGCAAGACATGGTTGCCATCCCGGATTTCTCCGCCGGTGCCATGGAGAACTGGGGCCTCATAACTTACAGGGAAACAGCACTGCTGTATGATAAAACGCAGTCGTCTTTTACGAATAAGGAGAGGATTGCTGAGGTGAGGATATGATAAGTATTCCTAAAGTCGGTAATAATGATAGTCTCGCTACTATGGACTCTGTATTCCTCGTAAAAGAAAAAGAAAGGTGTGTTCTGCAAATAATATGACATCGTTTATGTCGATATTGCTTTTACAAGGTAAAAATTAATAATGAATCATGAGAAACATTATTATTCATACCCATAAAATATTTCAAGGACCATATATGCTTTTTCGCTCTCTATAACAAATTAGATGCCATTTTATCTTATGCATACGTTTTGTTAGCCCACTTTTTTGGAGGAGAGATATCATATCACCAGAATTTACAATGATTCTTTGCAGGTTATAGCCCACGAGCTAGCCCACCAGTGGTTCGGCAACCTGGTCACCATGAAGTGGTGGTCGGACCTCTGGCTGAACGAAGGGTTCGCGACGTTCATGGCGTCGGTCGCAGTGGCCGCTGTGGAACCAACGTGGAACGCTGACCGGGGCTACGCTGTGGACAATATCATGTCCGTGCTGAACTTAGACGCTTTGGAGTCCAGTCATCCTGTGAGTTTTATAGATAGATGGATCAACACTTGATTGCACCATTTATAGAAAAGAACATGCATTCAAAGTAGTAACAAAAAAATACATAAATGAGCGCAAAGGCAGGCTTATCGCAAATGCAATTTCTTTCAGCTAACCTTTGGGTGGAAAGAGATAAATGAAAAGTGTTATACCTACTGATTGCTAATAGATGTTAGAAAGCGTGTCACAACCAGGTGCGAAAGGATAGAGACAGGGAGTCGTGGAGGAATTACGTTACTACGGCGATATTCCTGAACCTTTGTTTAGTATTTTTCTTAAGTGTATGTGCATTAAGGACTATACATACAAACATCAGTGTGATTTGTCCCTGTTTTTTTTTATTTAGCCTATAGGTCCCACTGCTGAGAAAAAGCCTGTCCCTTATCTCTTTAATGAGATCGCTTGCTAGCTGCTGCCACCGCCTACCAAAGGCCGACAATTCGTCAAACTTCCTCATTTGCGGCTTACATTCGCTCTTTTGCTATCACTCGGGACCCAAGATGTGACTCTTTTTGTTCATCTTTCCATCCCCATACGGCTAACGTGGCCCGCCCACATGTTTATTATGATTATTATTATTTCTAAATGTGTCAACCAGGTGTCAGTTCCCATCGACGACCCGAAGCGCATTGGCGAGATCTTCGACGAGATTTCGTACAAGAAGGGCTCCACCCTCATCCGCATGATGACCATGTTCCTCGGGGAGGAAGTGTTCAGGAAAGCTTTGCATAAGTAAGTGGCTTTTTACACGACTGCAAAGGGTTATGTTTTTCGACCCTATCGCTTTCTCAAAAAGTCGGCAACTCATCAGTGACCTTTTTGGGGTCGTTGTTGGAGTCTGTGGACTGCGGTGATCGCTCACCATCAAGCAACCCGCATGATCATTTGCCTACTATTCTATGAAAAAAATCTTGTAAGTAAGTATGGATCCAGGATATTTTTCTGGGGGGGTAATTTAGTATCATAATCATAGCATAATGAACATAACTTCTACACATTACAAGAGTTTTTCAGCTTCAAACAATATATCTACTCGAAATAGCCATTGTATTCTTGTATATTTTGTGGTAATATTTGTATTTTTGTATATTGTGTAACAACATTTGCATGCTATTGACAATGGCTGAAGAGGAGATAAATATTTTGTAAAACCACCCTTGTATACCCTTTTCAAAGCAAATAAAGTATAATTCATTCAATTCATTCATTCATTCAATTCATATTAAATATTTTTAATAAGTCGTTCACTTACATTTGAGAGAGAGGGGAGAGGCTGGCAGCCTCTGCTTAGTTCTGACACCAGTCTTTCACAATCTTATACTGTTATTCTCAACCTTAAACTTTTTTTTCTGTTAATGTTAGATTGTGGAGAAAAATAGTAATTTTGATTTTTTTTTAATTGACGTTCCTTTTGCCCTCAGCTACCTATTGAAATACTCGTACTCAAACGCGGAACAAAACGACCTCTGGGCAGAACTGACCTCGGCGATCAAGCTGGGCGGCGGACTGTCTCGCAACGTAACGGTGAAGGAAATAATGGACACCTGGACCACGCAGACCGGGTACCCGCTGCTCACTATAAATAGGGACTATAGCAGCAACACGCTCACTATCTCACAGGTTAGATTATAATAAAATTGTAATTGTAAGCACACACAAATAGTAACAGACAATACAATGTAACCTTAAAATAATAGTGTGTTGTGCACATCATAATAGCTGATGGGTCTGTGTTACGCTGTCACGCACAGTGTCAGCTTCTATAGCGTCGTCACGGACAACAGTAAGAACTAGTCTAGGATAAATAACAAGTGAGTGTTCCCGTTAACATAATTATGTCTTAAACATAGACATAGAAAGAAAAACATTCTTTCATAGACTTACAAATTTGATTGTCAAATGAAGCCCAAAAACGTTCTTATTAGTGTGCTTCTAATTAATTTTTTTTAACAGATTGTTGTCAAATTCTAGGGAACCAAAACACCAAAAATGTCAAACTTGACAAAAGGGTGGATTTCCCAACGTCAATTTTAACGCGGCATGGGTGATAACGGTAGTGTGGGACGTTATTATACAATTTAAACATTTTTTTCTAGAAAGAAGAAGCGCTTGCCTATATGAGGCAATAAATATTTCTTACCTACTTGGGATTTCTCTGAATAAGCCACAAAAACACAAATGTAATTCTAACATAGTTAATTAAGTATCTAATGTTACTAAAAAATTGGGCCCTGTTGCCAGAAAATAAATTATTATTATAAGGAAAAAAATTGTTAAACCCCGAAATTATCATTTCGGTTTTTGTCTTAACAACATTTTTCACTGTATTTATCCTAGTACAACAAAAACTATTGCTTGTTTAGGCCAATAGTACTTATTTTTTTTAATGACGTAAATAGTGTTAGCTTTATAACAAGGCCATTTCATATTAATATCTTAGTAGTTTAATAAATTATGGATACAAATGCATTTGTCCAAGAAAGCCCTTTAATTTCGGTGGGTTGGTGGTTTGTCGTGAATATTTTTGAATTGAACAACTCTAGCGCGACCGTATTTGCTTAGGACTTTAGTGCCGGTGTCACCAAGTGTTTAATGTAATAGGACATGCACTGCGAGCTCGGGTTTTCCCGAAAAAAAATTTTGAATTTCATAACGGTGTGATGGGACAAATTTATTTTCATCTCCGTGTATAGCTATTACTTGTCTTGAAATAAGCCATGACGTATAATTTTATGTTCACGTGTTGGATACTGTGATTGCGTTTCTATGTGTAGTATTCATTAGATCCTAAATGAAAAGAATTTTGAGTAAAACGGATTTTTGTCAACTTTTTTAATTTCCGTGCTCTCATTTCGGTTGATTCGGTGGACGAAATTGTCAACCGAAATGACAAAAATCTCACCGAAATGATAAAATGTTTCATTTCGGTTGGTAGTTTGAATTTCGGTGTATAATTGTTTAATTTCGGTGGATTGAACAATTATACAGCAGGTAGCAGTAACGGCAGGGGGTTCTAAGAATCCCCGGATATGGCCGGCTACCACTCCAGACACATTGGACGAGAAAATCGAGGAAGTGGAATAGGAAATGAGTATGTTACGATGGGACATAGTGGGACTGTCTGAAGTCCAGAGAGAAGGAAACGGCACAACAACCCTAAAGTTTGGTAACCTACTCTTTCACCTGGAAGGGTATTAAAAAAGTCTCAGCATGGTGTCGGGTTCCTCGTTCATTTCACTCACAGGTCCCTCATAAACAACATCAAAACCATCGTCCGGCAGGGTAATATACCTAAAAAAGGTGACAATACCCTGTTGAAGAACTATAAACCCGTCACGCTCCTGAGCCACATCTATAAGCTATTTTCGAGGGTAGACACGAATCGTCTCACGAACAGGTTCGAAGCCTAGCTGCCTTCCGAACAGGCAGGTTTCCAAAATGGTTTTAGTACCCTAGACCATGTGGTATATGCTACTAAACAACTAGTCTTCGGTATAACCTGCCGCAGCGTGTGGATGTCCATAGGTTGTGGCCAAATACCAGAGAGTTTTACCGACCACTATGCTCAGCGTTTCCGTTCGAATCGAAGGTTTCCAACCTTGTCTCTCCAGCGGTGCCGCATTGACCATTGGTACATAGAGGAGCTGAAATGTTTGTACAGTAACGCCAGTATGTCAGTTCGAGTACAAGAGCAGAGCACAAGGGCAATTCCACTGCAGAGAGAAGTGAGACAGGGAGATTTTAATTTTCCGAAACTATTCACCACTGCTGTGGCTTGTAGATACCTTCAAGCTCCTAGAATGGTAAGTAGCACGTCACCCACCTTCGATTTGCCGACGATATTATTATCACGGCGGAATCGCTGAAAGACTTTAGTACCATTCTCAATGACCTCAACGAAGGTAGGCCTTAAAATGAACATGGACAAAACCAAAATAATATTTAATATCCATGTTGCACCATTGTTGGTTTCTGTTGGGAGCTTTACCTCGAAGTTCTAGACCAATATGTCTACTTGGGTCCAGGTTGGCAGTTCCAGCTTCAAGAACGAGGTCTTTGGTCGAATCCGACTCGGCTGGGTAGCGTTTGGGAAGCTCCGCAATGTCTTCTCGTCCAAAATACCTCAATGCCTTAAAACTAAGGTCTTCGACGAGTGGGTGTTACCAGTGATGACATATGGGTCCAATGGATGCAGGCCGCTTTCAACCTGTCATTCTGGAAATCGTTGAGGGTGGCTTATTGTCACGCATTCCTGTGGTTGCTCTAAGAAGGGAGATACCTGTGAATTGGACACCAGGTCGACCGCAGAGGTAATAGATGGACGACATCACGACCTGGATAGGACTTAGGTTTTGGGGACTAAAACAGTCCGTCCAAGACCGAGAAAGATACCGTATGCTAATCTCCAAAATTCATTTTGAAGATGGCACCCCTGATGATGAGGCCTATATCCAGCAGAATACTGCCTGCGGCTGTGATGATGATGATGACACTCGATCTGTCTGTATCTTCTTCTCTTCTTTATAATTTTAATAGTCACCGAAATTAAATACCTAGCCATGGAAATGAGAACATATTTTTTTAATTTCGGTGGCTATTTATATCATTTCGGTGAATGGCTGTTTCATTTCAGTGCCTCCTAATTTTTAATCACACATATCTCTTTAGTTTATTATCATATTTTGATGAAAGTACTATATAATTATTTGAAATTTTAGGAAGAACAATAAGCCATACTTTAATTCTAAAAAATCTTATTAATAAAGAAATCTCACCGGAATGAGTAAAAAATGCCACTTGTTGAAATTCACCCAAAAATGAATCTCGCAGAAGATTATTACCTGTCCTTCACTAACACAGGCAAAAACCATATCTGACATCCCGCTTCCTAAGCTGTTTATGTCTCTAAGGAAAGAGACCATAGAGTTAGAAAATTTAAAAAAATCTGACTATAGAGTCAAGTCAAGACCATAGGGTCTTAAACAACTATAGGTACTTTTTCCCACAGAAACGCTACCTATCAAGCGGTGACGTGGCCCAATCAGCATCCTGGTGGGTGCCGCTGCGAGTGCTGTGCGAGAACGAGGAGGGCCACGCGCGCGCGCTGGAGTGGCTGGCGGCCGACGAGGGCGTCGCCGAGCTGCATCAGTTCGAGCACGGCGCCTCGAGGAACCAGTGGCTGCTGTTCAACCCTGATATGCTTGGTGAGTATTAGTAGTCGCTCCCGAGGGATTTTCGGGATAAAAAGTACATATGTGCTATTCCCGGTATTTTTCTACCCGTATACCAAATTTCATCGAAATCCGTCCAGTAGATTTTGCGTGATTGATTAACAAACATCCTTACAAAGTCACATACAGACTTTCGCATTTCTATCAAGAAATTGATATAAAAATAAAACAAAAAAAATATTTAATGAAGTCCCTCTGGCATCTATTTGTATGAGCTGGTAGTAAAAGACCGAGATGAGCTAGTTGACACGTTAATTCGCCATGACTAAAAAACCGCCCAAGTGCGAGTCAACCTCGCGCACCGAGGAAAGCCTTTCCTTACACGCAAAGCATCTCACATTATAGCTCTAACTAAAAGACCAACTAGATTCAAAAACAAACTTAACTTTACGGTTAATTTTCTTTTTCAGGTCTTTACCGCGCCAACTACGACCGCCGTAATTGGCTGCTGCTCAGCAAGACCTTAGCAAGCCCTGACTTCGAAGAGATCCCAGTGATGGGCCGCGTGCAGCTGCTGTCTGACGCGTTCGAGCTGGCCTGGAGCGGCTATCTGGACTATAACACCACGCTACAGTAAGTCTTCATTATTTTTTAAGCAAAGCTCTTATCCCTGGAGTTTCTTCCAGTTTTCTCTTAGCGAGCCCTCACTTCGAAGAGATCCCAGTAATGGGCCACGTTTAGTTGCTGTCTGACGCGTTCGAGCTGGCCTGGAGCGACTATCTGGACTATAACACCACGCTACAGTAAGTCTTCATTATTTTTAAGCAAAGCTCTTATCCCTGGAGTTTCTTCCAGTTTTCTCTTAGCGAGCCCTCACTTCGAAGAGATCCCAGTAATGGGCCACATTTAGTTGCTGTCTGACGCGTTCGAGCTGGCCTGGAGCGACTATCTGGACTATAACACCACGCTACAGTAAGTCTTCATTATTTTTAAGCAAAGCTCTTATCCCTGGAGTTTCTTCCAGTTTTCTCTTAGCAAGACGATAGCGAGCCCTCACTTCGAAGAGATCCCAGTGATGGGCCGCGTGCAGCTGCTGTCTGACGAGTTCGAGCTGGCCTGGAGCGACTATCTGGATTATAACACCACGCTACAGTAAGTCTTCATTATTTTTAAGCAAAGCTCTTCTCCCTGGAGTTCCTTCCATTTTTCACTCAGCAAGACGTTAGCGAGCCCTCACTTCGAAGAGATCCCAGTAATGGGCCACGTTTAGTTGCTGTCTGACGCGTTCGAGCTGGCCTGGAGCGACTATCTAGACTATAACAACACGCAACAGTGAGTCATAATTTGATTAAAACTAACGTGAGAAATAGTCATTCTGATTTTGAATACGGATACTCACACATGTTGTTAACCGGAACCGCCGACTAGTTAGACACGCGTGAGTATCTGTATTTAAAATAATACAGTAAGTTATCTTGAGAATCTTGGATTTTAATGGTTTGAGAAATAGGGCGCGACCGAAGAAGACATGGGTAGATTGTGTCAAGGACATCATGAATAGGAAGAGACTGTTGAGTGAAATGGCGAAAAATAGAACAAAGTGAAAAGAATTGATATACTACAACGTCACATAAGTGAAAATAGTAAAGAATAAGAAAAAGCTACAGAAAAATATCGTCATCATTTTAATGTCTCCACAGCCAGGGCACTGGCCTTCCTTGTGAATTAGGAGAATGGGGCGAATTGGTGGGCTTCAACGACTACGATTACAGCCAGCTTAACGTGCCTTCCGCAATATGGAGGAACTCGAGATAAAACAATTTTAATCATCCCACCAATGCCCCATCTCGTGACCGACTATTACAAAAGCTGCTTAAAACAACCACTACCTCAGAAAACCCCGAATTTACCTATAATTCTCTTTTGCCAGGATAGCAAGATACTTACGTCGTGAAAAGGAATACCTGCCGTTAACAACGGGTCTCAGAGCGCTAGGCAAGATCGAGAATGTTCTAAGACGGACGCCAGACTACGGGGCCTTTCAGAAGTTTTGTAGGAAACTCATTAGCGACACGTACGCCCGAGTGGGGGGTTTGGCTAAGAAAACTATCTTGGAGCCTGATAATCTGATCAGTGTCAAAATGCAGGTACATAGATTTATTAATAAACAAAACAGCATTGTTTCTAAAGGCTTCGCTTTACAAATACGTATCTTGTAACTAAATACTTATGTTGAAGAATTTACATTTCGTAATTTCTAATACGTACATATTATCACGCCTTTTTCCCGTGGGGGTAGGCAGAGACTAGCGATTTCCACTTGCTACGATCCTTACAGATCTCTCTCGCTTCCTCTACATTCATCACTCTTTTCATACATGCTCTCCGGTTATGGGTGCTCCTCACATCGTCGCAGTGCGTTCTCCGAGGTCGACCCTGACCAACTCTTCCATTCACCTCTGCTTTATCTTTTAATTTCTGATACAAATCATAAAAAAATGTGATTCCAGACGTTGACCAGCAGCTGGGCGTGCCGGATGAAGGTCCCCGGCTGCGAGGAGAACGCGATAGACATGTATCAGCGGTGGATGGAAACCGACAACCCTGATGAGAACAACCCGTGAGTACTTATTTATTGTTTGTATCCCGGAAATGTTCAGGAGCTGTTTAGTCTATGGCCCATCTCGTACAATACAGGATCTTAATGACGCCAACGATAGGGTTAAAGTTGCCACATACTGGTCCTAAACTATATAATTATAGCCATTTCGACTCTATAAGAAGAGGATCCCGGAAATATTAAGGTTCTTGCGTAAAAATTAAAGGAACCCAAAAACAATCGACGAAGACGATGGGTTTTCCTTTGAAGGGTTAAAGAAGTTACTGAGTAGGGTAGTTTTTAACCCGAAAATATATAGGGATCTTTCGTCAAAATTATAAAAAACCATAAAACTAATTTACGCGAGTCAAGCTGCGGGCGAAAATTAGTAGAGTAGAGAAAAAGGGGTATAATGGAACTAAAGAGAACCATTTCTCAAGAGAACTTACTCGAAGCTAAAGTTTAAAAAAGGACGACACAAAATTGTCATACTTAGTTTACAGTTTAAGTAGGAGTATTAGAAATATCAATACATTTTCATTTGAATACTTTTCAGCATCCCTCTTGACCTCCGCAAAACAGTATACTGCGTCGCAATATCCCGCGGCAGCGTCGTGCACTGGCGCTTCGCCCTCGCGCGGATGCAGCGCGCCAACGTGGCCACTGCCAGGGACGCCCTGTTGTATGCCCTCACTTGCACCAGGGAGGTCTGGATATTGGCTCAGTAAGTATTTTGAAAATTGTTCTCCAATCAACCACTTTCTCTTTCAGAAAACGTAATAATATCATCGAAGTAGACAAGCGAATTGTTGTTTCATGGTAATCGATGGGTTGCAGTGATAACTATTGATTACAGGAAGGTTTAGGAATCCGAACTAATTACTGGCAAGCGCTGAGTGGGAAAACTTACTTACTACTTAGAGTAGAACGATCTACATTTATATAGGGAAGAATCTGGAAATAACCCGCTTTAATGTCTAAATCTATTTTAATCATCTTCGTTTGAATTCTTATTATTTATTTTTTATTTATCATCTTTACTAGCTGTGTCCTGCGGCTTCGCACCCGTAGGAATTTCGGGTATAGATAGTAGGAGAAGATTATGGATAGTCTACAGCCTTCCTCATGAATATAGCTATTAAAATGCCCGAAATGTTTTTTTAGATTGGTCTTGTAGTTCCAGAGATTAGATTGTTTAAACAAATTCTTATGCTTTTGTTGGGAGATGGTAGTGTAGACTCGTCGTATTTGAGAGAAATGAAAGATTAATAGCAGTGAAAGCAGATAGCAGAATATATTCATAAATAACTTACATTATTTTATATACAATTTAAATATTTACAAAGTACAAGTGATGCTATTGACCAATCACAGCACGGGATCCTGGAGCCGTTATATAAAAACACGCGCGTCGGCTTTGCGCGCTCAGTAATGCAGCGACGGCCGTTGGACGCAGACATGTAGATCTTCGTCTCGCGGCGGCGCTATGGAATCGCACGCGCGATGTTATTGTTGTGATGAATTATGTATGTTTGTCAGGTAGGTATCTCCGTTACATCACTCCCCCTTCAGCGAAGCGTATGGGTTTCTTCACGATGCGTCCGCTGCTAGTTCTGACTGGCTGTGATTGATTTTCGGTCTCCGTTTCTTCCATTTCTGGATTGATAATGAAGGCTGGTTTCAATCTATCTATAGATATATTAGATTGACGATGAGGCAACTCCACGCAGTAATATTTATTTTTTCTTTCGATGACTCGATACGGCCCGTCGTAGTTAGGTGTCAGCGGCTTGCATACTGCGTCATTGCGCACAAACACATGAGTGCATGTACTTAGGTCTTTATGTACAAAGGTTGATTTGCACGGTGCCTTCTGCGCTTGAGACTTGCGTAACGCGTCCATTAGGTCATTGTGGAATGGTGATGACGCATGAGTTTTAGCTTGTTCTCCGTGAAACTCGCCGGGTAGACGTAATGCTTGACCATACAGTAGCTCGGCCGGGCTCTTGCCAATGTTTTCTTTTACTACCGCGCGAAGTCCTAGTAGTACGGTAGGTAAATCGCGCGACCAATTCACTCCGCTTAGGCGGGCTTTGAATGCGGTTTTCAAACTTCGATGCCATCTTTCAATCATCCCGTTGGACTGGGGGTGGTATACTGTAATCCGGAGTTTGTTGATACCCATTCTCTTCATAAGTACGTTGAATACTTCCGATTCGAATTGCCTGCCTTGGTCGGTGGTTATTCGTTCTGGACATCCAAATCTTGCAATCCATCCGTTATAAAAAGCGTTGGCGACTTTTTCGGCAGTAATTTCTTCTAGCGGGTAAGCTTCGGTCCATTTTGTTGCTCTGTCAATCATGGTGAGTAGGTAACGATAATTATCGGAATATGGCAACGGTCCGGTTATGTCGAGATGAACGTGTTCGAGTCGTTTCGCTTCCTCGAAATGCGCCAGTGGTGAAGTCGTATGCCGGTGTATTTTTGCGCGTTGGCATGGTATGCAGGTTCGAGTCCATAGGGTGATGTCCTTATTCATGGATGGCCAAAAATAACGTGATGTTATTAATTTTCTTGTTCCTCGTATTCCCGGATGGCTGAGTTCGTGAATCGATTGGAATGCGATTTTACGAAATTCTGAGGGTCGCGCCGCGTCGGTGGAGACTTCGCATGCGATTTCAATGTTCGTGTTTGGCATGACGATGTTCTTGAATGTTAAATTCTTATTCTTCTTCAGTTGTTTAAATTCTTCGTCTTCACTTTGGCTTTTTTGGAGTTTATTGTAGTCTATCGGCGACGGATAGGAGATTTCTTCGAGTCTTGAGAGGGCGTCAGCAACACTATTTTCTTTTCCAGAAATATGGCGTATGTCAGACGTAAATTGCCCGATGTATTCTAGGTATCTCGTGCGACGGGGCGTCTCGTTCTTGCTTTGGTTTTGAAGTGCGAATGTGAGCGGTTTGTGGTCGGTGAATATTGTCAATTCCCGTCCTTCAAATGATTTTCTGAAGTACTTCATGGCCATGTAGATGGAAAGTAATTCCCGGTCGTAGGTACTGTACTTTGTTTGAGCGTCGCTGAACTTTTTGGAGAAAAATCCCAAGGGCTGCCACTTGCCATGTATTTGTTGTTGTAGTACGGCGCCAGCGCAGGTGTCTGAGGCGTCGGTCATCAATGCGTATGCGGCGTCGCACGACGGATGAGATAACAATGCTGCATTTTATATCTTCTTTGCATTGGTTGAATGATTCTATTGCTTCTTCTTGCTCCAAGTGATAATCGACTTATCATTCTTCTTTGATTGATGTAAATATTGATTGAGTAGTCGCTGATGGCTGGCAGCTTTGGGAATGCTTTGACGGTAGAATTTAATCATTCCCAAAAATCTTCTTTAATTCTTGTATTGTTTTTGGACGAGGATATTTTGTGATAGCTGCGATCTTGTCGTCGGTAGGCTTGATTCCGTCAGAAGAGACAGTATATCCGAGAAAGTCGATCCTTTCTTGACCAAAAATGCATTTCGCGACGTTCAATTGTAGGCCATGTTTTTCCAGACGTTGGAACACTTCTTCCAGATGTTGTCGGTGAGATTTCTCGTCTTTTGAGGCGACCAAAATATCATCCAAAAAAGCAAATACTGGAAGGCCTCTGAGCACGGAATCGATGTGTCTCTGGAAGGTTTGACCTGAATTTCGTAGGCCAAAGCACATTCTTGTGAATTCGTAAAGGCCAAACGGCGTAATGATGGCAGTCTTCTTGATGTCGTCTTCATGTATCCTCAGTTGAAAAAATGCTTTTTGAAGATCCAGTTTTGAAAATATTTTCTTCCCTTCCAGGTTGCTAGTAAAATCATGCAGGCGTGGAATAGGGTAGCGATCGGGTACGGTAATCGCGTTTAATCTTCTATAATCTCCACAAGGTCGATATTCTCATCAGTGTTGGGAGATGGTAGTGTAGACTCGTCGTATTTGAGAGAAATGAAAGATTAATAGCAGTGAAAGCAGATAGCAGAATATATTCATAAATAACTTACATTATTTTATATACAATTTAAATATTTACAAAGTACAAGTGATGCTATTGACCAATCACAGCACGGGATCCTGGAGCCGTTATATAAAAACACGCGCGTCGGCTTTGCGCGCTCAGTAATGCAGCGACGGCCGTTGGACGCAGACATGTAGATCTTCGTCTCGCGGCGGCGCTATGGAATCGCACGCGCGATGTTATTGTTGTGATGAATTATGTATGTTTGTCAGGTAGGTATCTCCGTTACACTTTATTTCATCTTACCTTCATCTACCACTACCTTCTTCTCCTCTCCAGATACCTAGAATGGGCAGTGACGGACGGGTCAGAAGTGCGAAGACAGGACGCGGGCATGGTGATCTCTGGCATCGCGCGCTCCAACGTCGGCTACTACGTCGCCCGCGACTTCTTCTACAGCAGGATCGGGGACATCCACAGGGCGTGAGTTTCCATCATCTGATACAGTTACGATCTCTCAGTAGTGATCTCTTGCGGGGTAGACAGAGTTGTGAGACTCGAAGGCCACGCTTATCTGAATTACTCGAAAAGTAGGTTCATTGGTGGAATGGCGATTCAGATATAGTGACAAGTTGCTAGTCTACATCACGGTCTATCACAAGAGATGGAATAATTGTATCAAAACACGATTTAGTTATTCATGATATCGTTCTAACTTTTGCTTCGCAATATCTATATTCTGTATTATTATTAATCGGTTAATTTTTCACCAGGTTCAAGGGGCAGACTAGGCGGATAGGAGCTATAATCAAGGTTCTGTTGGAGCAGATAAAGACTGAAAGGGAGCTCAAAGAGGTAGGTCTAATTTTTTTATTCAATTTAAACTTTCTTCTTTTTTTCTCAATAATAAGCACAAATTTTATTGTACAAATCTGTCCCTCTCTTCCTTGATTTTTCTTATTATTTGGGGTCTGCAATCCGTTTTCTGTTCTGCGTTAGTTGTGAGCGCTTCAAGTCTAAATTTATAATCATCTACTCATGTCTGTCAAAGTCTGCACGTAATATTTTTAAATTAGAAATATTTTATGCAGGTATTTTTTTTTAATCAACCTACGTTGTCCCTCTGCTGGGCCAAAGTCTCACCCACTTGTTTCCCTATCCTTGTCTATATCAACTCTCGTCAGGTAATAAGAATAATAATTTCAGTTCCTTCTTTCTTATCGAGTGAGTTGTTACTAACACTGGTGTCAGATTTTATTCAAGTCGCCTAAAAGCATCTGTATTTTACGACTACTGCTATAAACAGTCAGCCAGTGTGCAGGTTTCCTCACGATGTTTTCTTCACCGGAAGCAGGTGGTGGTCTATGAGAAAACTACCATACATGAGTCAGATTGATCTACAAACTCATGTGACACAGGATTTGAACGGTCCTGACCGGCCTCAGGCGGGTGTCATTACCACTTGGCTACCACCGCTTTAAACCGCCACCACCGCTTTTCAGTTCCTGAAATGGCGCGAGGAAAACTCTAAATACCTGGAGGACGCGAAGTTGGCGGTGGAACAAGCAATAGAGAGAGCTCGGGTCAACATCGATTGGCTCGCCAGCAACCGCCGTACCGTCGTCGATAAGCTGAGGGAGCTCTCCAAGTAACTATGTTGCTCCTCATCAAATCCTTCATTCATTCATTCAATCATTCATTCATACACTCATTCATTTAGTCCTAACTATGCGAATCATTGGGGGGATGCTCTGAACTTAGTCAACTGCTATACCAGTAACAACCATATAAACCTACCTAATTTGATTAAAACTTTATTTGGATGACTTCCGTATGAAGTCGAAACTAGTCGGCGGTTCCGGCTAACAAGCGTGAGTACCCGTATTAAAAATCATTATAATAATTAAACCTACTACTAGTGGTTCTGTGAGGTGTAAACCTCGCAAACTTAGTAGAAACAAGAACACAAAATGGTTGTTAGAGCCATAAAATCCAAAGACGCGTAGGACCATTGTGCCAATAACCTCCTCCTTTTTTGGGAAGTCGGTTGAAAAAATAGATAGACTATCGATTTTCATATGTTTGTCGAATCCCCGCGTTGTAACACCCGCTGACACTGACACCTAAAATCGCGCGACTTTTGATTAAGTTCAGAGCCGCCATTTTGTATGATTCCAAATTTGTGCATTTCCAACGCAACTCAAAGTACGACTGGAATATGCATAAAATGCAAATGAAATCCAATCTTAAATTTAATGAAATAAGGTCTATTTTCAAGTGACGAGAAAGACAATCCTACAAAACAATCATGAACTAGCAATTGTTAGAAAGGGATACCTACACTAACTTCCCTCCCCCGTGTTTGCTCTCTGTCGGTTCGATTTTTTCTTCCATAGTGCACATTTCAGTTGTACGCAAGTACATAATATTTCCATGGTCTATTCAAAATATAAACTCCTTTTAGTTGAAATGTGTATAATCTCTTTTTTTTTAATTATACTGTATGTAATGAGACAAAACATATTTGAACTAAAATAGGCGTTTGCAAATTTTGACGTTTTAAGGCATTGACAACAGTGGCGACCTCTATTCTGTTACTAACGCCGTGGCGGCAAAACTAAATTCAATAACAAGTGTCACAGATTAAACACTTTCTCGAAAGAAAATTGTTCATTTTAATTTTTGTTGAAGTGTAAACTTCTTTAGACCCCCCGACCACTTTATTTTGTGACTTGAGGTGAAACTCTCAGCTATGTAACGCTTGTTCGGATAAAGTCGGCTCGAGAGCCTTGATGAATTTTTCACTTTTGCACACACCATCTTTTAAAAATTAAATAAATGTATTTGAAATGAGGACGCCACTTTGTACGGTGGCAATTTGGGATGCTGAGATTGTTTAACGATTTTTGATGATAAATATCAAATTGCAAATTTAGTATTATGATTAAAAATTAATGTAGAACGATAGTAGTTAGCAGTATGGGATAATATCGGGTGCTTACTGAGGCTTACTCCTGAAGTTGCAAAAATGAGTGATTCTTAAAGACATCAAATTTAACAAATTTAAGTAACTTCGGAGTAAAGCCTTTGTACTTATCACGTGGTGTAACTTATTTATCAGCACTATATATAGCTAGCTACCTAAGTATATGTATTTAAATTGTAGACTATATAAGTAAAAATAAATCTAAATAGGTTTTTGTTGGTAATTACGTTGTTTTTTTCATGTAATTATGTGTAACTTAAATAAAGAAATAATAATAAAAAAAATTAAATTATTTTGACTTGGCCTACTTCACTACATTTTTGCATTGCTTTTTTTTTTGGAAAGTAAATCTTATTTTTGTAATACAATTACTTAAATACAAGTTTGAAAAAAAATAAATAAAAAATGTAATGTAATGTAATTAATTTAAAAAATGTAGTGAAAGGGAATAAACGTTTTAGTACTTACTTACAGACGTTTAAATGATATGACGGATAAAGTAGTTTTAGTTTTTAAGTATATTGATATTAATTTGGTGCTCAGATCTCGGAAGCTTATAAGTGTGGATTTAGTAGAGGGAACAACTGTAATATCTATCAAGCTTGGGAAAAATATAATCGGCTACTTTGGCGTCATCAACTACATATCAATTGTACGCGTCATTATTTAAATAAAATTACATGTTTTTGATCCTGGTGAATTGAGAAACAACGCTTCAAAAACCAGCCGATTATTTCTTTCTCAAGTCCAAGTTTGTATCATTGGGTATTGTAATTTGTTGATGACATTTAGTTAGTATTTGGCTGGGCAGTATAAAAAAAAATGTAATGTAAAAATGCTTTTAGGAACTTATTTTTAAAATCCTATTTGTATTATTAGTGTATACGTTAAAAACTGGCAGTTTATTGCGTTCACACTTACAAACGCCATGTTTTGTATAATTATAAATATTCTAAAGTTATCAATGTCCATCTTTAGCCTGCCGACAGTCAAGCAGTCGACGATGTGGTACGACCAGCCAGCGTTCATGTCATCAATATATGCCATCCACTATATATCAGGCGGCAAAATACCAATTCAACCATTTGATGTTTGAGATAATACCTATTTTTAAATTAAGCGAAATTAATTTTTGGCGCCCCTTTTTAAAGCCCAGTGCATGTGATGTTCCGAAAATATAGACATGCTACTGTTATATTCAAAGTTTTTAGATATTTTATTCACCAAAAGTGAATCCTGGTCTTTAAGGTGTGATGATTTAAAAAAATAATTAGATATTGTCTCGAACTTGGTTCTTAAACATCCGTGCAATATTAAAGATATGAGATTTATTTTAGTACATTATGTGAATCAATAACGTGTTGTGAATCCCGTGTATTTTTATTTAAGTATATTTTTTATGAAATAAAAGAAATTATGACTTAGATCTGTACATTTGACATGAACAGTTTTTGTATAATAATATTTTTGTTTAATTATGTTGAAATCTTATTCCGTCCAAGAGAATTTAGAAATGGTTAGGTATATGATTATAGTTTAGCGTAAAACGACTTGGATATTTATAAGTAGGTAATTGAGTGTGTTTGGGACTAACCAACCCTGGAACGCTATCCTGGCAGCTAGCAGCTGCGACATCAAACTAATTTGGACTCTCAGTAAAACTCAATAAAACTTAAATTGCCGACGACTATGTAACGCCACTTATTACTTATACTAAAACTCCAGTAACCACTTATAAATAAGGCACCTCAATTGTCACAAATAGTGTTAAAAGCACTCGTTAGCTAATCATGAATAAAGTTATTTTCTTTAAATTATATTTGTTTTTTTTCCTTTTTTATTTTGCATAAGTTCCTATGCCTGGGCTGTGGCTTGGGTGGGTAGGCTTCTGTAGCCAAACTTTTGATGTATGTTGATAAAAACATCTTTTGGATTTGTGTAATGACGTCAAAGTAAGTGTTTTTTTTACTATTTTGTTTATTATTTATATATATTTTGCATAAATTGTTATTTTTTCTTAACTTTAGTTTCTTGTTTTTTACGCCTAGCCTAAAAATTATATAATGTGAAATTTTTCACTTTGTCATAATTTTTAAATGCTTCAACCGATGTAGAATCTCTGCCGTATGTGTTCTAGCAGTCGCATTTATTTATTTGCTTATTATATATATTTTCCTAATTAAGTGCTTCGTTTCAGAGAAACAATCGACGACTCGGAATTACCCGGAGGGGTAAGCAAGATATGCGTCCATCCAGCGGTGCTATGTTCTGTATTAATTGTTACGATTATACATTTTACATGACTACGTGATTGATTTTATTGGAGGTTAGTAGTAGACTTATTGATAATCAGGGAAAAAGGAAAACTGCAGTTGACTTGAATCTTCAGAATCTAGATGAGCGCAGCACTATAGTGGTGACGTGGTACACCACTACATCAATCGCCTCTATCCTGCAGGCCTATAGTGTGACAAGGATCTTTTTGCACGTGAGTGGGGGCGCCACCTACGTTTTAAATAAGAAATTTTAATAGTTAAGACATTAGTTCCGTTTTCTACCACGTGCAAAAAGATCCTTGTCGCATTGTACGACAAAGAGAATGTAATCACTACGTTTTAAGAGACTCCCATACAAAAAAGTGTTCGATACAAATATCAAAACGGAGGTACCGATAGAGATGCACTTATGTGAGGAACTGCAGGTACAAATGAGATGGAAATAGTCGGCCATCAAAACGCTACTCCGTTTCATAGATCAGTTTTTTCCTTTGAAGTTGCGACCGCCTGATCTACGACAGAGCCATTTTCATGGCTAGATACTTGTCCAAAATAATTTAAATAGCCATTTTATTTCAAATCAAATATTCAACGATACCTCCAGGTATTAAGTAGCATAATTATCGTGCGCCCCGTAACGTTTATTCCTTACTAGCTTTTGCCCGCGGCTTCGCCCGCGTGAATTTCCCACGGGAACAGTGCTTTTTCCCGGGATAAAAAGTAGCCTATGTGCTATTCCAGGTCATTATCTACCTCTGTACCAAATTTTATCGAAATCCGTCCAGTAGATTTTGCGTGATTGAGTAACAAACATCCTCACAAACTCACAAATTCACAAACTCACATCCAAACTTTCGCATTTATAATATTAGTATGGATATTACGATTATTTAATTTCTTTCTAATAAAAAAATAAATAAACAATGAAACATTTTTTCAAATATTTATTTCAAAATATAAATTTAACATTAACACTAACTAGCACTGTATAATAATACTTATACAAAACTTGTACAATTCCGACTCAGTTTCAATGCAATTCAATTTCAATGGCACCTAAGGTAACTTTCTAATATCAATTATTATCAATACAATATGGAAGCAATTTCTAAAAAAAATTACATAAAATATTTGCATAAAATGTATACTTATGTCGGTTATGGTAAAAATATCAAAGTCTTACGATTATAGAGTATTTAAGAACAAATTCATTAACATTATTTAAGTCGCCTTTAAAAATTTATAATAAATTGTGACAATCTAAATGCCAACTTAAATACATTAAAATATTTCAACAGGCCTTGGCTTATGCACTACCGCGCTTCTTTCGTTCAATATTCTTGTATTAATAACTTCTTTATAAGTTTTTTAATTTATTATTGTAAGTGTAATAATAAAATAATATTCTTTTAGGAATATTGCTGAAAACAAATTCCTTTAGAGTATTTAAAGAAATTTTGGTAAGTAACGCAATTTAATACTTATATGAAAATATAACTATAAAAATTATTTTACCTAACTTTTTAACTAATGGTACCTATATAAAAATAGTAATCAATATTATATACACAACTAATGGCAATAAAATCAAAATCATGGAAATATATTTCTAATTTGTTGTACATTAATAATTGACATTTTTTTATGATTTCTAATACACAGAAGTAGAAATGCTTTAACGTTTGTCCTAATAGGGATTATTACTGCGATGATATCACGCCAGGGGGCACCACTAGCATACGGAGTAAACCATAGACTTAGTAAAAAAGAATAGACCCGGAATAACAATCGATATACAAACAGTAGTTATGCGGCTGGTTTCCATGTTTTGTCACTATTATTAGTATGCGCAGGCCGCCATCTTTGTGCCAAATCCTTTGTCGGCGTCGGCTTTAGGTATGCACGATTTTTTGTAGGTATGTCATGTCTATTCTTTTTCCTTCGTCTGAGGAGTAAACAGAGCATTTTGACATTGACAATGACAATTCAAAACATGTCATTGACTTGTTCTATGGCAACGGGTGGTTTATTTACCAGTACGTTGGTGCCGCCATCTACCTAGAGCTTTGTGAAGTATTTTCTATTAGATATAATTCACTAACTAATATATTTATTACAAGTAAATTAAACAGTAAATGCTTGGTAATGTCTTTATATTGTTTTCACGTACATCCCAAAGGTTGGCTGGAAGAAATTGCATTTGCGATAAGTCCGCCTATGCGCTCATTTTTTGTAAGTGTTTATTTTTGTGACAACTTTTTATTTTTTTAAATGGTACAATAGAGAATTGATCTATCTATTGTACAACATTTCCATTTTGGGTGCAAGGTATAACGTGATATAAATATTTTCTTTTTAATTGATTTTTTCACTCAAGTTTCAGTCTTAGAAACAATAAAATTTAGAGTTACCTAGTTATAATATACTAGCTTTTCCCGGGGCTTCAGAATCCCGTGGGAAAAGCCTATACTTATAGCCTATCAAATTGGCTATACGATTTTTTTTCAAAAACTTGTATTCCCAGAAGTTTTGCAAGTAAAAAATAAGTATTTATGTAAAAAATAACTTCAGCTTTTTAAATAAAATTACCATAGAAGTAAGTATATATATGAGATTCTAATATATTTTTATTCCTTGTACTTTTTTTAGTTTGTCTGTTTGTCTATACATAAAACCACGTCAATTAGCTTAGAATCTCTGGACGCCAAGGTTGATTGGCCTCACAACACACTTGAAAAATAGATTATCTAAAGTCCAAAACTGCACCTCAGTAAGTGATGTGCCCTTTCGAAATTTTCAAACAAGCGGAAACTTTCTTGGAATTTCTCGGAAATATTTTCGAGAACGGAAATTTTCCTATAAACCCGAGAGGTTTCGGAAATTTTCGAGTACAGGAAATTTCTCGGTGGCACATCGCTTACCTCAGTATCGTCAAATAGAGATCATATAATTCACTCATACATGTTATAATATAAAATGGAACATAACGAAATGCATCGCGTATTGTCGAGTATATCCTGGTTTTAGGTAAATTATAATTATACTGACGTCACCATATTGTCTACCTGTAAAAGAGAAATTGATTGTTGAATTGTAGTTATCTAATTAAAAAAATATATAGATGAATGAAATGTATTTTATATCTAACAGATAAATCCATACTTCCGTATTTATATTATAAATGCAAAAGTCTGTCTCTTTTGCTTTCACGGTTAAACCGCTGGACCGATGAATTTGGTATGGATATAATTGAAGTTGGAAGTTTGTTCAAAAATTTTGCCGCGGGTGGAGCCGCAGGGCTACAGCTAGTCCTTACTAATATTATAAATGCAAAAGTGTGTTTGTTTATTTATTTGTTTGTTTCCTCTTCACGCTTTATCTACTGAACCGACTTTCACTTACACATAATTAGAAGTACTGAGAAGGACATAGGGTACCTTTCAATCCGAGAAAAAGCACTGTTCCTGGAAATTCACGCGGGCTAAGCCGCGGGCAAAAGCTAGTAAAATATTTATTTGATATGTGTTGGTACGTAGAAATCTGTTTAGACAAGACAAGAATACTTTATTAGCACACAAGATCACATTTCCAAACACAAAGTAACTTATAACAAAAAAAAATAAAGGAAGATGCGCAAAAGGCGGCCTTATTGTTGACCAATTGTGAAATTACTGTAAACGAAATATATGTTGTGCGGGTTGGGTTAAGGAGAAAAATTGTACAATGGATACACTGTTGGACTGTGAATGGATGTACTGTTTAGCTGTTTAGGAGACTGTGATGTCGAGTTTTTCTTTGTAATTTATTTAAGTAAATTTTGAAGCTTCATATACTTACATGTAGTCACGACTCCCCGATCCGGACGCTGGTCCTTCTCTTCCTGAGCGTCCCCAGTATGGCCAACATTTCCTTGACAGCCTCGGGCTGTTCGTCTTTAGGTTTCTTCTCCACAGTCTGTTCCCGCGGCTTGAGGTGGAACTTGCCTCCCTTGATCTGATCTACGATCGCGTCGATCGCAGCGCCGCCTGCTGGAAATGTTACAATACAATATTGTTATTGGGTGTTTTCAATTAAGTAGTATTACAATGAGTCTGTCCCTTTCGGGTGTAGGCAGATGACAATCTCTATGGGATTCTTTCAATAAAAAATTTTAATTTTTCAAAAGGCCAAGTTTCAATAAAAAATTTTGACTTTGACTTTGACTTTGACTTTCTTTAAGCCTTTTGATTTGCAAAATTTGAACAGATACGATATTATTTTTTACACGACTGACCAAAAAAGGAGTGTTATGTTTTCAGGGTTCATGTATGTATGTAATTTCTTTATTCCACCATAAGTCCTGAACGGCTTAACAGATTTTGATGTGAGAGGTATTTTTAGATTCCTTACATTAGCCCGAATGACATAGGCTATGTGAGTTGTCAGTCGTGTTTTTTATTTTTTTATAATTAGCTTGTTTACTTTGTACTTAACTATGAGAATTTCAGACACAATAGGGGACCGGCCAACGTATAAGAATTTTTAAAAATATGTAATGTTATGATAGAATACATATAATTCAACGCATTATGCGACTTTTCAGCGCGAGTTTAATCTCCTGAGCTAATTTATTAGAGTTCAAACTGTTTGGGAAAGTCCATTTTCTACGCGTGACGTCATATGAATGCACGTTTAGTTAGGAGCGTTTTGGTATCGTTCAAACATCGCTTAAAAATGTGAATTGTTTTTTTGCTATATCTTGGGAAATACTTTGGTTATTTATGTAATTCTTTTAAGGATGATTCTATTGTTGTGAGACATTTAAAAGAAGCTTAAAAAATAAAGTAGTCCGGTCCCCTATTGTAAATTGTTATTATGGCATACATCAGAATCATCGCATCGCTTCCAGCCTTGCACTGGCGGCGGATCGAACGAGACGCGAACTATTTATGTGGTAAATAAATTATCTATTAGCTTATTTGTTACGCCCTAGTTTCCGAACGTACTGGATAGATTATCTGTGATCGGTTATGATCTACATCTTCCGGATTTGTCCGCCATGTTAATATTTTGGTTCTCTGTTAATAAAGATATATCGCTGAATAATTCAAAATTACTTTATTTCTCTCCACAATCTAACATTTACAGAAATAAGAAGACTAAGGTTACGAATAACAGTATAAGATTGTAAGAGACTGGTGTCTGAACTAAGAGACTTAGAGAGGATAAACTTACATACATTACATGTGTCTGTTATTATTACATATAAATATTACATACATAACATTATTGATCTTGATTTTACAGGGCTTCCACATTATTGAATAAATGAATAGAATTGAGGCAGCTAAATAAAATAAAATAAACATAAGCCTACCTTCATTCTGCTTAGCCCTCTTCAGCGTTCCTTGCTTCCCCGCCAACAGCTTACTCAAGTCTTCCTCGCACGGGGGCGCTGCGAACACTGGCGGGGGCGGGGGAGGGGGAGGGGGCGGCGGGGGAGGAGGGGGAGGGGGCAAAGATGCCGGGGGCGGCGGGGGCGGAGGGGGGACGCACTGCGGGGGAGGGGAGGGGGGTGAGGGGTCGGGAGGGGAGGGGGTCGGTTGTGGCGGCTCTTGAGGTTCTTCCGCTGGGAATGGGAGATATTAATTTATTAAAAAATATTTAATAGAAGAATTAGATATCTTGGCACTGTCTAAGGCCCGTAATCCCCGTAAGGGATAAAGACTTGATTCTATGTATGTATGTATGTAGTTAGCTATCTACATCTTTCTCTTACCTGAGCGATTTCATCCTCAGCATAAGCGTCAGAGCCTAGGGTCCGATTTCTTACTTTGTTGTTTATTTCTTTGAGGCCGTCCATTAATCACGTGATCTTTTTAAAGCATTTTTTAACCCCCCCTCCCCCTTGGTGATACATGGTGAGGTTTAAGACTACCCCCACCCCCTATCCAACATCACGTGTATTTTTAGTATCTACAAAATATCTTAAATTTTTGGAATATTATCTTACCTAGCAACGGCGCGTTTGAAAAAATAATGAATAATAAACACACGTGATATCTTACTACACCCTCCCCCCTTGTGATATTTCGTGATTTTTTCAAACCCCTCCACCCCTTTCAAGCCTCACGTGATTAATGGACGGCTTCTTTGTTTGTTTGTTACCTCTTCACGCTTTATCTTTCTGAACAAATCTCCCTGGTATTTCGCATACACATAGTTAGAAGTACTGTAAAAGACATAGGGTACCTTTCACCTTGGGAAAAGCACTTCCCGCGGGAAATTCACGCGGGCGAAGCCACGGGCGCGGCTAGTAACTATACAAATTCTAACTCACCTATAACCTGTATCTCTTCCTTCTCTTTCGCCTCGACTTTCTCCCCTCCATTCTCAAAGTAACTAATCCTGGACATGAGGTTCCCCCTCCGAGGTTTCCGCTCGCTCTCGGCCAGTCTTCGCTCCGCTTTTTCCGCTCGCTCTAACGCTTTCCGAGCGTCTTCTTCGGCGAGACGGATTTTCTCCTCCCAGAGAAGGATGTCGGTGTCTTCATGTTTCTCTGCTAGTTTTAACTGGAAAAAAATATTTTATTTTTATTTCAAAGGAAGATCAACCGGTTACTCCTATAAATCGTATAGTACAACAACGTTAAAAAACAGATAGTCATTTACTGAACCTTCCAGTTTACTAATATACTAATTTATCAATCCATGTTTTTGAAAATCTCAGGGAACCTTGTAGATTACTATCTTTTTATTGAAAATAAATCAAATAGCCTGTAGGTTTTGTGTCCCAAAAACATTTTAAAGTCCCCTTTTTCTTCCACTCGTCTATCTCTCTAATTTATATTGTTGTGAAATCATAAAAAGACATGGAAGAATTGTTTACATGTCGTCCCGCCATCTCCTTTTGGTCTACCTCGTCCTCTGCGCGACTAAATATCGTCCGGGCTAACCAGACGTTGAGGTAGCCAATCTCGCCCAACCTTTCTGGCAGCATTACTAATTTATAACGTGTCCCGCCCAGTCCTACCTTTAGATTACTATCTATCTTTATGATATAATCTTCCAGATTACAACGAAATATATCGACAAACTCATATGTAACTCATCAATCTGCTCACTGTACTTCAAGGCCTGACTCTCCAGTGCCTGTTTCAGAGAATCCACTTCATTGATGAGCATCATAAGTCGGTCGTCCATTTCCAACTACCCTAGAATATCCTTAGCTACAATAAACTTTACCAGTTTCAGAAAACTTTCTAGATTACTATCTATTTATGATAATAATCTTCTAGATTACAACAAAATATATCTACAAATTCACCTGTAACTCATCAATCTGCTCGCTATGCCTCAAGGCCTGACTCTCCAACGCCTGTTTCAGATAATCCACTTCATTGATGAGCATCATCAAGCGGTCATCCATTTACAACAACCCTAGAATATCCTAAACTACAATAACCTTACCAGTTTCAGAGGACTTTCTAGATTACTATCTATTTAAATCCTCTATCCTTTATCATCTGCTTATATTCTTTCAGCCGAAATTCTTCTTCTTCTAGATTTACCGACTATTTACCTACACATCTTTGATATAATCTTCTAGATTACAACAAAATATATCTACAAACTCACATGTAACTCATCAATCTGCTCGTTGTGCCTTAAGGCCTGACTTTCCAACGCCTGTTTCAGAGAATCTACTTCATTGATGAGCATCATTAGTCGGTTGAACTTTTCTGCCCCAACGGCTATCTGTTCTGCGAGCTATGTGCCCCGCCCACTGCCACTTAAGTTCCTCTGCTTATACTCACCTTTAGATTCTTCTTATAGATTTACCGACTATTTACCTACACATATTTGATAGAATCTTCCAGATTACAACAAAATATATCTACAAACTCACATGTAACTCATCAATCTGTTCGCTGTGCCTCAAGGCCTGACTTTCCAGTGCCTGTTTCAGAGAATCCACTTCATTGATGAGCATCATCAACCGATCGTCCATTTCCAACTCTCCCATCAGTAGTGTGCTCTGATGTGCTAACACGCGGACGCGTTTCTTCGCGTCTCTCGCTTCGGATTTATACCTGGAATTAAAAAAAATGTAAATTAATGACTTTTTAAATTTTGTATGCCTTATGGCGGGACTAGAGGAACCCACTCAATTGTATCACCTATTTATGTAACCTATGTTCACGAAATAAATTATTTGATTGATTGAATTTAATTGACTAGGTTTTCATGATAGATAGAATCTATTCTATTCGGATGCTATTTTGAATGCTTTTGATATTTAAACTTTCAAATGTCGCTTATTGGAAACTGGGAATATTATTGTTTTGAAGTCGTAACTAATAACATTATAAATGCGAAAGTCATTTTTTTATTTTGTTACCTATTCACTCTTTATCTATTAAACTAATCTTTCTGAAATTTCGCATGCACATAGAAGGACATAGGGTACCTTAGATCCCGGGAAAAAAGCACTGTTCCCGTGGGAAATTCACGCGGGCTAGTCTAGGGTAGTCTAAAATAATTTAAACAAGAGTACAATTCGTTCCTACAACAAAGTAGTTTAGGATATATCTGTCTCAGTCACACACACGTCTTCCTGTCTTTACTGGCGGCGTACGTTATTCTTGAGTTAAAACATGTCTTTCTATCTTAAACTCTAGTCCTTTTTTTAAATTTAAACAATAAAATAATACACAAATATATCCATCCCAGTCACACTCACGTCTCGGCCATCTCCCTGTCCTTGTCGGCGTTGTCCTTGAGCGCGGTGACCTCCTCCATCAGCAGCTTGGACACGCGGTTGTGTCTCTCTATCTGCGTCCTCAATTCTTCTAACTCTTTCTCTTGTGTGGAACATTTTTCTTTTTCTGTTTCTAATTCCTGCAAATAATATAATGCTTGTTTTATTCAAACTAATGGCGTGAAAAAGTATTATAAAACCAAAGAATATAATTAAATTTCATTTGCTACATAAAAGCAGATAATTAATTCAATGGCTTAAAAAAAGGTGCAATAAATATATACGAAATAGTAGCGGTCCCAATATAGAACCTTGGGGTAGGCCAATCTCAAAGAATGTTCCGATGAACTTTTAAATCTCAGTTTATTAATTTCGATTCTAAACCGAATTTAAATTTTGCGTCTTTTGATTCCTCAGTGTATCAATTTTTACAGAATTATTGTAATTTGGACATACGAATATCATGGTCGACGAAATTAATAGCTTTAAATAGATCATAAAAAACAAAAATTAGACACGTTTCCATTGGACTAAGTACATTATTATCATTCTGTGTAAGTATAGAATTTTATTTAATAAACAAATAATCCACCTGTCCTAGTGCGACATTCAACTCCTGCGCCTCGAACTCCTGCAGTTTGATCGAATTCAGCTCTGTTTGCAGCTCCGCCACTTGTCGACTCAGCTCCGACACTGTCTGCTTGAGAAACTCCACTTCTTCATTGCTACTGGTGTCTGAAGCTAGAAGAATATGTGTCGCTAAATATTCGCTCATTTTTACGTCTTTAGATGTCAAAAATTCTATTATGATTAGACGTCATAATGCATAGAATCATTAAATAATACTTTTTACATGTGATTCATAAAAGTAACATTTGATGGCCGTGCTGCGTCGATTAAGCTATTTCTTATAGGTTCTTATCTTCTTCAATGGAGAAAGTTACTATTATCTTACCAGCATCAGCCTCAGAAGAGTCAGTGAGGTCGATCTCCACAGCCTTCGCTGGTAACGCTTGGAGGATGGCCGTGCTTCGTCGCTTCAACTGTTTATTCTGTTTGTACCATTCTCCAGCCTGCTGCATAACCCTGGAAAATAGAACAACTAATTATAGCACCTACGTTACAAGAAGTTCGGTTCCTTCTTATCCTCCAACTACCATCCTCATCCTCATCCTAACTGGTCATGTGGAGAGGAAGGAAGAGGATCGCGCAGCTAAAAGAGCGTATAAGGGACGATCAAGCGGGAAACGACCTGTCGGCCGACCCAGATACCGCTGGAGGGATGAGGTCCTAAGAGATCTGGAGGCCCTCCAAAGAGCCGACTGGCAGGAAGTGGCGCAGAACAGGAAAGAGTGAAAGCTTCTTGTATCGGAGGCCAAGATCCTCTTTGGGTCGTCGAGCCATCGAAGTAAGTAAGTACGAGGAGTTCGGTAGTGCAGCAGTTCGCGTTCGGCTTGCCATAGTGGCAGTAAAACAACTTTCGTAATAGTCGGTCTCGAGATTAATTACCTTGATATCCTCCGTGCTTCGCATGTGCTTGCAACATGTTAAGCCGGTGGTCCCGGCCAGTAGCAGATTTAGGGCACGTGCCCCCCCCCAAACAAGATTTTTTTGTACCTTCTTACTATAGAGATTCCATCACTTCTTCCCATCACAATACAAATTTATCAGAGTTGATAAAATATCTGTATAAAATGACAAAATGAACACGAGATAAACTTTTTCCTTCTAACACTTATTGTTCTTACAAGTTTATTAAATTTTGAGTTTTTTGCCCATGTGCCCCTTGTGAAAAAATCCTGAATCCGTCCCTGGTCTCGGATGTATTCGTCGTTTAAACCTACCAATCCACAGGGCCCGCGGGCCCGCGTGTTGGGTGTTTCACTCATTCTCCTTATCCTTCCAAAAGGAAGACCAATGCCCCAACAGTGGGGACATTAAATTAGAAGATGATGATGGTTCCCAAGTCTCGATAGACTTGACCCGTGAATCATGATCATGTCACTTCTAGAACCACTAGGTCGATTGACTTAGCAATCTCGATAAGATATTTCCAGCATACCAGATAGTCTATAGCCACAGATTAGATAATAGTTACTACGTTTCTATAGCCTTCCTCATAAATATCCTCTTCCGCCAATAAGGTATACATAAATATAGTAAGTATGGCTATGTTACACAGAAATAATTTTTCAAATCTGAGCATGAGCGGGAGTTCCAGAGATTGGCATGTTCTAACAAACCCTTCAGATTTATTATACGAGTGTAGATTACCCGGATATATAAATGAAAGTGCGATGATGGAGCCTTACACTAAGTACTTACATTGTGACCAGCGCCGTATCAATCCTTCTACATCGCACCACATAATGTCCGTTGTAATACAGAAGACAGGATAACATGATTGTTTATTGATATCACTATCACTCATAGATACTTACAAAAAACGACATATTATTTCCGAAAATTAAACAAGTTTTGATAATTAAAAAAACAACTAAAACCATTTTTATAAGACTTCATATAATAAAAATATTACCACTATAAAAGAAATGTGTGTCAACAAATCTTTGAAACCGGATGAAAAATTTAATAATATTTTTCAAAAGCCAAGTCAAAGTTCAGTGAGCGTTGAATCTAAACTGAACGTTTGCTTTAGAGATTACCTAATTGGGCGAAAATCAATGATTACATTAATTTTTTTGCATATTGGACCGGTTGGGCCACTTCGATTGCTTTCTACTTGAGAATCTACGATGAAAACCATAGATTATATTATATTAGTAGATGCCGCATGTCGTGCGACCGGTCGTCGGCGCGGTCAATATCTATCAATGTAATGATAGTACGGTTTTTTTTAGTTAGGCACTTTCTTCCGCGCATTTTTAAGGAATTTTGATACCTAATATTATGTGTTGGACCGAATATTTGACTAGCAGATAATGCTATTGGCATTAAGCCATACCTGTTGTACATTTTAGTGCATGAATATAAAATTAAATAAATAAACATTTTAGACATGAAAAATTGGCACACTTGGACTGTGAAGATGCGATATCTAGTCTGATATAATCTATGTTTTTACTCGATTTAGACAAATGCTAACACTTTACATATTGTATATGCTAATAAGTTCAAATATCATAGAGATGATACTGTAACAGATGCGATATTGCCACATAAAATTATATTATGTAAGGACGATGTAAATAATATTTTTTTAAATATGTGGAATCTTTTTATGTAATTTTGTGTTTCGCAATTTTTAGTTTATTTGGTCCTTATTTGTGCAATAAAGTTTTTTAACTTTTAAAATATAGTATTTGAATGACTTTCTTTCTTAGGTAACCGTACTATAATTATCTCTGACAACTGATTCATACAACATAATTACATGTAATTATAATTAATTTGATATTACTTAAAAGAATAAAATTTAGATAATACAAGCCGCACCCCGGGGATCCGTTCTTGTGGAAATTTCGAGATAAAAAGTACCCTATGTGCTATTCCCGGTATTTTTCTACCCGTGTACCAAATTTCATCGAAATCCGTCCAATAGATGTTGCGTGATTGAGTAACAAACATCCTTACAAACTCACACCCAAACTTTCGCATTTATAATATAGTGGGATTCAAAAGATAAATGAGTATAATTCTAGCTCTTCTATCCTCTATGTTAAAACATTTAATCACGATACTATATGCGCTAATCGCATACAGACGTACATACATAAGCAAAAAAAACAGCGGGTGAAAACTATTAAAGCATAATTTAAATAAAAATTACATATGCAATATGTAATAGAAATGTTAATGAGGACCTGAGCATTATGGCTCAGTATATGGACTCGGTGGCAACCATTAGATACTTTTATCGTTTTATTGGCATGAAATTATCATCTGATTACACAATTACATATATTTGCATGTTTGCTACTTTCAAACTAGCCACTCGTCCCGGATTTGCATAGATTTACTCATTTCTGATTTAACCTATTAGTCATCCCATTTTTTTTTTCGTGTGGAAAGTTCCTCGTCTCATCCATCCAGCCACGGGAAGCCGGACGGGTATCTGGGACTTGAACCCACTAAAACCACACGGTGTCAACGCCTACCGCATTTGTGCCAGGACCGTGTGCTTCTCTCGCTATATAGTCATCCCCTATTTCAGCCTAAAAAGACCTAAATTGATTTCACAGATATTGACTTCTTGTCTTCAACTATCTCCATGCAAAATTTCGTCAAAATCGGTTCAGCGATTTAGCCGTGAAACCGTAACGGAGAGACTTTGGCATTTATAATATAAGTATGGATTAGTTAGTGACTAGTATTTAAATAATACTTTTTGGTGGAATGGAGACCGTTGGGCAAAACACGCCCACAAGGAAGACTGCAAATGCGCTGGGCAGATGATGGAAAAATAACAGCAGCTGTGAAATAGATGGAGATTGCCCAAGACCGAGAGAAATGGCATAAGATGAAGGAGGCTTACATGGCTATGTAGGCTGATGTAGGGTTGAGAAAGAAATGAAATGAAAAAAGTTTTATTGACCCATTCTAAATAAGGCTTAAATAGTACATTCGCATTCAGGCGGATCCATCGCTCAACTAACTACCATCGAAAGGCTGAGAAAGAGAGAATACATTCAATCTGAGTCTAATCCAAGTCATGACAATTACAAGTTGCTTGAAGTGCACGGTGCCGCGATTATGACAAATGCTCTGGACGGTACCTGGTTCAAAGGCTATTCAGAGAGGAAACGCGGCAAGCGTAATAGGTACATTTCAACCGTGTACTGTACATACAGTCCGGGCTGGCATTTTTGACAGATCTTTTTTATTTTATTTTTAAGACGAAACTTGTTGTGTACCTATATATATTTTTTTCGATAAATAAAGTAGCTGCTTGATATATGTATGCGTTAAGAACGCATATGTTTCACTATCGACTTTATATTCGTGTTTTAATGTAATATTATGAAAAATGTTAGTGGTTAATCGATTAAGTTTGACGATGTGATAACGACTAAGGCTAAGTATATGCATTTATTTATGAAATATCTTGTGTATGTTTAATTGATTAGTCTGTATTTTATGTTAATATTTACATAACGGATGATATATTTAGGTTAGCTACTTCTAGCTAAGCTTTCTTGCGCTCGGTCTAATACTTTCTGAAAATGTCCTAAACTTGCAGATATCACGAATTTGTATTAATCCTGTTATCTTATTAATCCATACTAATATTATAAATGCGAAAGTTTGGATGTGAGTTTGTGAATTTGTGAGTTTGTGGGGATGTTTGTTACTCAATCACGCAAAATCTACTGGACGGATTTCGATGTTTGGTACACGGGTAGAAAAATACCGAAAATAACACATACGGTACCTTTTATCCCGAAATTCCCACGGGAGCGAAGCCCCGGGGCACAGCTAGTACTATAATAATAATAATTCTTTATTTTCAGATCATCAGAATCCATACATACATGTGTTAGTAAAATTCTTAGCCTATGTTAGTAAAATTCTTAGCCTATGTTAGTACTACATATAATAAAGCTAAATTTGAATGTGTGAACGCGCTAATCTTTGAATTACAGGTTCGATTTGAAAAATTCCGACGGCGAATGTTAGCCACTTTGGAGAGTATATAGATAGTGGGATTAAAGATATTAAAATATTTACATATCATTTACAATTCCGGTTGGATTATAAATTAATTGAAATGAAAGGGGCAGTCCTTGCGTGGAAACCAACTCAAGGCCGTTGTTTTAAATCCATTTGATTTGGTCTAATCTTTAATCCGTAACATGGATTGTACTTTTATTATGAGTATGATATTTTAGTATGACTTTTGTTCTTGTACAATCACGGATATTGTATAATCACAAACATATAATAAAACTGAAACTGATCTAGCTGTCTGTACATAGGAGATATTTCAGAAAAAATTGTAGGTAGGTATGATTTGGTTTTAACATTGAGTTGGTACAACAGAAGCCATGATGATTTCTTTTAGTAGTTACTACTTTAGAAGTTGTATATACATATATACTTTCTGTCTATGTGTATATCTGTATACGCCTTACGCAAAAACGTTTTACACTGTAACTCGTTTTTCATGGTATTACAGTTGTATTGATGAAAGTCTAACTCAAGTTTAACTTGAAACTGGCGTAGGTTTCTAGATACTCCTCAGAACCAATAATAAATTCCGCGCGGAACAAGTCGCGGACAACAGCTAGTAATAAATAAAGACCACAGAAGAGGCTTATAGACGTTTAATTTTCGCCTGACATAAGCCGCATACAGCATAGGATTTTGAAGCTCCTCAACTCACACTCTATCGAATCGGACTTAAGTTAGAATTTTCATTTTACATATTAGTGCAAAATCTTCAAATAAATTAAATAAAGTGGTTTTTGAGTTTACCCAGTACCACCAAATAAATCTTATCTTTTCATAATATTATTTTATAGATGTTGCAAGCGTTTTGTGCAACGCGATTGCAAGTTACTATACAAGCGGCCTACTTACATAAATGCATTATGCATTAAATTTGACATATCTGCATTTTTTATATAAAACATGTTTTCATTGTATTTTTTTCGTATTTTCTGGGTCTTCTTCGTATTTGAGATATGCTCTTGTTGATGCCATTACGTGGAATGAAATACTAAGTATTTTTTTTATTTTCTTGGTCGGTATGCTCTTGTTGGTGTGAGTGGAATGTAACACTCGTAACGATTTTCTTGGTATTGCTAATAGATTGGTATTGCCTTTTGCCTTCACCACTTAACACGTTACCTCATACATCAACTAGAGTGCAGGTTTCCTCACGATGTTTTCCTTCGATGGAAGCAAGTGGTCTATTAAGACCATATTGTAAATACAAACTAGAAACGACCAGCTGAATTTATAGAGGTCATGCTACCATATAATACTTCCTTACGCATGACCCTAGAGCGCAGGTTTCTAGGGTACATATCGACCAGCTGAATCTATAGGGAAGAGGTCAAGATACCATTTAATACTTACTTACGCATGACACTAGAGCGCACTAGAGCGCAGGTTTCCTCACGAGGTTTTCCTACTGATCTATTAAACTCAAGGGCAAGATCAACCAGCCAAAACTATAAGGAAGAGTTCAAGCGACCGCCCAATACTCACTTATGCATGACCCCCGCGTCCACTTCATGCTGGTTCTTCAGCTGCTGGTACTCCTTGAACAACTTCTCCGATACATTGCGTAGTTTGTTCAGCTCCCTTTCTCTCTCTCGCAGCTCGCACTCGAGATGGTTGCGCTCTTCGGATGTGATGTTGAACCGCCGTTGGAGGTCATCGTACTCTCGCTTCGCTGTAACAGAAATGAAGCTTACTTATAGGCTACTAGATGTGCGCAGTGGCACTGCTGCCGTGGGAAAATCGGGAAAAAGGCATCTGTCTTTCCAAGATTCTCGTTAAACAGTCAGCCAATGTGCAGGTTTCCTCACGATGTTTTCCGTCACCGGAAGCAGGTGGTGGACTATGAGAAAACTACCATACACGAGTCAGAATGGTCTACAAACTCATGTGACACAGGTAGGATTTGAACCCGGGTTCTACCCGACCTCAGGCGGGTGTCATTACCAACCACTTGGCCACCACCGCTTCAAACCCACACTCTAATATTCTAAACACCAATAGAAAGCTACATTATACCTGAATAACATAGGCTACAATTTATGTATGTACCTCCTTAGCGAAGCCGGGGCGGGGCACTAGTATATGAAATAGTAGTAGTGATATATTTTTTATATCATCGCATAGTCACTCAAGGTCAACCGGCAAAGAACAACTGCCAATATCAAATTATAGCCAATTATGAGTGGCCTTAACTCTGCAATTATGCAGTTAACTGAGTTAACTCAACTGGGTATATTGAAAATAAAGTTCAGGAGTTAAAGGTCACGGAAAACATTAATCAATTTAAAAAAAAACTGAAATTTTACCCGTAACCTACTAATATTAATTCTGTGCCGTAACCCAGTCAATTCAATTCTATTCTTTATTGCAGTCCAGTGGTAAAAACGCCCAGTGGTCGGAAGGGCTCAGGTTCAAATCCTATTTGTGCCACATTAGTTTGTACACCTTATGTTTGACTCAGTATGGTTGGTTTCATAGACCACTACTTGCTTCCGGTGAAGGAAAACATCGTGAAGAAACCTGCACAGTGCACACTAGCTGACTGTTTATTTTAACCAGTGTTCGGCGCGTTTTAAGCAAAGATAGAAATCGATTTAAATCTTTGGTTTTAACAAAGAAAGACGCTTCTTCGCGCAAGGTCTGTAGGGTCAGGCGGTTTAGAATTTATGGGTATACAGGTCGATTGACCCAACCCACTTGAAGATGATACCTAATAATGATGACGAAATAAAAAAACCCCGTCGACCAGCTGTCTGATCTTTCACTGAAATATGATTCATTTCCTCGCAATCAGTGGTCAAATAGGTACTTAATCATACATCGCGTTATCGATTGTAATTTCGAGAGAATTTATGTTGCGATTACAGAGAAATCGATTCCACACTTCAAACATAAACGATGATTTTTAAACAGACGATAAGAGGGGGAAAAGGAAGTGGATGACAAGAAAAAATACTTGGATTTAGGATCTATGTTACTTTTTTAATAATAAGGTAAAATAAGTAGGTATTATTTAAAGTTTTTATTTAAAATTTTAATTAAGTAGGTGCAGGTAATTTTTGTGCGGCAGTTAGGTAGGCGTCTAAAAAATAATGGTGTTGACCGCCGCCACAGAATTAATATAACCGCCGCGCCGAGTCGTATCTGACGCAACGCATATCCCTCGCGATACAGCGGGGGAATGCAGCAAGCGTTATGGGCACCTTTGCGTCAGGTACGATTCGGGGTGGCCTTTTTGACTAAGTTTTTATGACTGTAAGAATTTGACTGTGTGTTTTTAAATTAAGTACTGTGTAAAAGAGTACTTATAAAGTTTAATATAATAATTATTATTAATATTAAGTAGGTACCTACCTATACGTATCTTAAAATGAAAGCCTATACATAGAGACAAATATTTTCGACGTCGCGTCGTATCAAGTTTCCGTGTTTTAATTTATTTTGGCCAGGGTGAAAAGGCAGAAAAATCCGAAATATTTTGTTTGTGATCTAGGAAAAAAAAGACATGAGAATTATCACAAATCAAGTTAAAAAATATCAAATGTTAAAAAATACATTTATCACAAATCGATATGATAGTTTTCGTTAATACTTTAGTTATAGTTTATTTTATCCCTTGTTTATTTTAATTTTAGTTATATTCCAAAAAATAATTAAAAAAATATTTTTTGAAATGTAATTTAATATTAAAATTTAATTAGGCAACATGTGATAAATATAATGTAAGTATTAAAAGTCTATACTGATTATAATAAAACCCCTTCATCCACCCTGAAGAGCTAACATGTAATTTTTTAGATAATCTTTTGATCTATCAATTGGAAAAATTGATAATGGAAATTTTTGTGTATTAACCATATTAACAGTCTATCCCAAAATGTCACAGGAGTGAACGAGATCCATTCAAATAACTTCCTATATACCTTATTTTTATTTTATTTTTTTATTTATTACATAAATAAATAAATGAAATCCCAAAATGTCACAGGAGTGAGTAAGACCCACTTAAATAACTTCTTATATACTTACTGATAAAAATAGACACAACATACATACTTAAAATCACGTCTTTATCCCTTACTACAGGGTAGACAGAGCCAAGAGTCGTGAGACTCGAAGGCCACACTTAGCTGAATAGTGGGCTGTCTGATAGAATGGAGATAGTGACAGGTTGCTAGCCCATCGCCTATGAGTGGAGGGATCCCCAGTTTACAGCCCTTTCCCTCGATTGACTTTTACAATCTGCACAAGCCCACTCCAAACTATGAGATGTGAGAGCACTTAATTAAATCTCACTGATTTCTACAGCACCAATCAATATAATACAAAAATAAATACTTTTTAAATTGTATGAAAAGTATTGATCGGTGGACAAGTGGAAGAACTAGGTGCTATTGTATCAGTGTGTTCAAAAATTCTAGAAGAATACCTCCGAACCACACAAAACTTAATGCTCATGGTTGGCAAATAACTAATATGGACATATTCGGCAACATAATCCAATAACCGGTATAAATGCAACAATATTTACCTGTATGGTATTGTAACTATGTATAATGATATACCTGTAAATATGATTTCATGTTTTGAGTCAATATTTGACTCATATAATACAATGCAATTTCTGCTAAGTAAGTTAAAATTTAAATTTAATTTAAATTACTTTAATTTTAAGTTGAAGTATGACCCCTGGGGGGCAGCTTGTAATATATATCTTGGAATGTTTTATATATAAAGATTTACGCAAACTAATTAAAAAAAAAAATTACTGACTACTCACATAGCCTATGTCACTCGGAAGACTGCAAGGAATCTAAAAATACCTCTCACATCAAAATCTGTTCAGTCGTTCAGGACTTATGGTGAAATAAAGAAACTTACATACATACATGAACCCTGAAAAAATAACACTCCTTTTTTGGTCAATTGTAAAAATAGAATAAAATATGACACATGACAAACAAATCATCACACTTTGTAATATTTTTTTTAACTCACAAAATGTAGTGAATGGATTTTGATGTTTGGTGCACGGCTAGAAAAATACAGAGACTAGCATATAGGGTACTTTTCATCCCAACATTCTCACGGGAGCGAAGCCCCGGTACGCCACTAGTTACTTAAGTAGTTACCTACTTTTTTTAAATTTTACAATATCGGTTTTTTTTAACAGACAATTTAAGACCTCAATAAGTAGTTACCATCCCTGAAATAATTCAATTAATCAGATGTTGCGGAAAACTGTGAACAACATAGTGGATAAGGAAAGTTAACTTCATTAAAATTTTAGTAGGTAGGTATAGGAATTTTAAGGTAAAATAGGAATTTTACCTTAAAATTGGCAAAATTTAAACTAATAAAAATAAAACAATTTATTACCTTTCTTCTGGTAATCAATTATGATCAGGAATAACATAACATTTGTTTCCAAAATCTGAAGAACTAGTCTACCGCGTAAACAATTAGTTATTTATTTATTTTACTTTCTGTTTTGAGAAAAACTTTCGTTGTTTGTTTGTTTTGTTTACATTTAAGAAATTTTTGACATCTGACAAATATTGACATTTCAAACACTGCCAAAAAGAAAACAAAAATAGTGCTGCGCAACCCGAAAATCAATAAGGCGTAAAATAAAATAACGCCGTTATTTAGCTATTTGGTAACCGAACCTTTCTCCTTGATGTGGTGTATTGCGCAGTTCAATAACGGGTTTTACGGCGCGGCATCAATATAAACTGAAGTTAAAACAAAGTCATGAATCACCTAAGTTTCATCAAAGAACAAAAACTTTCCGTGAACATACAAACCCCAAGTTTAAGAATTAATGCGTAAGCAACAGGTTATCCATCTGTCATAATCCTACAAATACGCGAATAGGATTTTCTCGCGTGTTTTCATTTGCATACGAATGTTCGAGGGGTGGGAGCATGCGCAGTTGCAGTCGCGAAATGAAAGGAAAAACAAATGATTTTTATAAAATAAAATGTCTTACCTTTTTCTGATTTGAGAAGATTTGCCTTGTGCTTTCTGTCGGATTCTTCATATTTGTTTTTCCACTTTTCCACGTATATTGAAAGTGCTATGCTCGCCTCCTTGGTGTTTTGCTGCGCGTCAGGCGGCGTCATCCTGACGGTAGTGGCTCGCGGGATTCTCGTGGCCGCGCCGGCGGGGCAGAGCGAGACAACGCTCCGCGCGTTCTGACACTGATTGTTGCTCGACGCGATCGCAAATACATTATCACCGTTCCTTTTAATCATTTTTGCATTCGATTTTTATTATACGCGCGCGTTGAACGCTCGCATCCTCTCGTTTTCTTTCACGTATGCACTAACACGTGTTTAGATCAACAGGCTGGTGCGTCGGCTAACAAAGTGTTAAATGTACTTGCGAATAAATTTCTTTGTTCTTGTTGTCGAGGAAAATGTGCATATTATTGCCCGTCGCTTTTGTTATGTGTCACACGCGTTCACACTGTAAATTAAACTTGAATTGTAGGTAGACACGTACGCGTATTAAATTTAAATGAAATTTAAAATTACGTTTTAACCGATAAACACGAGAAATAAGTCGGAGGTTTAGATCGCAACTAACTAGTAAGGTATGCGTGTGGCGGTGATATGATAATGAGAAGTTCGTCATCGTGAGTCATAGCGTTTGGTGTTTACGCTTTTTGTTTACATACAATTATTTTTTAATAAATGTGTCAATAGGACCTAATTTATTAGTTTCAATTCTTAGTAGAATCCTATTAGAATTACTATCTAGAACTTTTACTGTGTAGTTTAGTGCATGTTGACGTTTAGATTTGATAAGATATCAGCTATCGCCAACCAATCCATCGTCTATCAAATCAATCATAATCTAGTATGGAAATTGTTAACACATCAGGAAAACTGTAAAACCAAATAGATAATCTATTTCGCATGTAATGTATTTTGTAATTTTAGCCTTCGTAATTTGTTATTAAGTTACATACTACATACCATCGATAAACTTATTGTTCGTTTTTAATGTCCAATATCAATTTATTAAGTAAGTAGGTACTAAAAGTTCAAAAGTTATCTAAAGTTAAATCAATACTTCTTCGTCAAGTACCTACTACATGCAAATTAAGCTCTAAGTAAATGACGTCAATAAAGTACCTACCTAACTAAGCTCAACCAACCTAAAAAGTTCACATAATTTTACAATAACACATGTAAAATTTAAACTCATGAACACCTACACATCTCGAATCGAACTACACCAGCAATAAATAAATTAACACCACAACATCGCACAATAAAAGTAAATCCAACGCAATCACAATCGCTGTAAAAGTCTACGTTGAAAATGCACTGAACACATTTCTACCAAGTAGGGACGAACGGATATTCTAAATATAAATCGTTTCCAGTGAAACGACCTACCAAACAGCGTCTTGTCTGTAAAGTAAACGACAAGATCACAAGGCGAGCGTGTGGGCAGCCACGAGACCCAAATGGTGCGAGTTGTAAAGTGATTTAATTGTCAGGGCAAAGCGCATTTGTCCCGACTTGTCTCGATATATCCGCCTATGTACTCGCATTTATCTGAACATCGTGCTTTAGTTAAAGAAAATAAAGAGAATAAAAATGACCCAACTCAAGTATTTCAAGTTTTAAAATGAAAAGCATCACGGCTTTATTATCGAGGTCTTATCAAAGAATTTACATACAATGATATCAAAGATCTAGCTAACAATGAGACATTATCACAGCTTACAGTACAAACTCCTCAATGTTAGCAAATAGTCTAAAGATAGAAGCTCCTCCGTCTCGTCAAAGATCTCATCAGCTTTATGAAACTATTTCTTATGTAACTCAAGTAAGTTAGAAAAAACTTGAAATGCAACTAAAGTAAAAATAAAGTACCTGGAAATTCTACACAAACGAAAAGCTAACATAATGAAATTGTCAGGGTTCACCGCATGTTGTATAGCCTTACAAAACTTTTCCATATTTAGAAAATGAGGTCAGAGAGCGACTTACCTGTGTAAAGAGCATTGCCAACGGTAGTCCCGGCAAGGCAATCCGATTAACTTACGATAGCCAACTTAATGGTACAATGTATTCATTATGAGTTGCAGAAAATGAAATGTTTTTATAAGGACTCTTGAAGCTTATTAATGATGCTACTTCAAAGGTAGAAATTGTAGAAAATGTTTTGTAACCGTCTCAAAAGCATACTTAGATAGTTTCACACACACAGGTAAGATTTATAGAGTCAAAGTAGTTCCTTTGTAAAGTACCTAAAAGTTAATGAACAACGAACTAAGGATTTAATCACTAGAATTTCTGATATCTATGAAATGAGATAGGTATCATTAATGAGAAAGAAAGCAAGCGAGGAAGGCCAATAGAGAAATAAATGCTTGCAAAATGTATAAATTAAAATAAACCTACAAAAATTCACAAATTGTGTTTGATGATGAATGGTTCTTTATTATCTTTTGAAAGGTACCTATTTAGTAGAAAGAAATCCGGAACTTGGGATGAACACTCTACCAAATTTAATTGCAGGGAAAGAACAAAACACGTGTATCCCACGAATTCCGGGCCATTTATTACTTCCTCCATCCGAGTCGCAAGTTTAATTATGCGTTATAATTTTTATAAAGACAGTAAAGAGTCTTGAGATCGTTCACCTCTGGAGATTCTATTTCTGTCATTCTTATCCTATCTCGAACTGCAATGTCTGACAGCATTAGATAACGCTTAAACAAAATGCAATTTCATGCAAATATCATGCCAAGTTACCCAATGTGACACAAATTCGCATTCGATTATGCAACGTATGTTTTCTTTATAAGATGTTGTTTGTACAAATTCACTGATATAAGGTACCTATATATTTTAAAATTTCGATTTCTCAAGCGACTAAAAACCATAGCGTGTAAATATTGACATTGATCAGCATTATTTAAATATTGGCTGGATGTTTGATACTCCTTCACTCTTATTTTAAAGTCGTATTGTTTTTGTTAGAAGAAAACTATACGGGTAGAACAAACCTTGGAATAGGTAACATTTTATCCTAAAATTCCGGCTGAAGTGGACTCAGAGTCAGAGGATCAACTAGTATAGCAATTGAGAGTAATAAAAGTTTAATCAAACAAACAAAAATTCGCATAGCATCAATTACACAGTTAATAGAGCGAACAGACTCAGACATACACATCCACATAAAATGTGTCACTTTGCTTCGTTTCTTGGCTGCGTGTGGGCGCCAGACTTGTCTATAAGTTTATTGCAAAAGTTAAACCATGCTGGGTATGGTCGTAGGCGTTTAATGGTTTTAATATCACGTGATGATATCGATTGCGAAGGTTAAAGTTCAGAACTACTAAACATAAATTAATTAAATTCTAAAATACGCTGCTATTTCGAGTGTATATCACGTTGACTGTACCATATTAATTATTCTATCATGATTTAAAAAGGTAACTGTTTGCAAGCAAGGCACTTAAATCTAATGCGAATCTTATCTCGTTCATTACGCGCCCGTTAGAACGTAATCTATCAAGAGATACATGGTTAAAACGATAAGTAACTCATTATTCTATGACATCACTGTTACGCATGACTTCTAGAATAGTATCACTATTAATATTGAACATGCTTTTAAATAAATTGATAAAAATAATCCGTACATTAGTAGCAATTTTAGTCTAGTAGGTATATAATAAAATTCTGTAGATTTTTCTTATAGTGTAAGCCTTGAATCAGGCATCCAGCTAGCCGCTATTTAAAGGTAAAATTACTTAAGTACGTAAGACAAAATATAACTCAGTATGAATCACAGGTATTAGTCAAACCTGAAACAACATTTTCGATGAGTCCCTGACACAATTTTGGTAACTAAAAGACTAAGTACTTGATTAAGATCAAGATTGTTTGGACATCCGGAAGTTTTATCATGAAATAAGTCAATTATTGACTACTAGCCGCGCCCCGGGGCTTTGCTCTCGTGAGAATTTCGGGGAAAAAGTACCCTATGTGCTATTCCCGGTATTTTTCTACCCATACACCAAATTTCATCGAAATCCGTTCAGTAGATTTTGCGTGATTGAGTAACAAACATTCTCACAAAGTCACATCCATACTTTCGCATTTATTATATTAGTAGGATTTATGCAGTAAAAAATTAAAATTGAAATGTTAATTATTAGCGTAATTTGTTTTAAAACTTACAGTCACATCACATGCCGTAATTTATTCATGTATTCTGTATTGTGTTACTATAAATGTAGTTTGAATAATATCGTCCTTGTCATGAATAGGAAAAAACATAATTATCTCGTATCCCGTCTTAAAATGGTCTTAAACTTGTTTTTATAACGCTAAAGTGCTGTGAATTAATTGTTTCAATGTAAAAGCAATGGTAAACAAATGCTTCTACATTAAAACATATGTAACTTAAAAATATCATATCATTTGTAACAAAAAAAAAGGTATTTACTTTTTCTAAAACGGGGAATATATTTTTTTGAATAGAAGATAAGAATAAACACGAATGAAACGAACTCCTTTGAAAGAATATCTTGTTGAATGATTGAAATGTATCGTGTTATGTGAGCTCAAGATGAATATAACAGGTGGGCGTTTTGTTATTAAATAATAACGTGGAATTTGACCTATTTATTCAACAAAGAGAACTTCAACAAACAGTGGGTATCTTAGAATTGAGTTTTAGAATTACATCTAGAGTTTATTTTTTTATATTATAAAACTAAGTAAGTACTAAATATTTTTTCAGATTATTTGAGCATTTTTCATAAAATTTGCTACATGGATATATTAGAAAAGTTTCCATTTATACGTATTTTTTGGTTAATTAACTATAGGAAAAGAAAAGAACATGCAAATCAAATCTTAACGAGGATGAAACATTTTTGTTACACTTTACTCAAATATATTTTTTACATTTGAACATAATAAGGAAAACTGTAAAATAAAGGCTAGCCTAGTTGCGATCACCAAACAATAAATAAGTAGGTACTTACTAAAACAAAATGTATATCGTAACGGTATAGTATGAATAAGCATGAAGCTTGCATGAATCATATACACTAGCTGACCCTGTCTGAAGAGCAGAGGTCTTAGAGATAACTATTTAGTAATTTGTATGATTTTAAATAATCGGTAATAACATTTTGTAACATTACAAATTAGTCATACATACATAGAACGTAGATAAGTATGTTTACTTTGACATCCCTTAACTTAAGATGTTATTATTATTATTTAACCTTTATTGTACAAAAATACAAAGTAAACGTACAATGAGGGCTTAATGCTGAAGCATTATCTACCAGCCTGTGTTGTTAAGTAGGTACATTTGTAGTAGGTATTGGCCGTATTGGTCGTGCGTGGTATAAATTAATGTTTTCTTGCATAATCAGGGTTAGATTTTTCAAAATAATTACTTACCTACCAAGAATTCTATGTGGAAAATATTTTTTTCTTTACGTGACAGTTAAGGAGTTGGATAATGAATAAATACAGCGATTGCCTAATAGAAAACGCAATTGTTTTCAATGACCCTAATCGGTTTTTGATGATAAATACAATATAGTTACAATAAAGTTCTATCGTTTTAAATGTAGGTAGAGTATAGGTATGTTAAATGTAGGTAAAGTATAGGTATGTTAAGTGTAGGTAAAGTATAGGTATGTAACTAATATTATAAATGCAAAAGTGTGTTTATTAATTTGGTTGTTACCTCTTCACGCTTTATTTACCGAACCAATCATCCTGAAATTTTGCATACACATATTTCAAAGTATACTGAGAAGGACATAGGGTATCTTTCATCCCGAGAAAAAGCGCAAAGGCGGTTAGTAAGAATTAGTTAAGATTTAGTACCTATTACATTAATCAATCAATTGAAATAAAAAATAAAACGAACTTCAAAATACTTCGTTATCGTTATCGCACATCACTATTACCTAATTATATTAATTTGGTTATTTTGGGGGTTTTCTTTTTGACAAATCACTGTGCGCTAGCGACATCTACTGGTAAAGCTATAAACTATCTAATTCGAAGGTCACAAGTGGACAGTAGGTAGACTGTACTATCTTTTGCGCCGTAATTTAAATAGATGGCGTAACTAGTTCTTTAGTTTGTGTAGTTTTTCTTTTACCGACTTCATGAAAAGGAGAGAAACAAATCATATTTTATTCAATAGGCAATAAGTATAGCACTTTTAAATCTTCATATACTTACCTACTTTTTATAGGTCTTATTTTAGAAAGGAATGTATGTAAGTGCGACTGATTTTTTGTGTATCCATATAAGAACATCATTATTATCTTTCATAAACCTATTGAAATACTTGAACCATGATAATGGGACCATGAAGCAATTTTAGGGATTCTGAATTTTCTATTTTTTCGATATAGGCTTTGTTGAAAAATATTACAAAATGAAAAAGAAGAAAGGACGATGCGGAAGGACTACGGACTTTCACCATGAATATGAGCAACTTTATGTATCGGACCGACCGCGACCAATCCGATCGAAAAAAAAAATGCTGTCATACAATTTTACGATTAGCACGACTAATGTCAAAAAAAAAATGCGCAAGAGCTATAAATTTGTCCAGCTAGCTATACAAATACTAGGTACCTATTTGCCCAAAATGTATAGAACAACTGTTTTTTTAGTAATTACCTAGAATATCGACAGATAAACTGGGAAAGGAAATCATATAGTACAAGACATGACACGTGCAGAGGAAAATACAAGGGGATGTCCCCGTAAAGACGTTTTTAATCCACTTCCCTACGCTTGTTACCTAAAAACGGTTGTCACACTATTCTCACCGAAGTAGAGTAAGAAATACTAGAAATGGCATGCGATTAAAAACCATTTTAAATTACAAATCAACCCGAAACTCCACGGGGCAAGGAAAAAATACACTACGCGACATAATTTAATAGATAACATAATTTGTAGAAATCATAGAGATAGAAAAAAAAAACATTCTTTAATAGACATAGCTGTCTGTATCTCAGTAAAATTAAAAAAAATCTAGCTCTATGGTAGAAATAGATCATCCAAATCCAAACGATTGATATTTATAGATAATGCTAATTACTCATTGTTAAGATGTACCTAGGTGTCGTATCGTAACTTATGACGGGCTAAACAATTAGAACTGATGATGGGATAAAATAATTTAAATCGGACCACACAATTCGGAAATTAACGCTTTAAAACAAACAAAGAATCATACAAACTTCTATCAGCTTTACTGTATTAGACTTTGCTGGCAATAGCCTCCCCATTTTCCTTCAACCCGTAATGAAAGCTTGTAAGTAATAACAAGCTAATTATGAAAAAATAAAAAACACGACTGGCAAGACTAGCAAAATAGATCCTATAACTGTCTACAAGACTACATTTCGATACTTAGGTAATGTGGTCTTGAAGACAGTTATAGGATCTATTTTGCTAGTTAGTTGACATATATTATATGTCACTCTGATCAATGCAAGGAATTTAAAAATACCTCTCAAATCAAAAATTTTTAAGCCGTTCAGGACTTATGGTTAAATAAAGAAAACATACATACATTAACCCCGAAAAGATAACACATCTTTTTTTAGCAAATTGTGTAAAAACACGACTGACAACTCGCATAGCCTATGTCACTCAAATCCATACTAATATTATAAATGCGAAAGTTTGGATGTGAGTTTGTGAGGATGTTTGTTACTCAATCACGCAAAATCTACTGGACGGATTTCGATGAAATTTGGTATACGGGTAGAAAAATACCGGGAATAGCACATAGGGTACTTTTTATCCCGAAATTCCCACGGGAGCGAAGCCCCGGGGCGTAGCTAGTACTATAATATAAACTCTTCGGTCATTCTGAGGAATGCAAGGAATTAAGCCGTTCAGAACTTACGGTGGAATAAAGAAACTTACATACATACATGAATCCTGAAAATATAAAACTCCTTTTTTGGTCAGTCGTGTAACAAGTAACATCCAGTGTCTATATATCAGGGTACGTGTGACCCCCATCCCCTGGGAGTAGGGGGCCATGAGCGACGATTATCCAAACTCGAATCAAATTGCGCTCCGGGGTTTTATTCTATAACGATCATGTGTTGCTGTTATTTTGTTACGGACTTACAAAAAACGACTTCAGGACATACTTTTTTTTGGGGTGAAGAAATTCGAAAGAAAAGACATTAAATTGAAAAACGGCTGAACCTATTTTGATTTAGTTTTTTTTTTATATGAAGTGCAACTAGATCGAGAGAGTTCTTACCCAAGTAACATTTTAGGTTTTAGAAAGATTTTAAAAAGGTTCTAGAACCTATGTATGGAAATCTACTCGTAAGTCTTAATAGACTCAATAACATTATGTTAACCATATATTAACCTCCTGTGTGCAAAAAGGGCCCACGTTTTAGAACCTTTTCGAGAGCTACAGCAAAACCTATAGTTCTTATCAGAATACCTTAATTTAACGTTAATGTAACCTTGCATAGACAGCTTCAAAAGTTATAAATTAATCTTGGATGTAACCTATGACAACTTAAAACCTTTTTGATGGACTTGAATAAATGCCTTTTCTAGAATCCCGGGTTTTAAGATGTTTCTGTTTAAGATATTTTTACACAAAACACCAATCGTGGCTTTAATTTATTTATAAATGGCGATTTCCTAGCTGTCATGTAACAAGTTTTAAAATGGCAAGATATGAGTGATGTAATCAGGGGGCACGGCAGTGCCCCCGCCAAGTCGAGCGCGAAGCAAACACTGCCGTACCATCCTTTACTGGAACCATTTCGCCGCATTTTCAGGCCCCTATTTGAGAACCTCTGGATAAGACCAGAACGAAGAAATTTTCGTCATCCAGTAAGCTATAATCACATACTTAAAATCCAAAATTTCAAGTCTGTAGATCGTTTAGTTCCGAAGTTAAGCGAAAGCAAAGTTTCGCATTTTCGACACTCACTCACTCACTCATGATCATCAAAATAGAACTAGTACTTCCCATAAACTCAGAGAGCTGAAATTTGGTACAGAGTTAGGTTTTAATGGCCACATAAAGGGAAAACTATAAAAACTAGGATAATCGAAGATCTGGAGTACCTGGTGACCCTGATTAGAAAACACAAGAGCCCAACCAAGCTATTAGAGATCGACATACCGCCTTTACAAAAAATATTCAACTTGGTGGGCCGCTTCACTTGATGTCAAAAATCTAAGGTCTGAAGTATCTCATGAAGAACCCTCAGCTGGTCTCAGCTGTATTAGATATTACCATATCTCTATGGCAACGCCCCCTTCTATTGCTACATAGAAAAATCGACTGTCATTGCAAAAGTAGATTAAATAAGAAGATGTGTCCCTCTACCCTAGAGGGACACATCTTCTTATTTAATCAGGGGGCACGGCAGTGCCCCCGCCAAGTCGAGCGCGAAGCAAACACTGCCGTACCATTCTTTACTGGAACCATTTCGCCGCATTTTCAGGCCCCTATTTTAGAACCTCTGGATAAGACCAGAACGAAGAAATTTTCGTCATCCAGTAAGCTATAATCACATACTTAAAATCCAAAATTTCAAGTCTGTAGGTCATTTAGTTCCGAAGTTAAGCGAAAGCAAAGTTTCGCATTTTCGACACTCACTCACTCACTCATGATCATCAAAATAGAACTAGTACTTCCCATAAACTCAGAGAGCTGAAATTTGGTACAGAGTTAGGTTTTAATGGCCACATAAAGGGAAAACTATAAAAACTAGGATAATCGAAGATCTGGAATACCTGGTGACCCTGATTAGAAAACACAAGAGCCCAACCAAACTATTAGAGATCGACATACCGCCTTTACAAAAAATATTCAACTTGATGGGCCGCTTCATTTGATGTCAAAAATCGAAGGTCTGAAGTATCTCATGAAGAACCCTCAGCTGGTCTCAGCTGTATTAGAGATTACCATATCTCTATGGCAACACCCCCTTCTATTGCTACATAGAAAAATCGACTGTCATTGCAAAAGTCCAGCGTAGAGGGACACATCTTCTTATTTAATCTAGCCTATAGCGTCCCACTTTTGAGCGAATGTCTCCCCTTCTGCTTAATCATAATAAAAGAGTAATTACATTTTTATTAGTTTTATTACTACCATAATAATGACATTTTTATTTTTAGTGCTTCTTCATCTAAATATTAGTTTTAGTGCTTCTCCATCGGATTCTGTCCTGGGCAATGCACTTTGCTTCCGACCAGGAGAGAACGACTGCCTTTCTGCTGCAACGGTACGCCGCCGCCAGGTTTGCTTGGGTCGACCAACTTTTCTCTTGTCCTGTGCTATCCACTCGAGAGTTTGCCTAGTATATGGGTCTCTTCGAAGCGTGTGGCCGATCTATAGCGTTGTACATTTCCCAGAGCTCACGCTTGGAGATGATCTCTGGCCAGAAAATGCCAAGTATTTGCCATACGCGTTACCTCTATAATACGATATAATGCCAAGTATTTGCCATACGCGTTACCTCTATAATACGTTATAACCATACATATTCATCGGGATATTGTACCAAGTTGTATTTCGATTGTACTTAAAAGACAAATTTTTCGTTGTCTGTTATCATTTTGATTTTAAGAGTTGCCCGCTTCTTCAAAAATTACCCTAAGTTCAGTATGAAAAATTGAAAATATTATGCCTCCAAATGCTTGATGACGAAAATAAGGTTATCAACTTGCATGAGGCCCCAATTATGTCGAAAATTGGTAATGATGATGGTGGTTTATATGATATTGTTACATTTAAATTGTCAAAGTGCTGAAGAATGAATAAAAAATAATCATCAAGTATATTTTGACCCTTAATTTAGGGCTAAAGCCCTCAATTTGATAACACTGATCAAGTGTCAAATAAAAAAATCCCTACATATCAAATTAACAAACGAAATATTATTTACTTTTGTTTGGGGTAAGCCACAAGTTGGAAACCCTGCTCGTGATACGCCAAGAATGACAGACAATAACCATTTTTTTTAATTTATTTGGTCTCTGGTTTTTAGAACACTGGCTGTATTATTGCATGGGAAAAATAAAACTTTGATGAAGTTCTTATTTTTTCCTTGGAATCGAGCTAATTTTCAGTTATTCTCACAGAAGTAAATTTTTTATTATATGTCTGTGGTTATTCTTTACAATATTCCATGGAAGTAATAAGTACTTTGTACAACAAAGTACTTAATACTTCCATGCAATATTCTGTGGAATAAATTTCTAGAACATAGACATAGGAAAAAAAATCAATAATCAATTAAACATTTTTTTGCTAGCTCTATGGTCTAAAATTCTAGTAACCAATTTTCATGGGTATGGTATGGTTCATCTCATAAATGTTGACTTCAAGAGTATAAAAGCTCAAGCTTCAGCGATCACCGAATACAACCGGCTTAGGCGTAAATACCGCGCCGATCTTACAGAAATTAAACGGTCTAAACCGTCTAAAAGATTAAATAATGAACGCGAATGGGCAATACGAAAAACTGTTGCTTACTGTACAAGAATCAGAACCGGAAAAAAAGAAAAGAAAGATTTGTAATAATAATAAAACTACCCCTAAAAAGAAAAAAACTGTGTCAAATAAGAAAATTTAATAAAATAAATCAATATGTCCACGTTCTACAAAAAGAAGTGAAATCAAACCAAAAACATTCTGTAAAAAACTAGCCAAGTCTCGATGGAGCTGTTTGTTTATCTCTAAAAAGTAATGAAATCTAGACAAAGTCGTTCCAAGTCTAAGGTTCCTTACTGCGATTACTTTATTATTATATTTAATGTTGTGTGACTTGGCCGTTGAACATTCTTTATACATTAGTGGCTTTATCAAGCCTACAATTGACTGGTTATTGAATCAACGTTTTCCAAGTGGCAATTTTCCATCGTCAATGGGTAGTGGTTCTGGCGACAGATTAGTGCAATGGTGTCATGGAGCACCTGGTTTTGTACCCTTGTGTACCCTTCAACGGCCAAGTCTCACAACATTAAATATAATAATAAAGAAATCGCAGTAAGGAACCTTAGACTTGGAACGACTTTGTCTAGATTTCATTACTTTTTAGAGATAAACAAACAGCTCCATCGAGACTTGGCTAGTTTTTTACAGAATGTTTTTGGTTTGATATATATATAATATATAACGAAATAATTTGGAGCTTGTTGAAGTCAGGCAATATGAAAAAAATACTGCGACTAGCACTTTATTATGAAATGTTAGGATAATTTACTGGTTATACGAGACGGGCCTTTCGAAAGTTAAAAATTTTGAAGATATTTTAATGCAATACGAGTATAAAATGAAGTGGTTGGTGGCAAATCGCATTGAAAATAAACTTCTATTAAAAGAAAAAGCATTATATATTAAATCGTACAGCATACGTTCCTTAATATTGCCTTTTGGATAAAATATTGCTATTTGCTTAATTTTTTTTAATTATTTCAGTAAAAAAATACGACTGTCGTTAACAAATTACTAAAGAGCATTTTAATTAACCTTTTTAGGATTATAACAGGTACAAGTTTTTAATGTTTGCCGAATTAGGAGCTAAGGGTTATATCGCAGAGCTAGTTAAAACGACTAAGCTATTTTCGCAGCTCTAAGGTTATCGGCAGGAGTAGTTCAAAACTCACGAGTCGCGAAAACAACCACTGAGCACGTTTAGTTGCTTTAAAGATTTAGTTGTAGACTTGTAGAAGCCGAATCATCTGTGCCGGTTCATCTTGCAATAGCGCTGCCGGACTATCGATAGTTTGACTATCGAGATGTTATCGATACTATCGATGTTATGGATACTAACAATAGGCCTATCGATAGTGTGACTATTTTTCAAGGTTTCAATACTATTGACATATTATCGATAGTCAACGTTATTGCGGCAACACTATCTTGCAATCGATGCTGTTGCTTTGAAGTCGGGGAGACAACTGATATTTTTTGAGGATGCCTTTAAAGCTTTAGAATATTCTTGAAGGACTTTAATTATGCCTTCAGCTCATAAACAATATCTTATTGGTTTGGATTTTTACCAAGCAGTCAAAATTTGTTTGCCTGGACAACTAAATACAGCTTAAAGGTTTAAGGTAAGTTTTAGAAATGACTTATAGGCGAGTTCAACATTCCATAACTTTATAGTTATATCAAACCTAAAATTTAAACCTTTAGATCACAATTAAGCATAATGCTAGCCAGTGGCGGCGCTAGGCGTCGGCGACGTCGGCGACCGCCGACGGCCTCGCACCTGAGGGGGCCTCGCAAAAGTTTTACAAATTATTTAAAATTTATTTATTTTTTCTTATTTATTTTCATACACTTGTGTGAGTGAAGTGTGTGAGTAGTACTTTAGGGGTATTATCTAGAGTCATCTGGCAACACTTTGAAAGTTATTCGCGCGCGAAAAAAAAAAAAAAAAGGCCTCGCCCTAATGTCGCCGACGTCCAAGTGTGGTCTAGCGCCGCCACTGATGCTAGCTTTTCCAGAACCTTATCAGGAGTCTACGACAACTATGAGATCCTAAGACTTAATGCTCTTGAAACACGAGTCAAATTACTTTAATTTAAACTCTTGTTCGCGGCCATACTTATATTAATTCTGTGCCGCGGCATAAAGGTTGTAGTAATAAACAATTAGTTTTAAGAGTTATACTTATTCTCAAATACTTTTTACTACCAGATAGTATAACAATAACCTTCTTACGACCATTTTCGAACCTAAAGGCATTTTTTACAACCTAGACCCGAATCAAATGTTACTTGGGTAGCCTTGATTCATGGAAATCGGTTAAGCCGTTTAGGAGTAATCAGTAATATCAGTATTTTTACAACGTGATGTCGCTCGTGGTAAAGTATTTTACGCAGGCGTATAAGTATGTTGAAATTAACACAATACAAAATAGTTGTTCAGATGTAAGCAAATTAAACCTTTTTTTAGAAACGTGAGAGGAGGCGGGGCGGCTCCACAAAGTTTTTACACAGGTTTCGGAAAAAAATGTGTTGGTTACGATTAAATATATAATACTTACTAGCCGCGCCCGAGGGCTTCGCTCCCGTGCGAATTTCGGGATAAAAAATACCCTGTGTGCTATTCCCGGTGCTTTTTTCCAAACATCATTGAAATACGTCCAGTAGATCCTCACAAATTCACAAACTTTATCAAAACTTTTTATTTTTATAATATTTGTAGGATTCTATGGTTTGTTCCTGTTTCACATAAAAACAAAACATATTTTAACTAAAATTGGCTTAATTCGTCAACTTTTTTTATAAATAAGGGCTTTAATTTTGCTCAGAATCGTAGACTAAAATAGCTCTTATTAAATGTTAATTCTAACTAATATTATATGCGAAAGTAAGTTTGTTTGTTACCTCTTCACGCTTTATCTTCTGAACCAATCTTCCAAAAATTTCGCATAGGTACACAAAGTATATATATATAGTACTGAGAAGGACATAGCTAGGGTGTCTTTCATCCCGGAAAAAAATACTGCTCACGTGGGATATTCACGCGGGCGAAGCCGCGAACAAAAGCCAGCGTCTTATAAATGTTACGTAACAAGATAAAACATTCATTGAGACAACAAAGCGTTATATAATTTGTGAAGTAGGCTTTAAAGTCACCTTCAGATTACGGGCTAATGAAAAATGATTTATTTTTTTCCTGGAAATTTTTCTGGTCTGTTTTTACTAAAATCCTTTTCTTACTAATAAATTTCTATAACTACCTACTTAATTTCTTATCTAAAACTTTAAACCTAAACAAAAAATCTATAAAATCTGGCTACAGTAGGCTATCCAACTGGTTATCCAGACTAAACAAAGATAATCCTACCATTAAATTGTTTTTGACTTACCTATATAGAAAGATCTAGATCGTCTATATAATGTACAAAAAACTAAAAAGCTTATACATATTTACATATATTTACAAATTTAATATATAATAATATCACGCGTTCAAAGTTGCAGTTAGGCACATCTGGAGCCCTATTTCTGAAAGTGTGACATACCGCCGAAAACGAATAGACTATTATGTCGCTCTCGTCCTATTATGTCACTAAAAACATAAAAGCCGTATTTTTGAAATCACTCGTCTTGCAATGTTGCCAGTGATATGAAAATAATGCGAGAAACAATTTCTGATCCATTCTACGCAACGAAAACCGAATCGGTAACGAATCGTAAAAAAAATGTTCGTAAATTTTCAATCAAAGAGAACGTAAGCGTTAAACGGAACGCAAAAATGAAAATTCTAATAGACTCCATCTATATCCGTATCCGGTTGTCTATGTCATTCAAGATTTTGACGTAAAAAACGTTCGACTACCAAATCATACGAAAACGAGTGGTCTAGACCACTCTTTGCGAATTATTCGACATAGACAATTCAAAAATACGGAATAATGTTTATCGAATGAAAAATCATTCGGCTCACGCTTTTTTGGTGAGTCACACTTTCAAAAATAGGGCCCCTGGACGTATAGTCTAACTATGTTAAACCACAGATCATATTAGCTTTCGCCCGCGTGAATTTCTCACGGGACCAGTGCTTTTTCTATGTCCTTCTCAGTACTTCTAACTGTGTATGCTGTATGTAAATGTGTATGCAAAATTTCACGAAGATTGGTTCAGTAGATAAAGCGTCAAGAGGTAACAAACAAACAAATAATCAAACCAAAAAATAAACAAACAAACATACCTACGAACTCGCTTTCGAATTTATAAGTTAGGATTAGGAAATTAGAAATCTTAATTAAATTACATTAGAAAAAAAAATACTAAATCTATGTGAAAACCTCATGTTAACCTATATAGACATAAAAGCAAATATTAAAAAAATCGAATTTTATGAATTAATCATTAATTAAGTATTTATTTTTTCTCAATACTTTACAGAAAGCTAAAAGTTCTTCGAATCCCTGTTGGAAATAAACGCCGAAAGAAATTAATAATACTAACAGGTATTTTACTTACCTTATTTATACAATTACAAAGTAAAATTATATAGAAAGATTATAATAAAAAGCATATTAGAGGGTAAAACCGCGGGGCAGAGCCAAAACTAATAAAGCATCGTACTACGAGTATACGTATGTCGTAGCTCGTAGCGCTACGTCGTAGCAGGCGGGGTCTACGGGGCTACGCAGGGCGGCAAGGGGTTGCCACAGCAGGACGCCAGTTATCCCAAAACTTTAATTTAGATACCTACTACGTTTTTTGTTGATGCTGATATATAGAAAATAGAACATTCGTGTAAATACTTCTTGCTTGTTGGACAGGGGGCGCAAAAATCATGTTTTGCTCATACTGTGTTAAATGGGCTAAGGAAGGAGTATGTAGATTCATATAATGGATGCCATCATCTATTACAGCAAGCAATGTGTTACTAATATCTAAATATCGTCAAGTAATTTCAGTTATCAGACATAGGGATGACTGAAGATAATAATCAGTCTATAGTTATGTTTAATCCATAGAGTTATTTACATCTTGTTGGGCTTAATCTCGTCCTTATTCAGTCGAAAATAATATTGGAGTTTATCATAATAAAATAATCTAAGTACAGTTCTTAAAATAAACAATGCCAAGGCGTATAGCGTAGGCTTCTACACGAAGTTTGTCGACGCATCTTCCCGTCTTTTGGGGAAATTTTTGGCAAACATCGTGCGAGGGCGAGTACCCCAGTTAGTACCAACCAAGCCGCGCCGCGGCGAGCGCGTTTCGCGCCAATCCCTATTCCTCATTCAAAAAATGTAGGTTTAATTAAAACAAAAAAGAAAGAAAATAAAACATATTACTCCGTAGCACTAGTGTCCGAAATTCAAACGTGTTTAAAAAATATTGATTGTTTGTCGATGGTTCTGATCGAATATCGAATCGTTTGAGATTGATTTTTTCGTGGCGTTATTTCGTGAGGTTTTTCAGCGACCCATATTTTAGGTTTTCGATTTCGACTGATGGTCTGGAATGGAAATAATTTGGGACTTTGGATTGGAAATATTCGTTGCAAGTGTTCTTTTGTATATTAAAAGCTCATATCGTTTGAGTAGTTAGAAGCTTACATTTAGACAATATGTTAATGAAATAGATGCTTACCCCTTTCTTGGTAGGTAGTTTATTGTTGTGCATGGCTAGATTGGATAAATCTTATTCGTATTTATATCAGGCCGAAAAATACCCGTAGGTTTTTATTTTACAAGTAAAAATTTTTTTTATCAAATTTTAGCATGTTTTTCAAATAAACTACACCTCGTTTTTTGTTGCATTTTGCACCTACTTATATTTTCCCAAATAAGTTTTTCGAAGAGCGCGATTTAAAATGGCGGTTTCACAAATTCCGCTCCGATTTTTCTTTCTTTCTAAGCATTTAGCCCCTTAGATCGATGCTTAAAATAAATAAAATACATAATCACCTAGTTAATTAGCAGAATAAAAAAAAAAACGTGGATTTAGGTCAGGAAATGTGAATAATAATTCTATATTTACGTTATTAATTCTTCCGTCAGAGTAAGTGGACCTGGATCTTTCCCATGCCATAAAGTCCTGAAATTTTGAGGTTTTTGTTTTATTTCAATGCTAAAGTTTAGACCAAAGACAGATGTTTGCAAATTAATAGATTTATTTTCCACGATATTTTAAAAGGTCAACGAACAAGCGACCTTTAAAGTTTATCACATAAATAGATGTAATAAGAGATGTCCACAAATGAATGGGCCAAACTTCAAAGACACCCACACACACCCACGCAAACATTTGTACTATATTTCTGTTAAAAGGTATCGGTGGTAGAAATATAGTAGGTATGTCCTTTATTATATTTTTGTATTTATGGTTTGGATCTTGCCTATTTGAAAGTTGCAGACAATTTTATAAGGCGATATGAATCATAAGCTATTTTTTCTTCAAAGATCAACCCCCAAGGGGTGAAACGGGTTTGTATGAAAATCACTTAAGATATAGGTACTTTTTGCCACGGGTGAAGCCACGGAGCTGTATATACAATAGCTAGTTTTTTTTATTATTATGATTGTAGACCACAGTAATTGGAATTTTGTTACGTTTAGATTCACTTTGTAAAATCGAGTATGAGAGATCTCTTCAGAGAGATCTTCACATTTGGCGGGTTTAAGGTCGGACTCATTAAAAAAAAAGTAAACGTTTGGCCATAGAATGTAATTAGATTAAATATATAAAGGGTCCTGTTTTTCTTTTAAGAGTTAAAATTTTTGTTTAGGTTACCAGTTGAAAATTAGCGCTCTGAACGACATCCAGTCAAAGCAAAAATTTGCTGAGCTATGTTCCTTTTCAGCTCAGATCTGTATAAAATTGTAATTTTTATTTGCCGAATAGTTTTTTTTTTCTTTTATCATTCTTGTGTAACACCCATCTTTTTGCGTTGTGGGTTAAACTGTAGCACATAACATTTGAGTAATGCACCCGTCATTTCCGGCTGCAGTGCGGTTCAAGACGAGGAAATGAATGCATCTGAGTTTGCAGTGTTGCCAATTCGCGAGTTTCAGTAACTGCACTAAATATGCTTCTCGGGAATGGGTTATGGAGACAAATATACTAGTAGTTCGCCGCGAACTTAGACCTCGCGATTATTACTCGCGTTTTTATTGATTTACTCTTACGTATGTATGTATGTATGATTGAAGAGTGCTGATGAGCAGGGTAAAATCACAGTTAAAGAAATAGTATAATTTACAATATAAAAAATTAGAAGACCTATTAATAGCCCAGGCACTAAAATAGTATCAATCAATCATCAAAATATATAAAATCTTGCGTTAGGGAGTGACTGACTGAGCTGACTGACTTACAGACAATGCACAGCCGAAAACGACTGGGCATACGAAGCTGAAATTATTATTTAACTGTAACACGGCTTGTATTTCTTTTATGTAAATTATACATATAAATTATTTTTACCAAACGACTAACGAGACGAACGACCAAACCAAACAAACAAACAACAATATGAATTAGAACGTTTTTTCAACCCTCAAAGTCTTTCTGGGTGGTCATAAAAATAATAACCTAAACCTAACTTCTTCTCCGCCATCAAAGTCTTTCCGGGTGGTTATAAAAAAAAAACCTGAACCTAACTTCTTTTCCGCCCTCAGTCTTTCTGGGTGGTCATAAAAATAATAACCTAAACCTAACTTCTTCTCCGCCATCAAAGTCTTTCCGGGTGGTTATAAAAAAAAAACCTGAACCTAACTTCTTTTCCGCCCTCAGTCTTTCTGGGTGCTCATAAAAAAAATAACCTGAACCTAACTTCTTTTACGCCCTCAAAGTCTTTCCGGGTGGTCATAAAAAAAAATAACCTGAACCTAACTTCTTTTCCGCCCTCAAAGTCTTTCTGGGTGGTCATAAAAAAAATAACCTAAACCTAACTTCTTCTCCCCTCTACAAGTCTTACCGGGTGGTCATAACAAAAATTACGTGAACCTAACTTTTTTCCGCCGTCAAAGTCTTTCGGGTGGTCATAAAAAATAACCTAAACCTAACTTCTTCTTCACCCTCAAAATCTTTCCGGGTGGTCATAAAAAAAATAACCTGAACCTAACTTCTTTTCCGTCCTCAAAGTCTTTCGGGTGGTCATAAAAAAATAACCTGGACCTAACTTCTTTTCCGCCCTCAAAGTCTTTTCCAAAGGTGGTAAAAAAAAATAACCCGAACCCAACTTATAATCTGCCTTCAAGTCTTTCCAGGTGGTCATAAAAAAAATAACCTGAACCCAACTTATTTTCTGTCCTCAAGTCTTTCCGGGTAGTCATAAAAAAATAACCTGAACCTAACTTACAGCTCAGATCGTTTGGAGACAAACTTTCTTTTTTTTTCATGGCCTTGGACTACATTACATAGGTATGTGATAAACATTAATTAAATTTAATACCATAAAAGGACAGTATCGTTGTGAAGATCTGGTGCCCGCGCTAGGTATCAAAGATCCTGTGTTGCAGGTTACCAGGTCCCCCACCCGGTGTGACACAATAAAAGGTATTAGCATGTTGATATCATGTCACAATACGATTTGTGAGTTAATTTACAAATAAAAGACGAGTAATGACTTCTGTACCTAACACTACGATGAAAATCTTGGGATCAGTAAGTTTAAACTTGAAACTTCATATCTTTTAGTTTTGGTAAATAATATTTATCAAACGATGTATTTGCCATAAGATATTTTGTCTAACGTTGTTTTACCAATTGAAAATTTAGTTAAATACATAATTTGTTTATAAAATGATAATTTAAAAAAAAAAATATTTGTCTAGTAATTAGTTTGTAAAATGATTACATTTTTAAATGGATGAGTTTGTCAAAGCATATGTTTTTCAAATGTATAGTTTTACAAGCGTTGTTTATAAAATGATTGTTTTTTGACCGAGCGAGCGAAGCGAGCAAGGTCTACAAATCAAGTTGGACAAAAATTACATTGTTTGTATGTATGTATGTATGTATGTATATATGTATGTATGTATGTTTGTTCCGCGATAACTCTCGTACCGTTGTTCCGATTTTGATGAAAGTTGGAATATATGTAGGGATGGTTAATAGAATTTTCAAGTTCGTTGGACATCAAAATCGGTCCAGCCGCTAGCCGCTTTTGAGATATTTAATTTTTTGTGAAAATAAATATTGTATTTTAATAGTCGCGAGGTCTACGTTCGCAGCGAAAGACTAGTTTGTAATATGAGGGTGTACCTTACAAATCATCTACAAGTCTACAACCGCTCTGCTTAGATCTGATATCGACTTTTCTAACTAATTCAGTTCCCTAAGTAAAATGTAGATGGCGCTATCCAAAGTTAGAACACGCTATGGTTTCGTTTGCTACGTAATCGCGGATATCTTTATTAATATTTCAAAAACTACTGAACCGATTTTGATGCCCAACGAACTTAAAAATTCTATTGATATTTCCTACATGCCTACCAAATTTCATCAAAATCGGACCATCGGTTGGGCAGTTATCGCGGTACAAACATACATACATACATACATACATACATACATACATACATACAAACAATGTGTTTCGCCCCCAACTCGATTTAGAGACCTTCGCTCGCTTCGCTCGCTCGGTCAATTATGCCAGCAGCAATATATTATGGCATATGTTTAAAACAAAACGCAACAATAATAAATTTTCCGCCAAAATACATTTTTTAAAATCAATGCGAAATCTCATCGAATTCAGGCCAGAATAAAGAGTTCCAAATTCAAAAAGTGCATTTTTATTTAAAACAATCTAATAGATACTATTTTAACTCGATTATTTTATAACTACAAATATTTTTGTTAGCTATGGTTATGGAATTTTAGTGTTGTTTTGTATGCAAAAAATAATAATATTTCCAGAGAAAAGTAGGTAATATTTTAGTTGTACCTAGATGCATGTTTTTTAAAAATGCACGCATGCACACGGTGTTTTTGCATCAGTGGATTCGTTCCGTGAATTAATAAAAAAGAACTAGGAATATCGTGATTAACAGCGTTTTAATAAAGTATGTTATTTCATGTTCTGTTCATCATCTGATATGTCATTATCACATTATACTTTATTTAATGAGCCATAATGGTTTTTCTGATTTTTTAATTGTTATAAAGTATAGTAATAAGATAAAACTGTTTTTTTCCGTAATTTCTCCAACATAATCGTAAGAAGAAAGATTTAATTGCCTTTACATTGTTTAATATGAGTATATTTAGCGAAAGTATTCGCTCTAGCTCGAACTCTTAGGACTCTATACCGAGATAGAGTTTATAAGTAAAGCCTATTTATTGGTACTATTATTATTTACACATTGAAAAGGTATTTGCCATTAAAGCTCCTCTCTTTCTTCTTGTCTATAGTTTGAAAAGATCAATCTCAAATCAAGATCAAAATCTTGCGAAATAATCGAACTTATCGTGACGTACCAGCCTGATGTGATTATAACTATGCATGTTGATTGCTTTGAAAAATAACAAACATGAATTTTTTTTATAGCTACGAATTTCGGACAAATAACAAGCGGATTTTTTTATATTTTAATTTTACTATTGTTATAATAAAGTGGAAAAATATGCAGTTCGTTAAAAGTGATTTCTGATGATTTTCATTTAAATTTTCCAGCTTCTACAATCATATATAGGTACTTATATACAAATAAAATGCAACGGCGACAATAAAACTTAGTTATAAGGTAGCAAATGAGACGAAACAGTGAAAGGGAACACAAACAGATAAAATGTGACGTAATGTTAAACAAGTGAAAGTTGAAACATCTAAACGGTGCGCGCCGTGGCCGCATGCGAACGTGTTCTGTGCGAAAATTAAAAAAATAAATGTCATCGAGAGCGCGCGCGGAAAAAATATAAAATTGAAAAGTGAATCGCGCGGGATCGTGCGTTGCGTGAATTTTCGTGTTTCGGAGGAGACTTGGGGTGAATTGAAGGCTGTATTATATTGTGTGAGGCTGTCCGCCCCTGTCGTTGGGCCAATGGCGCCGCGGGTGCCGCCCCCGCGCGGGATTTCGCCGATCTTGTGTCTGGCTGCTCTGCTCCTGCTTGTCTATGCTGGTAAGTCGACTTTGCTTCGCTGAGTACTGAATTCCTGGGTTGGGATCGTGATGAATGAAGGTCTGGCAATTTCAAAAAAAAGAAAAACATGGACTGGAAGTTCGCTTCAAGAATTTTGTCGCACGTTTCTGTTTTCCATCCATCCCTATTCAGTACCTAGCTCAAGTTTAATTCTAATTTTGGTAAATATTATTTTTAAAAGCTTTTGTCCGCATTCCAGCATGTTTAAAATATCAAGCAAAGCGTGTCCGGCAGGAAAACGTTAACAAATCTAAGGTTAAAACTATTTATCTGTAGATAAGTTTGATTTCATACTTTTAAGTATATATTAAAAAAAGCTAAATAAATTTTATAAGTAGGTATAATCTTTGTAGATACATCGTGCGTGAGCTGAAATCAGCATATAACGCACTGTGTATTGTATAGGTAACTATTTCTGTAAGGAGGACAATGATTGCAGTACGTCATCCATCTTCTGATGACCTACAGGTGGCTAAGGTACAGTCAACTGCAGATAAATCTCAGGTCAGGTCAGGGTCAGGTCGTCATCATCAGGGCATCATCCTAATCTATACATATAGTTATAATAAAACAGTAAATATATTTTGTCTGTACATTTAATATTTTTGACTGAAATGGATAGAGGGACACCTAAAAAGAATAATAGAAAGCAAAAATATTTTTTTGAATTTCTTGTCTGTCTGTCTGTATGTATGTACATGTTTCACGCAAATACTGCTGGACAGATTTGAATGAACTTTTTTGTTGTATAGCTATTAAGCCTGGGCAACATATAGGCTATAATTGATTTTGAAAACTGGAACACCTGATGAAGAACCATAACAGAACAGCTAAACTATAAGAGATATGGAAATGGTACCTTAGCAAAAGTTTATCAATCTGACGAGCATTTTCTGTTGACGTATAAAAATCGAAGATCAGGATCATCTGATGAAGAACTCCAAGAGACCAGCTACACTATTACATATATGGAAATGGCACCTTAGCAAAAGTTGTTCAACCTGATGAGCATTTTCTACTGACGTATAAATATTGAAGATCTGGAACATCTGTTCCCGACCCCGCTCATCAACATAATAATATATTCCCGCGGGACAAGGGATAACGGTTGAAATTTCGAGTACTAGAGTTTAAGTTACTACGAAGCGAAACTCACGCGGGCGAAGCCGCGGGCAACAGCTAGTAATATTATAAATGCGAAAGTTTGGATGTGAGTTTGTGAAGTTGTGAGTTTGTTAGGATGTTTGTTACTCAATCACGCAAAATCTACTGGACGGATTTCGATGAAATTTGGTATATGTACAGGTAGAAAAATACCGGCAATAGCACATGGGGTACTTTTTATCCCGAAATTCCAACGGGAGCGAAGCCCCGGGGCGTGGCTAGTCTATAATATGTTATGGCTAAAGTTAGGTGTGATGTGAACTTAAACTTAAGATTCTCTCCTTAAAAATAATAAATAAAATAATGTTTATTTTACGTACTTACTTACTTACTACCAACGGCGCTACAACCTCTTGAGTCTTGGCCTCTTCAACGAGTTTCCTCTACCTATAAAGCCGATATACATTAAAAGCTTTTGTAAAAAATCCTCATTGGCTGGCAAAGCGAGGCAAGCATGTAAGCTTATAATAGCCTCCCACAGGGCATAATAACAGCAGGTAGGTACCCTTGCTACTGACCTACATGACTGAATGTCGTCTGATTATCACCAGATTTAACCTTCGTTGCACCTGTGTATCCAGTTTTGATTTAATCACACACGATTCATACGTTCAACATACTATAATGTTGTTTCGGAGGCCAAGATTTTAAGTACCTAATTACTTTATTCTTGAAATGCCGGCAACATTCCTGCGATATCCCTGGTGTTACAGTTGTCCATGGGCAACATTACTTACCATCAGTAGTAACTAATGTCAATAGTGTTTCAAGAGCCAAAGAAATTAAAATAAAGTGACAAGATCTCTGTAAGACTTCTATATTTTATAACGATTTCTTTGGCTTTTGAGACACACACAACTCAGGCACGACATCCACGTTTGTAATTTGTAGAATCTTGATTCTACAAATTACAGGCCAGGTGACCCGCTTGCTCGTTTGCTGCCCTTTGTTACAAAAAATTAGCTGTCTTACTACCACAAACGATGTCTAAATTTAAATACTTGTTAAACACCCTTACAATTAAAATACACGTGCTTTAATGACATTTTCTAGTAGTATCTTTTTCTTATGAATGGGTAATGTGTTTAGCAAGTATTTAACTGTAGACATCGTTTTGTAGTAAGACAGTAGATCTCTCTCGTTTCCTCTACACTCATCACTCTTTAAAATAGCTCGCTAGTTATAGATGCTGCAGATGCTGCTATAAGACAAGATTTCGTAAATCATATCAATCCTTCAAGTAGGCCAGTGCCTAAATTAGATGTTGACAGTTTCTATATGTTTAATGATCGCAAACTAAAAACCTGGCTTGAAAGAACGATGGTAGATGGAGTAAGGCTGTAACCGAGTGGTACCATAGAAATAGGAGAAGACCATGCAAGATGGGTCGACGATGTAAAGAATGTTGCCGGCAAGAACTGGATTGAGATGGCCCAGGATAGAGAAGGTTGGCGTAGACAAAAGGAGGCTTATACCCAGCAGTGGGTCATGGGAGGCTGACGATGATGATTAATGATCGCAAGGTCAATTTATGTCTTAATACGTCGTATAACATACGCATTACCATGCCCGATTGCCCATGCTTGACATGCAATTCACTGTACGTACAGTCAACAGATAACCTACTCAAATCCATTGCAAATTCGCCACTATTACCGGCTGCATAGAGGTGCAGGGTGACTTGACCTGCCAGTCACGATCGGGGGGCCAATAAAAAGTGATGTAAGTGGAGACGATCCAAGGTCGAGGAGTCAATCAGTTGGCAATACCTAGATCCGGCTCTGTTGCACTTGGACAATGCTTGATCGTAATCCTAACTAGAGTACTATAAATGCGAAAGTGAGTTTGTTTGTTTGTTACCTCTTCACGCTTTATCTACTAAACCAATCAATCAATCATTTATTTATTTCGTCAGACATGTAATACAAGGTGTAAGGGATACATGAATGTGCTCTTTGCTGCGCCAGTCGCTGCGCTTCCAAAATTAGCATAAAAAATAATACTTAAATTGAATTCATGCAAAGTCAGAAATTAAACATCAAAAGTAATCAAAATAAGTAAAAAAAAAACTATTAAGAAGCAAGCTCATGACGAATACATTACTATTCGAAGTCAGATTATGAATTATTTCATTAGATTCCATATATTAAAAAAAAAAATCTATTTATTTTTGTAAGTCATCACTAAAATATTCATCAATCTTCCTGTTTGCATACATATAGTTAAAAGTACTGAGAAGAACATAGGGTTACCGGGTAAAAGACTGTTCCCGTAGGAAATTCACGCTAGCGAAGTCACGGACAAAAGCTAGTACAAAATAGAAACAATTTAAGTTCCAAATGTTGCTTGTTAAGAGTCAGAAGAGTGCACAACCTCAAATGCTTGCGTTATGACGCGTGCAATATTATTATTTTCTTTGTGGGTGATTATAACTACTAACTACTAGCTTTTGCCCGCGGATTCGCCCGAGTGAACTTCCCACGGGAACAGTCTTTTTCCCGGTATGAAAGGTACCCTATGTCCTTCTCCGTACTTCTAACTATGTGTATGCGAAATTACAGGAAGATTGGTTCAGTAGATAAAGCGTGAAGAGGTAACAAACAATTCGCATTTATAATATTAGTTAGGACTAGCTGTTGCCCGCGGCTTTGCCCGCGTGAGTTTCGCTAAACTCCAGTACTCAAAATGTCTGCCTTTTGATCTTCGATTTTTATACGTCAACAGAAAATGCTCGTCAGATTGATAAACTTTTGCTAAGGTACCATTTTTATTCTTCTAATTAATATTATAAGGTTAAAACACAAATTATAATTTCTACATAATGTTAAAAAAAAAAATAAACTTGAATAATTTAAAAAAAAAAGGTACCATTTCCATATTTCTTATAGTTTAGCTGTTCTGTTATGGTTCTTCATCAGTTGTTCCAGTTTTCAAAATCAATTATAGCCTATATGTTGCCCAGGCTTAATAGCTATACATCAAAAAAAGTTTCATTCAAATCCGTCCAGTAGTTTTTGCGTGAAACGCGTACATACATACAGACAGACAGACAAGAAATTCCAAAAAAAAAAATTTTGCTTTCTATTATTCTTTTTAAGTGTCCCTCTATCCATTTTAGTCAAAAATACTAAATGTACAGACAAAATATTTTTACTGTTTTATTATATGTATAGATAAGGTTTATAAAATCAGCTGATTTATATTTTCAAATGTTTTTCTCAAGCCTGCGCGCATTATTCACGCTTGATTACGTTTTTCATAAGCTAGGATATTAGATATTAAATTTTATCGTCACGGGTAGAATATCAGGAACAGGGTAGTTTTTATCCGAAAATTTCCGGAGAGTGAAGCTCCGGGGCAGTTAATTTAACATCACCTAGTAAATATGAGTAAAGAAAATCGGTATATAAATTATTTAAAGAAACTGAACAGAATTATATTTCAATCATAGCAAAAACATTTTCGATCAACTGAACTTTCAATTAAAAAATAGTTTCAATCAAAATAGTTCCATCGGTTTGAGCGCCAAACAAATATACAGATCGATTTCGTCGGGGATTTAAAACTATTGAAAAATATCCGTTTCAGATTTGCATGAATCCACAAATCGAATGAGTATTTTCAGAAAAATATACATTTCTCGTACAAAACCTTTTAGCGCTCTAGCAAGCAAATAACTGCAACTTAGTTTTTTGAATTTTTGTGCATGTCTGGATGAAAAAATATGCGATGTGCTATTCCAAGATTTTTACACGATTTACTGACTATTCCAGGAAAAATACCCGAAATAGCATATATGGGATAATTTTTACCCTGAAATTTCCACGGTCGATGTTACGTGGGGGTTACGGTAACTATTATTTTATCTGTACGAGGGGCGTAGCTTTCCTTCCATGGAATTGTACTGTAACTGTATGTACCTGTAACTTCCATGATTCCTTCATAAATCTATTCTCATCTCACCGTATTGCATCAAGGCGCGCGCAGTGTTGCCAGATGGGGGATATTCCCCCCAAATTTGGGTTTTTTTGAAAATCGATGGGGGTATTTATAAATCTCCGTTTCATACAAATAATTCATTTTGGGGGGAGGAAAAAATGGTTTTGGGGGAAAATTTTAATCATCTTCATACATTTTGGGAAAATTTAGGGAGATTTCGTTGAAATTTTGGGGGGAAACCTAGACAGTCATCTGGCAACAATGGGCGCGCGTGCAGGTCCGTGTTGCTCTCATCACAGTATCACACTAATATTGTAAAGAAGAAGTGTTTGTAAGTTTGTTTACAGGGGGCAATCTTCGGAACTACTGAACCGATTTCAAAAATTCTTTCACCAATAGTAAGCTACAATATACCTGAGTGACATAGGCTACAATTTATGTATGTACCTCCCGAGCGAAGCCGGGGCGGGGCGCTAATGGAATTAATAAAATCATTGATACATATTACTTCCATGGTTGCTCTATGATTCTCATAAGTATACGAATAAGTATAATGATCGTCACTCTCTCGTCTCTACAGCTCGTCTCAGTCAAGGCTATGTCATGTTTTCAAAATCGTGCCTCAGCAGGTTCTGCTTGGCCAATTACAGAGGTCATTGACTCTAGGTAAGAGGTCTGCGTTGATGAGGTAGCGTCAACATATAAATTTACGTTTGACGATAAGTGTGATCGGCGGATAGCTCAAAAAAAAACGTTAGTTACTTAGTCGGTACCTAAGCAGCTTTTGCTTTCCTGTTGCTCTGAAGAAGCGAAAACATACCTAGAACGTGCTAAAGCGTCTCTTCTTGCGCAGATTGTAAAAATCAATCTAAGGAATGGATTTTAAACTTGGGATCACTATAATAAATATATTTGACCACGAACCGGAAAACGTAGTGTTGGCAGGCCTCCCACTCGGTGCGGTGGACCGACGACCTGGTGAAGGTCGCGGGATGCGCATGGATGCGGGCTTCGCAGGATCGGTCATTGTGGAAATCCTTGGGGGAGGCCATTGTCCAGCAGGGGACGTCTTTCGGCTGAGAGAGAGAGATTCCACCAATAATTCAACTAAGCATGACCTTCGAGTCTCACGACTCTTGTCTCTGTCTACCCCGTAAGGGATAAAGACGTGATACTATAAATCTCATATTAGTGTAATGATATGAGCATGCGTCTGTGGTGTGTGTTCCAGTAGTCGTTTTTATAGGAACCCTGCCAGTATTTCAGTGAAGTTGCAGAATGCGCTATTACGTCTCAAAACAAAACAGAATGCAAGAAAGAAACAGTACTAGTTATAGTACTCTGAAGCCACTGTTTTGCTGTCGGTACCGCAATCCGCGATTCCACGACTCTATTGTCATATCATAACATCAAGTTTCCAGCAAAACACAGCTTCGCACACTTTATATTTTAAGTTGTTACGGAATATAATAAGTAAGAACATACCTACTTAGGAACAAGCTAATTATTAAAAAACTAGCAGCCCGCCCCGGCTTCGCACGGGTAAATATTTAGTTATTTTTGCACAACTTGGGTTACATTATTAAAGTTTTAGTAAGGATCCCTAAATATTTTGGAAATAAAATATAGCCTATAACACTCAGGGATAGTGTAGCTACTAAACGGTGAAAGAAATTTAAAAATCGGTCTAGTAGTTTCGGAGCCTATTCGTTACAAACAAACAAATAAACAAATCTTACCTCTTTATAATATTATTAATAATAATAATAATTATAGTGTGGACAAAAAACACGACTGACAACTCATATAGTCTATGTCACTCGGAGGAATGCGAGGAATCTAAAAATACCTCTCACATCAATATCTGTTAAGCCGTTCAGGATTTATGGTGGAATAAATAAACTTACATAAGTACACGAACCCTAAAAAACATAACACTCCTTTTTTGGTCAGTCGTGTAAAAAGTACATTTATTTTAAGATCTTCGTTACACTACAAATTCGTATTTATTTGACAAATACGAATTTGTTTCTGTCAAATATTATCATCACCATGACCTATTTATGCCCACGACTTCGTCTGCGCGGAATTTATCTCAGGAGATATCAAGAAGAAAACTGGGCCAGTTTTTAGATAGATCTTCAAAAAACTGTTGAAAAGAGTAGTTTTTTTCATGATGTGCGTGTGCGTACAATCATACAGACAGACGAAATTTTAAAAAAAATATATCAAAGACCCTCGTACATTTATTTCTATACCTCCTAAATACGTACCGACATGCATCAGTTATAGTTTTATTATGTAAGAAGATTATTTGAAGCATATATTGTCGACTAATATCTAACATTCCTCTTTGGTCAGAATTTAAGGATATGATAATCCTGCTGTCAAAAGCGACTCTTTCTGTAAGTATGTTCTTACGGTACGTATTAAATGTCCTTCAAATCCGATCAGTTTATTTTGCGTAAATCAAAAAAAAAATATGTCCGAATATCCTGACAATGGTTTGCATTTACATAATACTTAGGTAAAAATTTTGAGAAGGAACCATTAAAGTAAAAATTAATTTACAGAATTTGGAATATTAGAAGTAGCACCATCACAGACATAGCCACATGACTTTGAAGCTCCTAAGCCCACTCGCCCACACTCAATCGATTATAATTTTAGTTCAAATTTGAATTTTCAATAATCAATAGTCAGCAAAATGTAACGACTGATTGTTAGGTATATCAACGCCACTGAAAACGGATTTTATTTTGCGATCAACGCAGGGACGAAACTGCTGAACGTAGAAACTTGAAATTTTGCGGAGGTTCTTTATATAGTGTAAGTATAAGCACTAAGAAAGGAATTATGGAAATTCCACCCCTAAGTGGGTGAACTGAGTGAAAAACGAAATGCACGCGGGCGAAGTCGAGAGCTGCAGCTGCTGGTACTTCTATTTGTTACCATAAACCTAATTAATTCAAATTCTGTGATAGTTCGGGGGCCATCCTTATAGGAAGTAATAATACCTAGAGTAAAAAAACCGGCTAAGTGCGAGTAGAACTCGCGTGGAGACGGTTCCGTACAATGCCAATTCTTATAGGTTTTTACCGAATCCTATAAATCCTATCTCAGGCCTCCGACTATACCATCCGAGCAATATCCTATCTCAGGGGGGACTGTACCTTTCGAACAAGTCGGGGCGGGCTACTAGTTCAATAAGAAGAGAAGTAGGTAGGTACACTGAAGAATATAAACATCCTATTATAACCATCATTGAAAACGACACTGCAGACCGTATTTACATAGATAAAATTAAATCATAACACCGTATCCTTAAAAGTAACAATCGACAATACTCCATTGTGCCCACTCTAGGCCTAGAATGGGGCAACTCAATGGGACTAGTGGGATGGACAGAGAATCCCTGAGTTAACTCGCTGAGTTAAACAGATTACATACACTCTGCTAACGAAATACCTAACTATAATACTGACACCCGTATTCACAAACAATACTTGTGTAAGTCGACATGCGAACTGAGGCATTTTTCAGTGCGTTACCGATGGCAAGACTTTCTATTGGACGAGCAGTGACGTTTGTCCCTCAAGTATCGTTTATGAATAGGTTTTTGGGTCCCTGTGAGCTGACAGGCACTATGAACCTTCCAAGTAACGTTTGTGAATACGGGTGTTATCTAAAGTCTAGCCAGTAGAAAATCTATAGAAGCTGTGGTTTGAGTACCGTAGAACAGCCCATGTATCGCACAAATCATTCGCAGCATCAAGTAACGATAAATATATCGGTGTATTAATTTACGCAAGTATGGGGCGTTTCAAAAAGAATAGGAATGTGAACGACGCCATATTGGATTTTGCAACAAATTCATTGTAATATGGACCAGACTTATTAGGTACAGTCACATACAGAGAAACCTGACCCCCTATCCTAATCTCAGGGGGGTCAGATTATTCTGCATCAGTCTGTAAAATAAGTGGTCGCGAACCTAACCTTCCTACTTGAATCCAAGGTGACTCTCTTTAAAAATCAGAGAGAATATTCTGCTTCTTGGTAAGACTGTTTCATGAGTTTCTTTCGGCATTTTTACTCAGCAGTGGTCATTCTAAAATGATAGTAGTTTGTAGCTTTGAGACTTATCACTTGAGCTTGAGTTTGAGCTTCCATGCTGGTCTGGGAGCTAAGAAAAAACATAGAATATGCCAGCTGCTTAAATTCTCTTCCCGCGCAGATTGTAAAAGTAAATCGAGGGAAAGGGCTTTAATCAGGGGATTCCTCCACTCATAGGCGATGGGCTAGCAACCTGTCACTATATCTGAATCTCCATTTCATCACAAAGCCCACTATTCAGATAAGCGTGGCCTTCGAGCCTCACGCACGACTCTGGTTCTGTCTACCCCGTAAGGGATAAAGACTTAATTCTATGTATGATTATATATAGTTGTCGACATGGAGAAGTGCCTTCTGTGAAGGCTTCAATAAAGAATTTTTGATTTTGCTCGCTTAACCCTAGAGCTCATTTCTGTCTTCGGGCAAGATTGTAGTCAAGAGCAAATCTTGTATAAAAAAACCTATAAGGATCTTTTTTATCGCAATTTGTCGTTCTTGAAATCTCAAAAAGAGTAGAGAATCTGAAGAATGCTTCTCTAAGCTTACCCAAATATCCCCGCCGTAATACAACGCCGTCAACCACCGCAAACCTTACGTTTAGAGGGTATTGTGTTTATTCTGCACTTTCATCCCCCTCCCTATCCTATATGGGGGCCACGCGTGGCGACGACATGTGAACGTTCAGACTGGACATTTTAACGTTCAAACTGTTTTGAGGATTTGCCTTCTTTTTGACAAATAACACTAGAATGTTATGACTTAGTAAGTACTCATCATTTGCCTTTTCCCATTATCTGAGGTCGGGGCGTATAATGTCTCTCATATTGCTCTATATCCACTCCAGTCATACTTACATCCACTCCCAATACGTTCATATCTATCCTAACACAATACATCTCTATATTTAGGCCTTCCTTTCCCCTATTAAAAAAATGTTGGCCGACGCCCGGCAGACGTAAAACAAATGAGCAGAAACGATCCATTATGCCATTTTCCATCGCGGCGTCGATTTGAGTCGATTTTATTGCAAAACGGCGCCGATGTTGATGATATTTTACATTTAAAAAATGGACTATATGTTATATGACTGACTAGACTAGTATAAACATTAAACACTGAATGTCCTGTTGACCTAGACTCTCGTGATAATCTTGGGATTATCCTGGTGATATCCTCCTTCACGTATCAATTTCAACGTTTTGAGCGGTTGGGATGTGATTGAGTTGTAGAAACATCCAAATTTCGACGACCTCCGTGGCCTAACGGTTATCACGCCAGACTGCCACACCGGAGGTCCCGGGTTCGATCCCCGGTCAGGTCAAGATGGAAAATGATCTTTTTCAGATTGGCCTGGGTCTTGGATGTTTATCTATATATGTATTTGTCATAAAATATAGTATCGTTGAGTTAGTATCCCATAACACAAGTCTCGAACTTACTTTGGGGCTAACTCAATCTGTGTGATTTGTCCGAAAAAAAAAAAAAAAAAAAAAAAAAAAAAAAAATTCGCATTTATAAATCTATTAATTTGGAATAACTTGTACCAGTATACACGCTAAAATGCTTTCTCAAAATACCACTCTTTAATTTAAAAATATAATGTCTGTATAGTTACAGGTCTGTGGCGCGATCGATTCTTGGATTGCACTAAAAGATTTTATTCTCACTTCGACATAAACTGTTTCTATTACAAATCTTGTTGAGCACATTGCTATAGTATTTTACATTTCTAGATCAAGAGCTTATGACTATTCTCTCACTACTATTACTATTTCTATTCCCACTGATTAAATTACTAGGTTGTCTCAAGCACAACCATCCATCATGGAATTCCTTATAGATAAGTTCGCCTATAGGATCATATAGGTACTAGGGTTTTAAGAAAAAAAACCGATCCCAAGGGCTATATTTCAGCTAAATCTTAGCGATTTCTTAAATCCCACTGGAGGGTTTATCAATCACGGCCTCACCCTCCTTAGCACCCTCCTCTTTAGCATAATGTGAGGGATGGTTAATTAAAACTGAACGGCATTAAAAGTAGTGATGTTTTCAGAGGTTTTGGATTGTGTGTATACCACTTTCCGAAATTAAAAGTGTTTAAGTGTAAGCCTTAGACCGAGAGTCTTGGGAGAAGGAAAGAGAGGCCTTGCCCAGTACTGGCACATTGACGGCTATTAAATAATAAATAAATAATGTGTAAGTGAGAATTTTGAAGTATGTGTGAGATAGAGAGATTCATTCTTATTCGATATCCTGGGTCACACATTTTGCTCTTTGCTAATATTCTGAAAAGGAGCGGTGTGTTCCTTTATTACTCTATAAATCCTAAAAAACAATGAGTCAGCCAATGGTCACGAGGCTAAAAACCAATATAAATAGTAGGCTTATTGATGGAAACGAGACTAACCGGTTGCTAGCCCATCCCAGGAGGATTTCTAGGGTCCGTATGCTTTATGACTTATGTATAACATCTGCTTCTGGAAAGAGAAGCAGCTGACACATTCAACAGACCAGCATTATAAGCATAAATGCTTGAAGTGTGCCTGAACCGCAGAAATTGGATTTCTTTTTCTGTGACCTGTATATATTCAAAGTGGGCTATTTATGTATCCTCTGAATCGCTATTCACATTGTGTAATAATATTTCAGAGGATGGATTATTTTTGATCAACATTGAACATAAAAACATCATTTCTAAATCAGATCACAAATAAATACTAACCCCATATTTATAATAGCTATTGATCTATTTATCGACCAATATAACGATAACAGTTTTCTGCTCAAACCTCAGGCTTAAATCCAAGCTAAGCGTACTGTAGTCACGATTTACCAACATCAAGCTACACAATAAAGTTAATAAATAGTTTCATTTCGAAATAATACACTGGAGAATGGAAACGAATGCTATAATGTGGGAAACGCTCAAGTACTGAGATGATTAAATAGATAACCTTCCAGTAAACATAGTTACTTCATCATGTGAAGGGATGTCACTGCCTTTGTGAAGGGATTTCGACAAATCTATTTCTTAGGTACAGACACATGTAGAGACACCTGGCCTATCTCACAGGATCTTATTCAAAGTCAAAGTAAAAAATCAGGGGGTCAGGGTTTCTCTGCATATGATTGAACATGAGGTCATATCATGTCACCCAAAAGGGACGTCATACTTCGAGGAGCAACAGTGCAAGGATATTCCTATCCTACTAATAACAAAACTTCCTACTAAAAAAATATTATAAACGTGTAAGGCCCATAGGTAGTACTTATTTCTGTGGCCATAGCCAAGCCTTTTGCCGCAAAAATCCCATTGGAAGGAAGCCCCGGAAATTATGTTCCGAAACTGGCGCGATTTTGACGAATCGAGAGTAATGCACTTCCGAGCTTGACGCTCAGATGCAATAAAAGTAGGTATTAGTAGGTAGTTCCTATTCTGTAAAGATGCGTAAGAAAAAGCAAGTAGAACCTTGCAAGTACGTAGTATAGTGATAACGATAACTTAGTCACGGTTACAACAAACGAGTATCAAAACGTCGTCGCAAACCGTGTTAAGCTTACGGACGCGTTACGGAGAGCCCCCCAGACGAGGGGAGGTAGGGATGTGTCCTTTGACGAAATTGACGGAAATTCTGTAAAGAAGTTGATTCGGAAAATTTGCTTTGTTATTCAACGATCTGTGTGTGTGTGTGTGTGTGTTGATAATTAAGACAGGCTATCACCAAGGTCAGCTCAGGTCAAGAAGGAAAATGATCTTTTTCAGATGACCTTAGTCTTGGATGCTTGTTTATCTATATCAATCAAATCAATCAAAATCTTTATTGTTGAACACAGAGATAATGATAATTCCAATATATATCAAATTCCTCCGTTATTGACCGAATGATTGATGATGACAATCAACGCACAGCCAAAAATATTCGGCGTAGGAAGCCGAAATTTGGCATGTAGGTTTCTTAAGGATTGAAGGAGGACACTAAGAGAAGATTCCCCTAAACTCCCACTAGAACAAAGTCCCGAGCCCATGCTGGTGATGTATATATACTTATAGTATCATTGAGTTTTAACACATGTCTTGAACTTATTTCGGGGCTATCTCAACCAATTGCAATTGTAGTATTGGGATTTTGATGGTAAAATGGAGCTGACACTACTGTGCCTTAACTGATGAAAAACCGAGGTGGACCTTTTCGTATTTAAGAAATGTCAAAGTCAAAGTCAATTATTTTTATTCATATAGGCTTAAAAATAGCACTTCTTGTTTTTTAGTTAGTTGACGTCATAAAATTTCTTAAAGCTTAGGTTACCACCGCTTCCAAAGCGCAAGAGGCGGCGCAACAAACTCCACTGCTGCATTTTCTCCAAAGACGTCACTTTACAACATATGTCTTACAATTAAATGACTGTGTATGTGGACGAATATATATAAATAGATCTCTAAACACAAAATAAAGAAGTTTCCCTTTTTTCCCCAAGGCAGCCCTACTCACCCTTCGTCTGGAAATCTCAGGGGCGCGCATGTCAATCAAAATATCCCTTAATAGCGGGGGTGCTTAGGATATTAGATAAATAGCGAGCGAGCGCCAGCCAGGCCCGGCTCGTTACCGGTTTATGAACTTTAATGCTTTCATTGATGTCTTTAATTTATTATTCAGGAAAACCTTTATCTTTAATGTAGTCAAAAAATCTTCTTATATTACATACAGATACAAATTCAGCTAAGAGTGGCCTTGAGTCTCACTGTTTCGCCTACGCCTTAGATTATTTAGAGCTTTTTCCTTATTTCATACGGGTACATATTATCAAGACTGATTCCCGAAGGGATGATTTTGGTAGGCAAGGCAGAGTGTAAATATCCTTATTTCCTTAAGTACTTACATGAAAATCATCTACTTAATAACGTACATATTCACATAATATTAGTACTTCGATGCCGTATTGGTGATCGAAGCGTTTCAGATTGCGATTAGTATTCAGCTCGTAGTCGCGAGAGAATTATTTTGGCCGTTCGTGCCGCGCCATCGTCGTAACGTTAACATTATAAGATGAATTTAAATTGGCTCTGTTGATGCTACTTCTCATTAGGTGGTGGTGGACGTATATTATTCTAATACAACTCCTTTAATGATGTTTGTTTATTTGTTCGTTAAAATCTCGCATAAACGGCTAGACGGATTTCAATGAGTTGAATCATAATGCTTTGATATGAAACTTTTTGTCCCGTTCCTTAGGGATCAGGCATATCTGAAGTTTACGCAGATGAAATCGTGGGCAAATGTTATTTGATATCAAGGTTAAAATAAATATTGGCTATGATTTCTATGCACCGTTGTTGTTAAATACTGCTAATGGAGTGTAAACAAAGCAACTGAGAAAGTGACATGTACCTACACCTTCATTATCATTGCTTTCACTTTGTTTACTCCAAGAAAAATAAGTAGAAAGGAATCTAGCAGCGTTGTCTGATAATCCTATTGTACTAAATAAAAATTGTAAAAATGAAAATGCGTTTATTTATTTCACTACAAAGTGTTCAAAGATACGTTACATTGTTACATATGTAACAATGTAACGTATAACACTTTGAGCAAGTATGCTTGTGTCAAACAATCCTACTCTTTCCTAACATTTACGTCATTTAAATCTTTGATTTACGTAGATACAAACAATTATGTAGCAAGGTCAACAATTATGCAATCTCTGTATCCAATCCATGAATGCTATAGACATAAGTAGAAAGTTGTACCTATTAGTAGTAGATACCTACATAGGTACTTCTTACTCTCTACTTTGACTCTAGCATTCATGATATTACATCCAATGAATGTCGTAAGCGTTTCGACGCACTATATCGAGGGCTGATTCTACTAATAACAAACGTAGAGGTCGTCGTGTCTAAATTGTGTCTCAAGAGCCAAAGAAATTGAAATGACAGATTAAAGTGACAAGATCTCTATAAGATCTCTATGTTTTATTACGATTTCTTTGGCTTTTGAGACACAACTGAGGCACGACATCTACGTTTGTAATTTGAAGAATCAACGGCCAGTTTTGTATTTGACCAGCCATGCAAATTACCAAGGTATGGCGAGGTCTATTGTTAAAATTTGCAGTTTTGCGAATTATAAATCAATCAACATCAGGTAGATCTTTTAAACTGCACAGCACGCAATTGATTTTGTTTTCAAGCATTTAAATATTTAGTAGGATATAGGTACTAAACTTAAAGCTTCTAAAGCGCTTCAATTTGGAAGGAATCGGGCATAATATGTGCCCTCTTTTCAGCCTTTTTTAAAAAGAAATCGCTTTCGAAATTTAAACTATTTCCTTCTTCGCCGTGATCGATGTAGCTTTCAGGCTTATTGGTTCATAAAAGTTCGACGTCTCATCAATTTGCATCTTATTTCCACACGTTAAGCTCCATTATTGAGTGGAGAAGAGTTTCAGTTACGTCTTTTGTAAAATATTCGGGACAATTGTCCCCCCGAGTCGGAAATTATTGTCACAATGTATTTCTCGTTGCTTGTTCCGTGTTTTTGGAATGGGTGCGATGGGATTGTTGGGAGCGCTGCAGGGGTGAGCTTTTGCGATTTTTTTACAGAAATTCTTATGAGAAATCTCGGTCATAAGAAAGATTTTCGTCAGTTTTCTGTAAAAAAAAACTACAAGTGTGAATAAAGCAATTTCTTTTTGTAATTAGCTGTGCTTCACGATTTCATGCAGCAGTGGAGTTAATTTATTTATTTTAATTTATAGCATACAAAACAGATTACAATCAAGGGTTAATAACAAAGACATTATATTTGCATAGTTGGGCCTTCTCTTCTGCACTTGCGCTTTGGAGGTGATAGTAAAGTAACCTTATTAGCTTTAAGTAATTTACTGACGTTAACTAGTTAGTAATCTAGTTTATTAAGTGTATGATGATTTAAAAGTGCTATTTTTAAGCCTATTTAAATAAAAACAATTGAATCTTGAATCTTTCGCTCTCTTGGGAATTTCGACGTTCTGTATAGGATTATGAATCTTTTAGAAAGTATATTTCAAGTCAAATCGGTTGTCTAGCTATAGCTAGAGATTAGAGCGTTCAAACAGTCAAACTCCTCAGCTATTTATATAAGTATATTTATAGATAAGTATAGATCCGTTACTTTTCTAAGCGGCGTTTCCTAGGTGACGAACCCTCGATTTCGAATCATAAAGTAATATCAATCTGTCTATACCCCTATTTGCAGATGCCGATCTCTTTGATACAATAACAAAAGTCAAACGACTAACTGGAAATTTGTTTACAGTTGATGTTTCACTATAGTTGCATCCATATTGGTTTTAACAGAATGGAGTACAGCGGTATCATCATATATTTTTCGAAGCGTTGGTGGCCAATTGGTAATGACTTCTGCCTGAGGTCGAATAGGACCAGGGTTCAAATCCTACCTGTGTCACATGAGTTTGTAGATCAATCTGATTCATGGTAGTTTTCTCATAGACAGTGGTCTATGCATGAGACCTGCTTCTGGTGAAGGAAAACATCGCGAGGAAACCTGCACATTGGCTAACTGTTTAGTTTACTAGTGTGTATATGGCTATTGGCTACTGCCACTTGGTGGCGGTAATCGTAAAAGTCATGTCAGATGACTTTAGGCGACTTGAATAAAATCTGACACCAGTGTTAGTAATAACACACTCGATAAGAAGATCATATATCTGGTCCCTGTTGTTGAAAGAGTTCCTAATAAGTTGCGTTTCAGCAAGTCCTTAAAAAACAACTTTTCAAACCTGAAACTTGCGAAACTTTAAAAACATCGACATGGATATTGAAGACTTAGAACTTGGTTGAAGTTTTTAATGTAATTAGAAACAGTTTCATATTACAACACCGAACATAGTTTCAAAACGTCTGATTTAAAGCTAGGTACTAACTTACGGCGAAAACCTAAATTGCGCTTTACGATTTGCGATTTAGAGCTCAAGAAATATACCCAGCTTGACGACGTAAGCTGGTTCGTTCGTACGATATCTTGCTTCAAATGCACATCACATATCTTACGTGAAATGTTAAAGTTTGGATCTGTTTGTGTCTATTAGATGCTTGTCACTCAATTACAAAAAAAATACTTGACAGATTTTTGATACTTGGCAAACCTGAAATAGAATAACCTGTGAGATGGCGCAGGACAGGCCCAAATGGAGAATATGGAGATCCTTATTATCGGAGGCCAAGACTCATTTTAGGTCGCACAATAGTTATCTGAAACTTGTAGTTCTTGTAAATACAAGAACTTTAGCTCGGAAAATCGCTTGCCAGTGTGGTGTCTCCGCAGTTAATGGCACATCTGCTGTCATGACCTATGTGCTCTACCACCTGCACTTTAAAAGAGTTGTATTACCATTATTAGGTCAATCTGGAAAAGATCATTTTCCATCTTGACCCGACTGGGACTTATTGACGTCATAAAATTACTTAAAGCTAAGGTTACCACCGCCTCCAAAGCGCACGTAGAGAAGAGGCGGCGCAACAAACTCCACTGCTGCATTGTCTCCAAAGACGTCACTCTACAACAAATGTCTTACAATTAAATGACTGTCCCCTATCGAACCCGGGACCTCCTGTGACAGTCCGGCGGCACGACAACCATTGAGTCACGGAGTGTGCTAAGAAGAAGAATTATCTTCAATGTTTCCTTCTTTGCCCCCAGGTCCAGTCACATCACGCCGCCAGGAGCCCTACTACGGCCGCATCATCGGCCGTCTCACGCAGTACGCGCACGGCATCCTCGGCACGGTCTACGCAGTTGATGAGAGCACGATCTTCGTGCGAGGGTTCGCGTACGATGGTACGGGCCCTGATGCCTATTTCTGGGTGGGGGATTCCCCGCAGCCGTCACCTGAAGGCACGCTTGTGCCGTACCCCGAGGATTATACCACCAGGTAAGGAGTAACTGCATTCTTTTAGTTTTTTTCAAGTGGATTGGAAGCAAAGGGAAAGAATCAGGCGACTTATGACGGGCTGACCTTTTCGCTAAATATAGCATAATAGCAGGTCGTACTTGGGCGAAGCACAAAACAGAAAGAAGGCATATAAGGAACGAAGGCATATGCTCAGCATTGGACACAAAAAAATATATACTGAGATGGTGATGATGGGTTGCAAGGTCCAGCAAGTCTTGCAGCACTTTCTAAGTACGCTGTTGACGAGAGCATGATTTTCTTGCAAGGGTTTGCGTACGTTCGTATTATTGACCCTATGTATTTCTCAATATTTCTAACTATATGTAGGCGAAATTTCAGTAAGATAAGTTCAGTAAGTAGACAAACAAACTCACTTTCGCATATTAATACAGTTTATTATGACATATGAACCATATAGGTAGGTAGGCTGTGATATTAGTTAGTAATAAGAAGATGGTAATTCCATAGATCATTCAACTACAGCACAAAACTTTCCTGAAGTGTCTAACTAAGAAGGCTGTCCCATTTTAGAGCCATTTTTATTTCATCTAAATCCTATAAATCTCTCCCAATGCATTTGTATTCAAAGTCCACGAAGTATAAATTCTATTTCCCCCATGACGAATGGGTGAGGGTCTCTCGTTACCCGATCTACATAATAGGGTTATGGGGCTTGTGATCCGTCCATGGGAATGGTAGTGTTAAAGTGTAGCTTATACTTTAAAGTTTTCATTTGATCCTTGCCTGTCAAAACTTGCATTTATGAAAAACTAGCTTTTGCCCGCGGCTTCGCCCGCGTGAATTTCCCACGGGAACTGTGCTTTTTCCCGGGATGAAAGGTATGTCCTATGTCCTTCTCCGTACTTCCAGCTATGAGTATGCGAAATTTTAGGAAGATTGGTTTAGTAGATAAAGCGTGAAGAGGTAACAAACAAAACAAACTCACTTTCGCATTTACAATATTAGTTAGGATCATTGTTTGCCTTCACCGTAAGTAAGTGGTGGTAATTTAATGATGATTGGGTCTAAATTGGTCTAACTCTCAAGATACGAGTAGAATTTGAGCCTGAGACGAAATCGAGTACCTATCTCGATATCGTCATAAAGTTTTACTATTTCCATACATCCCACTAATATAATAAAGTGTGTGTATGGGGATGTATAGATGTTTGTTACTCAATCTCGTAAAATGTATGACGGATATTGATGAAATTGGCTACAGGGGCCACAGAATTAATATAAGTACTACGTAACAGGGGTATATTTATTTATTTATTTAATAGCATACAAAACAGATTACAATCCTTGAAGCACTTATAATCTAGATTAAGGAGCTGATCTAAATCGTAATCCAAAAATATGTATGCCTAAACACTTTGAATGAAAAAGATAACAATTTGACAAACACTAGAGATACATATTTCAAGTTTTCAAATGATTGGCTAAACGCTTACAAAAAAAAAAAATATAGAAAAAAGAGTAAAGTGAAGTGAAATAGAAAATAATATTAACAATGTAGGTTATAAATTTCAGAGCAAAAAAAAAAACAGTTAATTTCATTTGTCACAAAAGTATTGCGTTGTAAGATGTATTAATATTTGCCGCCTGAACTTATATAGTGAAAAGTGATAAATATCAATATCTCTGTTCGATACAAGGATTTCATTGTACTGGCGACACATTCTAACCATTGGGTTGTAATATGACGTATTATTTGTGTAAACCTGCAGGGTAAATGCATTATAATTTCGATTACGAGACCGAAAGTGAGTGTTAAAGTTAAGCAAAGAAAGAAGATTTGGAGAATCTAGGAGATGGTGAATGATCTTGTACAGCAGTACCAAACTGGCAAAATCACGACGTATTCCCAGAGGAGTTACATGGAAATATTTTAAGCGTTCCGTGTAGGAAGACAACCGTCGACCCATGCCGCATCGATAACTGAGGACTTTCAAGCAACGTCTTTGGATTCCTTCAATTCGATCGCTATGAACATTGTAAAAGGGGGACCAAATCACAGAGTTATACTCAAGAATACTACGTACAAGAGAATAATATAAATGTATAAATGTTTTAATCTTTTTGAAGTCTTTAGTAATTCTGCATACAAAACCGAGTAACCCTGAACAACGCTCAACCAGGTAATCATAGTGATCATGAAATGAAAGTTTGCTGTCAAACAAAACACCAAGGTCTTTTGCGACGTGTTTACGGTTGAGTATATCACCGTTCAATGAGTAGTCAAAGATTATTGCATTGGTCTTTCTCGTGAATGTTATGATGAAGCATTTGTCGACATTAAGATACATTTGATTCTGACGACACCAGTCGGAGAGTACAAGTAGGTCATTTTGCAGCTTATATGCATCAGAGACATCGTTAACAGTTGTAAAAATTTTAAGGTCATCTGCATAAAGAAGACTTGGACAAGAAAGTTTTTCTACTAAGTCGTTAATGAATATAACGAATAGTAGTGGCCCTAGATGACTTCCTTGTGGTACGCCGGATGTGACTGTAGCAGGTGTGGAAAGATAACCTCTAACTGCAACAAGCTGGCTTCTTCGACTTAGGTATGACTGAATCCATCGCAACAGGTTGCCGTGTATCCCATAACCCGCCAGTTTAATACATAACATTCTATGATTTACCTTATCAAATGCTTTCGTAAAATCTGTGTAAATAGAATCCACTTGTAATCTTTTAGCGAAAGCATTACACAGGTAATTTTTGTATTCTAGCAAGTTAGATGTGGTTGATTTATGGGACACAAAACCATGTTGCTGAGGGTGCAAATAAGGCTTTATATAGCTATACATGACATCATACACAGTGCTTTCAAGAATCTTGGCAAAACATGACAGTATACTGATTGCTCTGTAATTCTGACACAAGGTTTTGTCACCAGATTTAAAGATCGGTATTATATGAGCAATTTTCCATAATGTTGGGAATTTGCCAGTCGCGATTGACTTACAAAACAATATATGCAAAGGAACACATAGCTCATCAGCACATGTTTTAAGAAAAATGGCCGGAATATTGTCGGGTCCAGGACCCTTATATAACCTTATATAATGAAACCTATAATAACACATAGGGTACTTTTTACCCCGGAATTTTTACGGAAGCGGATTCCCAGTGCGGCGCTAATTATTCAAATAACACACAAAATATAAATTCAATACAACATCATAGTATAAAGTTCCCTGGCTGTAAACGGCCGTCAAAATCGATGATGGCGTGTCCAGGTTCCGATCTATTGTCACAACGGTTATTACTGCTTTTGTGGCTGCTGCCGAGTTGAAAACAGGGTATTGATTGGCTCCGATGACCAAGAATAGAAGTGAAAATAAAAAATAAGTCTCTTACAAAAATTGAAGTCACTTTTGACTCAAGCTTTTATTGTAGCCGAGAGGTTTTGGACTAAATTTCTGGGATAAATTCTAATTGTACCCCTTTTTTTTTTGTTTCGCTATTTTTTTTTTTTCTTATATCTTAGAGCAACAACCGGAATCTTATGTGTATGTGCCAAAAAGAGTTTAAAAACAAACAAACACCACCGGTGCAGAAAACTAAACAAAATCTTTAAAAAAAGTCATACATAACGATCCAAGAGGGAGCTACGTAATTATGATGTCACAGTCGACGCCATGCAAATCTAAATATAATTTTGGGGTGCCAACAAAAATGGAGTAATGTAGTCAAATTGTTTGGCAATTAAATAAACATAATCACTCGGGAAGCTCCCTCGCTAGGGGAGGATGCTCTAGAGGGAAATATGATTTATACACAGAAAGCGTAATAGGTAAGCGTTAGTATCAGTGATATTAAAAATGCGAAGGTTAGGAAATGAGAATGTAAAATCTATCGGACGGATTTCGATGAAATCGAGCCCGGGCTATGTTGAAATGTTGAATATGTTGAGTCCAGTATTATTTTAATCATATTTATTACTAGATGCATCCCGGAGCTCCTATGGTAATTTCGGGATAAAAAGGACCTTATGTGCTATTCCCGGTATTTTTCTATCCGTGCAACAAATTTTATCAAAATCCGGCTACTAGATTTTACGTGATTGAGTAACAAGATTTTACTTGAGTAACAAACATATGACAAACTTACATCCTCGAATTTATATATTAGGTAGTGTGAGTGTGATTACTGTGATGTATTTATTTACCTACTTTCTGTCTCCAACTAGTTCTTTTGCCACTGTTGCCACCACTTATTGAAGGCTAATAAATTAATTTCAGACCATCTCACTTTCGGTTTACCTCTCGATCTTTTCATAGTCATAATCATTTATTTGCATAAAATAGGGTGCCCAGAAGTGGGACCTATTGGCTATCTAGACTTCATAAAAATGTGATTTGTTTCAGAGACCCGCCCATCCTGTCGGCTCACAGCAACTCAGACATCCTCCTCAGGCTGCCAGGAGGCAAACGACTGAGAGACATCAAGTGGATCAGCGTGTGGTGCAGAAGGTTCACTGTGAGTTTGATCATTTGTAGCAACAACACACACACTCACAGCAACTCAGACATCCTCCTCAGGCTGCCAGGGGGCAAACGACTGAGAGACATCAAGTGGATCAGCGTGTGGTGCAGAAAGTTCACTGTAGGTTTAATTATTTATACCAGTTGAAGTGAGTATTAAAAGTTCCACTAATTCATCATTATCCGCCTACCCTAATCCCACTTCATGTGGAAATATTCATCTAAAATTTTTTCCTTAAAATTAAAGGCTCATTTAATATTCCGTCTATTTCTGAAAAATATCTCATGTCTTTGACTATATCCATACCAAATTTTGGGCAAAAAGGCCAGGCAGGTTCTTTGCCCAGTCAAGTCGAATGGCAATATCATCAAAGTAAGAAATAAAATCTTTATAAAAAGCTATTCGCATTAAATTTAGATTTAAAACAACGATTGTGTAAGCCTAAACCACGGCCTAAACTCTAGAATGAATTTTCGTTATAAGAAATTCCTATAGACCCCTATAGGACGACGCTTTGGGTAAAAGCTAGAGGCATATATACTTAACATAGACATAGTATGTATGTCAAAGTTAATGTATCATTCCGAAATACCGCTTTCTGACAGTTGGGGCATAATATCGATTGGTTTACCCGCGCATGCTCGTTACTTTGGCGCCAAAATCTGACGTTTCGCCGGCACTGCTGTTAAAATATTTGGACAGGATGAAAACATAACCTTTTTGACCGATTACATGAGAAGGAAGATGAAAGGATAAGTTTCCTACGTTTCGTAATCAAAACAAAGTATTAAAATACTTTTAAATGAGTCATGAACTTGGCATCTTTAATTTTCAAAGTTATAATATTTGCATCTGATTAACACGTGCATGCAGTCAGCCCAATAGCAAACAACGATACCTTTCAAGATGTGACCAAAAGTTCAGATTTAAATAAAAAAATACACAAAATATATCATCTAAACACTTACTTCCAGGTAAACTTCGGTGACGTCTTCATCCCGCCAGGCCTGGACCCTCCCAGACCTCGCGTCCTGCCAGAATTCAAACGATTAGCCCACGGTCTTAGGTCTGGCAACATAAGCGTTTTGGACGCTAAGACATTCTATATCCCCAACCTTCATTACGACGGAGCTGGGCCTGATGCTTACTTCTGGGTCGGAAACGGGTCTGACCCACATCCTTTTGGAACTAAAGTAAGTTGTTTTTACAATAATTTCTTGATGAACTAATGGTTTAATGTAGGATCTCATAAATGCCTTAGCGTTAGGTCTGGCAACATCATCGTCTTGGATGCAAAGACCCTTTACATCCCCAACCTTCATTATGATGGTAAAGTACTAACTAGGGAATTCCCCTTGAGTCTGGGAATATATGCGTCTTAAACATCCAAAACCTTCACTTTTTTTTGTATTTCCATTTTTATGATTGACTAATAGGATATGGTAAGTGGCAAAGAAAAATCTAGATTATAAAAGCTGTTGTAAAGAGCATTCTAGAAGTTCAATTACTTAGGTAAAGTTTTCAATATAGATTATAACATCGATTGTAAAATCGTTGTTAAATATAAAAAAAAAAAAACGAAAATAAGTACAATATAAGTTTTAAGAGTAATAAATTCGTATAGAGGCAACGACGGCGTTGAAGAGAAGATCATTCTAGAATTCTAAATACTTCATCCAAACTAATATTATAAATGCGAAAGTGAGTTTGTTTGTTTGTTTGTTACCTCTTCACGCTTTACCTAATGAACCAATCTTCCTGAAATTTCGCATACACATAGCTGGAAGTACGGAGAAGGACATAGGGTACCTTTCATCCCGGGAAAAAGGGATCACTGTTCCCGTGGAAAATTCACGCGGGCGAAGCAGCGGGCGAAAGCTAGTTAAACAATAATAAAACCAAGTATAACCTCAGGTCCCCAACGAGATGGGCTCCCTGCACCCGCTGCGCGGCTACCAGGGAGAGGACATCGAGATCGTGCTCCCCGGCAAGATGACGGCCTACGACATCGACTGGCTGGCCGTCTGGTGCGTCGAGTACAGGCACAACTTCGGACATGTCTACATTCCTAAAGATCTGGACGTGCCGCCGGCTTTGGGACAGACTAAAATCACCGTGAGTACTTTTAGGATAGATTTGAATTTTTTCACAGCAATTTGCAGTTTACTTTTTGTAAAGGTAGACGGCCTGTGGTGTGGCCCTAGAATAGCACCAACCCATCTCTTCCCGTGGGTGTCGTAAGAGGCGACTAAGGGATCTAAAACACCGGAGGATGGGCAGCAGCATCTTTCCGCGTACTATGACATCACACTGCGATCGCCAACCCGCCTGCCAAGCGTGGCGATTACGGCAAAACCCCCCACGGATAAAATCCTTGGGGGAGGCCTTTGTCCAGCAGTGGACGTCTTTAGGCTGAGAGAGAGAGAGAGAGAAAGGTAGACCAGCATCATGTCATAAGACGTCCCTTGGATCTAGTCATAACTGTATTTATCTTCTACTATGATTTAGATTTTCTGATTTCTTTGATTGACAGATACGTTACGTCGTATGAGTCTGTCTCAGCTGTTGCAATGTTTCAGTCAGTTAACACGTCGTGTGTCTATAGCTTTATTTTGCTTGAAATAACGATGATATATGTAACCCTAATAATTCTTACATTGCTTGTTCGTTATTAACTCATTTCATGCCTTACAGGGAAAAAGGAAAAAGCCACCAAAACATCGCAACTCACAAATTAAATCCCAAAAAATTGTTGTCCAACCTCCGTTTCAAAATCATGACCCACCGAAATGGTTCTCATTTGATTGGTTTCCGGGATTTTAACATTCATTGTGGTCTTAATATGCTGCAAATATTCTCAATAAGTAGTTTTATTGAGTTAATTTAGCGCCTAATTCAAAATAACTAATAATTTGCTAAGGGTATACGCACAGCTACTTGTGGAACCCCATTTCAAAGAAGTAGTCACAAATATAATAGAAGTATTTATTTGATATGTATCTAAGCATTCTATATACATGAATTGTTATCTTTTATAACGTTGCTTTAAAGATTAATAATATTTCCACCATTATAACCAAAAAATGTATCATCAACAGAGTCAAAAGCTTTACATTGCGCTAATTTAACTTAAGTAATTAAAGTTGCTAATATTTTGTTAATTTATGTACTTATACATTTTTTTGAGTAGAGTATTGATTTTTGTTATTTTACATTTTCTCATCATCTTCTTTTTGGATATTGGATTTTACTGTGATAAAAATTATAAATGTACTTAAACCTAAATCAGTATTTACCTACAAAAGACTGAACATTTTATACTTTATTCTACTTTAACAATTGTTACGACAAAAGTTTGTATTAAATTGATACTAACATCTTAATGCTTTGTGTTTTTCTAATGCTTCCTTGGGATTTTGGCATTATTTTACAGCCTCCTTGGTGGTATAACCCGGTGAGTACCCCCGCTTTATATTTAACACTATCTTTGCTTTATTCTTATTTAATTTGTGTGCTCTTTTGTGTACTAGGTATTGCTCATATTTGTGCTTCTAATTTGAAATGATACATTTAATCTGACGGAAATATTACATTTTTTATTTTGACTTCTTTATCAATTTTTTTTTTTAAACTTAATACAAGAGATTGTAGTTGATAAGTTCCATTTATTTTATTAACCTCATGACTACAAGAGCTTCCTTTTCATTAAGAAGTTTATGAAATAAAAAGAAATGGTGATGGTGACGATGTGGTCTTAATATGGTTTACTGATATTTTATAATATTACAGACAAGTTCAACGACCTCACAGACTCCATTTAGCGCCACAAATAATTGCAAGGAAATACTGGATAAGAGGCTGCAAGTCAGGTGGGAAATACAGGTTGGTATCACATTTTTCAAACTTTTTCATGAATATCTACACAGAACATCGTACATGTTTTTTTGGAAGTTTTTAATGCTTATTGGGAAGCAAGCAGGGCTTGTTACCGGTACTAAATTCCCATATAAGTATCGGTACTTTTCGGGAATTTTTATGGAGAATTTGATACCGGTAAAACCCTGGTTAGGACCCAGGTATGTATTCTACTTATGCCACCTGAATTTGCATACCAATCTGACTCACGATCACATACTTATGGTAGTTTTCATTACATCATTTATCAATAAGACTGATAAATACCTATTTATAACAATAAAAGTAAAATAATTCATCTTTTAAATTTTGCAACATTCAAGCGAGTAGCCAGAGACATATAAAAGGTAAAAATGCCAATGACACGAATATATATATTTTTTTATTTATTTAGTATTGATATCTACCTGTCCGTTCCACGAGCGGAAGTCTTTGTTGTCGAAGACCTAATTTGTTGTAATATTCTATTAATGTGGACCCATCGAAGATTCATCTTGTTAAATATTTCAATTTAATTTAAAACTTTCTTCATACCTATGCTTTGACAATCAATTTAATTGAGAGAGAGAGGGCTGTGGGTTCGAGTCCCAAAAGCTTGAATTGTTCATCAATATTTAATACCTACCTAGGTATTAGGTATTCAAAATTGAAAAAAAATCAATCAAACTGTTCGTAAGATAAATATCTTCCTATCCATACATTCATGAAACCTATGACAATATTTATATGTATTTTTACAGTTGTACGTAAGTATGGTTAGTCAATAAGTTTGGTAGGTATATCTCTTTTGATTTTCAATGCTATGGAGTTCTTTATGACATGTTTGTACTCAAAAAGCCTTTCTCTCAAGCAATTTTCTGGGATCATTCCGTGTATTCCTTCCGAGAATACCACAGCGCAAACCAAGGCCTTATTCCTAATCATTCAAATCTGTTTCAGGGGGACCACGTCCAAATCACTCTGTCAGCCAGAATTCGCAAAGAGCAGTACATGGCGTTCGGTATATCTGGCGCTGAAGGCAGGGCCGCCATGTTGAACGCTGATGTCGTCGTCGCTTATTGGGATGGCAGGTAAATTATTGATTTCACGAACAAAAAATATTTAAACATTAAAAAATATTATATTTTCAGGCTTTTTATGATTGTGATAGTTTTAATAACTTTAATATTGTAGGTACCTAGATAGCGAATGTTAAAAGGTAAGTTTTCATTCAGTGTTGATTGATAATATTGATAATCAAAAAGTATATTTATAAACATCACAGTTTTCTCTAAATTATTACATTTCCTAAACTGTCACTAACAATGCTGTACAAACTTACGTAAAAGGTAGCATTGATCAAATATTACAAGTAAATATTTGATCGATGAAGGTAGGTAAGTAGGTGTGAGTTTAAAAAAAGCATGCAAGTCAAAAGAACAACATGTTATTTTTTAATGAGAAAGTAGGGAAATCCATCACGGGCGGCAGTTGGGAACGAAGGTCCAGGCCGGATTCCCACCTGCTACACAGCCACACCTGTCATAGTACATATTAAAACACCTACTTCTCAGGACCAATCGACCCGTGGTGTCAGACTACACCATCACCCACCTAGCGCAGTGTGACAACGAGCGCGGAGTGTGTCCTGATGCGAAGCTTGGTGGAAGCGACGATGTTGCTCTTGGTAAGATAGATAGATAGATAGATCAATACTTTATTGCACCATTTACAGAAAGAACATACAAAGTAGTGACAAAAGTAGTGGTAGTTCAAACTGGCAAAGTATTTTATTGAAATGGGCTTAATAAAGCAGTTTTAAATTGTCTTAATAATAAACTAGATTAGTTAGTTGATGTCAGAAAACTAAGGTTACTACCGTCTCCAAAGCGCAAATGGCGAAGAGGCGGTGCAGCAAACTTCGCTGCTGCATTTTATTTAAGAGGTCACTTTACAACTTATTATGCTCACTGATATGACTAAATTCTGACTTTCCAGGACAGGGGTATACCGTATACCACATGTCAGTAAAATTATTGTGTACAGGTTTATTAACGAGGTTTTCTTTTGCCGGAAGCAAGTGGTAGTCTGTTAAGACCAAAAATATTTTCCCAATAACTGACTTGACTACCACGCTCAACTTATGCTACTATCTTTTTACTACCACGTTCAGCATACGGGCGGCATAATGATTTTCTATTTTTAATTAAGGTGTATGGTGTATTGTGTATTGCATGGTGCTTTTGAGTAGCCTCCTGTATTGTAAATTGACCGTCCTATCCTTCTATTACTTTCGACTTTGTCAGTTATAGGTATATAGTTGTTCTAGACTCAAAGAGATATCTGCCTGGTGGATGGGTGCATTTCCACTGACGAGGAAAGGAGAAGAGCTTAATAAATTGACCAATCACGATCTCCCTGCGGAGATTTCAAGCACTGTGATTGGTCAATTAAGCTCCTCTCCACCCGAAAGTATTTATCTAATCATAAAGGTTTATTTATCAGTGAAATCTACTTATATATTTCAGTATCTGGCAACCAGAAAAACGGAATAACAACCATCACATACCGGCGTCCCCTCGCAGCATCTGAACCTAACAAAGACAAGGAGGTTCTCACATCGCGTTCGCAGTCAGTCATCGCGGCCTTCGGTCCTTTGAACAGCAAGTTTGAGGCAAACGCTCATTCTTTCATGGACACTACCAGGGTTGATGTGCAGTTGGACTTTGGAGCTCAAGTGAGTTGGTCAATCCCTACTTCCAACGCTACAATGCCCATTCTACTACTGCTTTTAACCCGCTACCCACTGCCCAGTGCCCATAGCCCTATGCCTCCTGCCCACATCTCACTAGCCATTTTCTACTGCCCCTTGCCCACTTCCCATTTCCTAATTCCTACTCCCAAATTATTAAGACTAGAGAGAGAGATAGAAATTATGGCAGTCATCATCATCATCGGAGAACGCACTTCGACCAGATTTCAGACCTCCTTAAAAAGGGAGATATTAGGAGCACCCATAACCGGAGAGCATGTATGCAGAGAGTGATGAGTGTAGAGGAAGCGAGAGAGATCTGTATGGATCGTAGCAAGTGGAAATCGCTAGTCTCTGCCTACCTCCACGGGAAAAGGCGTGATAATATGTAGGTATATATGTAACATCATCATTAGTCCTTGCCATTTCCTATTTCATTTGGGAATTCCATTGCAGTAAAACAACAATAAATAAATAATAAATAAATAAATATATACGGACAAATCACACAAATTGAGTTAGCCCCAAAGTAAGTTCGAAACTTGTGTTATGTGATGCTAACTCAACGATACTATATTTTATAACAAATACATATATAGATAAACATCCAAGACCCAGGCCAATCTGAAAAAGATCATTTTCCATCTTGACCCGACCGGGGAACGAACCCGGAACCTCTAGTGTGGCAGTCCGGCGTGATGACCGTTGGGCCACGGAGGTCGTCAATAACAAATTGAGGTCGTCAAAAAACAATAACCTTGTACAGTACACAGGTTTTACATTTGCGAAGAAATACCTTGGATTTCTTACTCCAATTGAATGGTAAATGATGACCTCCTCTCCAGAACGACAACACATGCATTGGCCTCGCTGAGCTAGACTCAGCGGCGCCGCCCGCCTGGCCGCCGCGCGTCATCTCCGGCACCAACAACTTCACGGCCAGGATCGGGCCCGCTGGCGGCGTCAGGGGATACACTCCTATCACTGGTGAGTCACCTTTCTATAGAGCAGGCAACCCATTTTTCCATAGTCCAGTGCAATGAATAGATGCAAGTACTTAATAGAGAGAAATGCAGCAACCTTCGCTCAGGGGACGGGCAGTACAGGAGATCCCCGAGAGGAGGAGAGGAGAGGAGGATTGCTTACAGTGATATGGCCGCCTTTTGCGCATCTTCCTCTCTTTTTAGTTTTTTACTTACTTTATGTAGGTATCTATACCATGTAATTACTTGTGTGCAAATAAAGAAGTTTTGTATTGTATCCCATACCAGCGCCATCTGCACAACCTCGACCACTCTGACAAGAGTGACCGGCTAAGAAGATTAGGTTTCGTTCGCCACATCTAGCTATGAAGAAATCATCATAGAGCAAGAAAATCTTAAATTCTTAAAATTGAGTTGGAATATATCCCATAATACACCAAAAAGTGGTCCCATCTGGCATTAAACCTATCCTAAGATCTTTAAAACAGTCAACTTTCCTTGGATTAGTAAAGTTTCATCACTAGTAACAAATTAAGCCTTTCGGGCATCATGGCCCTATGGTTCACTCCCAAAACACACCAATATGGAATGACTATGATGGAATAAAAAACCCATCTATTGACCTTTAACTATCATCGTTTTTGAACTTCATTGGGTTATTGTTATTCAATTTTGTGGTATGTTAGTTTTATTTTCTGATACTAACAATTATTATTTATTTTTTCACGCAGACAATGATATTAGTAATGGATTCTTAACATACGGTAAATACAACTAACTACACTTTCTATATAACATCTAGCTTTAATGCTCTGTGCTTAATGAAGGGTATCGTTTTTCCGCTTACTAGTTGGCGAGTGAGTTCCCTAGACTTCTAATATATTTATGGTGAGGTCTACAGTACAATACTGTCATCAGTTGTCAAATTCAAATGACAGTACTGTACCATCTGACAGACCTCACTAGCCAGTAGCGCCAATTAGTGAGCGAAGAAACGACAACCCTCATTAAAACCTCACGACTCTTGGCTCTGTCTACCCCGCAAGGGATAAAGACGTGATTCTATGTATGTATATATGTATGTAGAAATAAATAACACTAAGAAAATAAGTGACACTCTAACAGAACTAGTGACCCGCCCATGTTTCGCTCTAAATTTTAGTGAAAAGGGCATCAAAATCGATTGAGAAGTATATAAGTAGATCTAAGCGTAGAGACGCAGCAAGCGACTTATTTACTATGTATTTATAGGTATTTATGCAATAAATATGTATTCAACAAACACAGGTCACCCATCATGGGGCATCGCGTGGTACATCAACGACCAGCTGATCCCGGAGATATATGTGGAGCGCGGGAAGACGTACACCTTCTATGTGGAGGGCGGGGAGGACAGGACCAACCCTGCCAAGTGAGTGACTGTAACACACAGGTGGCCCACCGTGGGTGTTTGTAATATATTGGGTAAAACTAAACGCAGGCGTTTCCTGTTATCGCCGCCAGGGGTTTTGGGGTTCTCACATTGCTAGCGTGGATGGCGTCGCGTGTGGTCCGCCATTGCATTGTCCCGGGCGATATCGGTTTGATTTTAATACGCGGAGCGGTCTCGCGTCTTTTGCTTGTTGTTTAGTTTGAGTGATAATTGTGAATTTCCTGTTTGTTAAATAACTATTGAATTTGTGTTTGTGAAAAACTCTGTTATCGTGACCTTTTCTTGTGAGAGGTGAAACGTGGCTGGCTGTTCACATCTGGCTGTTCCCGAGTGAAACTACGGGAAGAAATCTATTTATTTGTCCTGGGGAATTGAGATCTCAAGGGTTAGGTAGGGTGATTAGGAATTCCCCTTCCCGAAGACACTCAAGTTTGGATCCGAAGAGAAAGAAGATTTAATTTGGTAAGTGTTCAATTGTAGTTAATTTATAGGTTAGGTTATCATATAGGGCCCTGTAGCTCCCTTCATAAGCTACGGTGGTAGCAGACTGCGTTAAGTTAGTTAGGTTTTAGTCGGGCAAACGTGGTGCCGCGTGGAGATTTTTTCCCGGTACTTATTTTTACCGGTGGTTTTTTCCCGGTGAAGTTCCGGTACAGAATTCTTCCCGCCGCTTCGTTTGTCCGGATTCTCTCTGCCACATTTTCTGGCAGCAGAGCGTAGTTGCTCTGCACATTTTCTGGTAGCAGAGCGTAGTTTATCTACCCTCTATTTGTTCGTTTGTAAAAAATAATTAATTGTTTGTAAAAATTATTAGATTTTTCTTAGTTTGTTTGTATAAGAATATTTGTAACCTTTTTGTATTTGTTTTCGGTTTGTACCGTGCGTTCCGGGTTTGTGCCATTCTCATACCTACCGCGGTTTTTCGTGTTGTTGCTTGATCTTGTTCTTTATTTACCTTTTTTATCTTTTCTTATTTGTTTGTTTGTTTGTGACTTGACGCGATGGCGAAGGCCTCCAATGCTAAGGCGACACTCGCCAACGAATTGAGATGGTTTGTGACGGCCGGAGGACTCCTGTCCCGGAAGGACAGGGAGGGCGCCATACTGCTAAGAGCGGATCACCTCCACTCACGATTGATTAGCGCGGAAGCGGCCATGGCGGCGCTTACCGAAGCCGATCTTACCCCGGAGGCCTACGCAGGTCACATGGCGGACATGGACCAGATCCTGAGTCTGCACGATGATATCGCGGAGGCGGTGACCGCAATAAGGGCGAGACAGGCTGGCGGACCAGCCCCTCGCACACCTGTTAGACAGGAAGGACCAGCGGTTACTGGTCGGCTCCCCACCCTTCAGCTGTCCCACTTTGGGGGTAGGATGGAGGAGTGGGTAGCATATAAAAATATGTTTGAGTCCCTGGTCGTAGCACGACAGGATTTGTCGAAAGGCCCAGAAGATGGCCTACCTCCTCTCCACTCTTGAGGATGAAGCGCGGTCGCTCATCCAGCACCTCCGGGTGGAGGACGACCAGTACGATACGGCTTGGGAGTTATTGAACTCCCGCTACCAAAACTTACGTTTGTTAGCGGATGCGCACGCCGCACAGTTGATGGCCTTGCCCAAGGTGGCCAACAGGGCACAGTTGCGCCTGCAGTTGCTCACGCCCGTTACAGTGGCCTGTAACGCGCTCCGCACACTGGGGCTGCCGGTGGACCAATGGTCCTTTTTGCTGGTGCACATTGTATTGGGCAAATTACCCAATGACATCCGCTCGCGATTTGAGCGCGAGAATGCAGAACGGGATAGCACCACCCTACCAACATTCACTGACTTGGTGAAGTTTTTGGAGTTTGAGGCACGGGCGGCTGAGAATACCATGACGGACTCAGCGCCATCCAGAGCGCCTGAACGTAGGCCCCAACAGGGACGGCAACCGCCACCGCGTGGAGCTGGTGTGCGGGTTGCGCACACGGCAGCAGTCGCGAGGGACGCGGACTGCCTGCAATGTGGCCGGATGGGCCACAGCCTGCTACAATGCAGGGACTGGCAGAGACTGCCAGTACAAGATCGGCGCCGCATGGCAAGGCGGCATGAACTATGCTTTTACTGTTTGGGCAGTCACTATGCACGTGACTGTCCCAGGGCCATACCATGCAGTGCATGCCGTGGGCTGCACCACGTGATGCTCTGCATGAACCGGAACGGGGATGGCCCCCGGTTGTTGAGGCAGGGGTCCCCTATGGGCGGGGGCGCTCCTGCGCGAAGCCCTCCACCATCGGACGGAGGACGCGGCTTCGCTCGTCGCACCCCCCCTCGGGAGGGGGTCGCGTACCGGCGCGGGTCTTGGCGGACCGGGACCACGCGCCCCAAGGTCATGGCCAGTATGTGGCTGGCCAGGCCCCGGATGGGGCCCCCATGGGCGGGGGCCCTAGATCGGACGTGAGAGTGGGGACACCCCCTCCACGCGGGTTACCACTACCCACCACATGCAGCCGCAGCGGTTTTCTCCGCCGCTGCACGAGTACCCACGGCTGGAGTACCACCCGCCGTACCATAGGTATGGCCGGGCCGCGGGTTATGCCCCCTCAGATGGGGATGTGCACTCGCCCGACATATTATCCGGGTCAGTGGCGCCCCCTGGTTTGGAGAGAGTGGGGAGCCCGTAACTAGCTTGCTCCCTTGCTGGGACAGAGCCGCGGACGGTTCTGCTCCCTACCGCGGTGGTCCGCGTATGGGGTCGTGGGGAAGCCATTAATTTGAGAGCTCTGTTGGACTCAGGGGCTCAAAGCAGTTTGGTTACCACTCGAGTGGCACACCAGTTAGGTTTAGTCGTGGAAGACTCGCCTGTGCCACTTCTTGGAGTTGGTGGCATACAAGTGAAGTGTCTGACGGGCCAGACACTTGTCACCTTTTCTTCGCTGAAGTCCTCCACAATGAGGATCACGACTTCGGCTATGGTAATGGATACCATTGCGGGTTGGCACCCCTCGACAGACATACCGCCGGGTGTGTTGTCTTTGGTTTCGGGTCTGGATTTGGCCGACCCCTTTGTCTTTCATCCCGGCCCAGTGGACTTGCTCCTGGGCTCGGACGTATTGGGTTGGATTTTGTTGGGTACACAGAAGGCTCTGGGTTCGTCTTCACTGATGGCAGTGTCTACGATTTTTGGTTTTGCCCTGATGGGCCCTGTGTTTGATAATAGCACCGTGGAGGAGCCACCGGTCGTCGCATCAGCGTCCTTGGCCAAGACCATGCAAAGGTTTTGGGAGGTGGAGGAGCCACCTATGAGTTCCAGGGTGGATCCGGAACACGCTGAGTGCGAAGCCCTTTTTCGATCGACCACGGAGAGGTTGCCCTCCGGTCGGTTTGTAACTAGGTTACCCTTTGTTGCCTCTCGTCCTAGCCTAGGGCAAAGTAGGGCGCTTGCGGAGAAACGACTGCTGTCCATGGAGCGACGTATGCAGCGTGACCACGTACTTCGCGATAAATATATTGAATTTATGCGCGAGTACGAGGATTTGGGTCACATGTCTCCGGCTCGAGTTGATTGGAGCTCAACTGAGCATTATTTTTTGCCCCACCACGCGGTGGTGAAGGCCTCAACGGGCAAGTTGCGGACTGTCTTTGATGGGTCCGCACCCACTTCGAACGGGGTTTCGTTGAATCTGTGTTTGCATTCGGGTCCCAAATTGCATAGGGACATAATTGACATCATCTTGAACTTTAGAAGACATCAAGTGGTTTTTGGTGCGGACATCCGGATGATGTTCCGCCAGACAGTCATACATCCTGAGGACAGGCGATTCCAGTTGATACTCTGGCGTGAGCGCCCTGAGGATCCTGTGACGGTGTATGAACTCAACACAAACACGTATGGTTTGAAATCTAGTCCCTATATCGCCATCAGATCATTGCTTGAATTGGCAGAGCGGGAACGGATCCGCTTTCCCCGTGGGGCTTCCGTGCTGTCACGTGACTTGTATGTTGATGACGTGTGCACCGGAGCCCAAAGTATTGAGGAGGCCCTCCTACTGCGGGACGAATTGATTGAAATATTGAAAACGGGTGGCTATGAGCTACGTAAGTGGTTGTCTAATGAGCCTAAAGTTCTAGAAGGGATCCCGGAGGATCACCAACAGAACCCTCACCTGTTTGAGGATGTGGATGATCCCAACAGGATAGCGGTGCTGGGCATGCAGTACCAGCCGCTAACCGATATTTTTACATTCCAAGTGGACTTGGAAATACCAAAGGTCTGGACTAAGAGAACGGTGTTGTCCGTAATAGCCCGTATGTTTGATCCAAGCGGTTGGATCAGTCCAGTGATATTCTCTGCGAAGTGTCTTCTTCAGAGACTTTGGACTTTGGGCGTCTCGTGGGACGAGCCGCTGTTTGGCTCTCCATTGGATGATTGGCTCGAGTTGTTTTCATCGATTAAGGAAGTCAACCGGATTGCCTTGCCTCGTCGAATATTGCCACCCGGGAAATATCGAGCCAGCCTGCATGGCTTTTGTGACGCGTCGGAGCGAGGCTACGCCGCGTCAGTCTATATGCGGACAGTTGACGCCGATGGCCGGGTCAATGTCTCGCTTTTGTTAGGGAAGAGCAAGGTCGCCCCCATCAGGACTAGGCTGACTATTCCCAAGCTTGAGTTGAGTGGAGCTCACCTTCTCTCTAAATTGTTGCATCACGTTGCATGTGAGCTGGCGGCCACGGTCGAGATACGAGACATCTTCGCCTGGTCGGATAGCCAGGTCGCGCTTGCATGGTTGCGCGCGGCCCCTCATACCTTGGAGGTTTTTGTGGAAATCGGGTTTCCCAAATCCAGAATATCGGAATTGATATAACATGGAGACATGTGCCGGGAGAGCTTAACCCAGCGGACTGTGCTTCCCGAGGTTGTACGGCACCAGAATTGGTGTCACACCCGCTCTGGTGGGGTCCAGAGTGGCTGATGGGATCAGAAACATCTTGGCCTGTCTGTCAGACAGATGTTGCTTCTTTGAGTTTGACTGGGCTCCGTGTACATGCTGTAGTCGCTGAGACGACGTCGGAGCCGGATTGGCTACTTGCTCGGTATAGTAGCTTGGATAAGCTTCTGGGTGTTACCAGTTGGATTAAGCGTTTCATACATAATTGTAGAAACCCACAGGCAAAGCGGTTGGAGCCGATTGCAGGTGCAGAAGAGCGCCGGAGCGCATTGTTGCATTGGGTCCGTGTCGTGCAGACCGGACGGTTTGAGTCAGAGCTTCGTATTTTGCGCGACGGACGCGCTAAGTTGAAGGGCGCGGTCGCTCGTTTGAACCCGTACATCGACTCGGATGGGCTTCTTCGGGTTGGAGGCAGGCTCCGGAAGGCGGATCTTCCATATGAGACTCGCCATCCTCTGTTGTTGCCCAAGGGCGGACCCTTGGTGCAGCTTTTGGTGTCTGATCGACACATTCGTAACGCCCATGCTGGGTGCAATGCTTTGTTGGCTATTTTGCAACGCGAATTTTGGATTTTGTCTGCCCGAAGAGCAATCCGTAGTGTCCTGTTTCGATGTATTGCATGTTATAGGTTGAAGGCATCCACGATGCAACCACAGATGGGTGATTTGCCCGCTGATCGAATCCGACCTTCGAGACCGTTTGACGGCGTTGGAACCGATTTTGCCGGTCCCTTTTCGATCAAGGCTTCTCCCTTTCGTAATGCCCGTATTGTGAAGGGCTATTTGTGTGTATTTGTTTGTTTGGCCACCAAGGCTGTCCATTTGGAGGTGGTATCAGCTCTGACTACGGAGGCCTTCGTCGCCGCGTTGGATCGCTTTGTTTCGCGTCGAGGTCTACCTTCCCTTATTAGGTCTGATAATGGCACAAACTATAAGGGAACTGTAAATTATCTTAAGGATGTTTCTGTGTTTATTGATAAAAATTGTACTAGTTTAAGTCAAATTGCTGCCCAAAGGGGAATAACCTGGAAGTTTAGTCCCCCAAGTTGCCCCCATTGGGGAGGGATTTTGAAGCGGCTGTGAAATCCGCAAAGACCCACCTCCGCCGCATTATCGGAGAAACGGCTCTAACTTTTTGAAGAGCTGGCCACAGTGTTTTGTAAAGTTGAGGCGGTCCTCAACTCTCGTCCTCTCTGTCCGCTATCTCCAGATCCAAATGACTTGGAAGCTCTCACCCCTGGTCATTTTTTGGTGGGAGGGCCGTTGAATGCCTTGCCCGAATACCCGTGGAAGGATGAACGCGTATATCGGTTGTCGCGTTTTCAAATGTTGCAGCAAATGAGCCAGGACTTTTGGCGTCGCTGGTCGCTTGAATATTTGCATTTGCTGCAGCAAAGAGTGAAGTGGACAGACAGGACTGAGCCTCCCAGGGAGGGTGATTTAGTATTGTTAAAAGAGGCAAATTTGCCCTCATTGCTTTGGCGACGAGCTCGCATATTACGTTTGATTCTTGGCGGAGATGGCACTCCGCGTGTGGCTGAGGGGTTGGTCGACGGTTCGATTTTAAGGAGAGGTGTGACCTCTCTCGCCCGCCTTCCCGTAGAGTAAGCTAGCGGTCTGCTTCTCAGACCGGGACGGGGGGATGTTTGTAATATATTGGGTAAAACTAAACGCAGGCGTTTCCTGTTATCGCCGCCAGGGGTTTTGGGGTTCTCACATTGCTAGCGTGGATGGCGTCGCGTGTGGTCCGCCATTGCATTGTCCCGGGCGATATCGGTTTGATTTTAATACGCGGAGCGGTCTCGCGTCTTTTGCTTGTTGTTTAGTTTGAGTGATAATTGTGAATTTCCTGTTTGTTAAATAACTATTGAATTTGTGTTTGTGAAAAACTCTGTTATCGTGACCTTTTCTTGTGAGAGGTGAAACGTGGCTGGCTGTTCACATCTGGCTGTTCCCGAGTGAAACTACGGGAAGAAATCTATTTATTTGTCCTGGGGAATTGAGATCTCAAGGGTTAGGTAGGGTGATTAGAATTCCCCCTTCCCGAAGACACTCAAGTTTGGATCCGAAGAGAAAGAAGATTTAATTTGGTAAGTGTTCAATTGTAGTTAATTTATAGGTTAGGTTATCATATAGGGCCCTGTAGCTCCCTTCATAAGCTACGGTGGTAGCAGACTGCGTTAAGTTAGTTAGGTTTTAGTCGGGCAAACGTGGTGCCGCGTGGAGATTTTTTCCCGGTACTTATTTTTACCGGTGGTTTTTTCCCGGTGAAGTTCCGGTACAGAATTCTTCCCGCCGCTTCGTTTGTCCGGATTCTCTCTGCCACATTTTCTGGCAGCAGAGCGTAGTTGCTCTGCACAGTGGGGCATCGCGTGGGACATCAACGACCAGCTGATCCCCGAGATCTATGTGGAGCGCGGGAAGACGTACACCTTCTATGTGGAGGGCGGGGAGGACAGGACCAACCCTGCCAAGTGAGTGACTGTAACACACAGGTGGCCCACCGTGGGGCATCGCGTGGGACATCAACGACCAGCTGATCCCCGAGATCTATGTGGAGCGCGGGAAGACGTACACCTTCTATGTGGAGGGCGGGGAGGACAGGACCAACCCTGCCAAGTGAGTGACTGTAACACACAGGTGGCCCACCGTGGGGCATCGCGTGGGACATCAACGACCAGCTGATCCCCGAGATCTATGTGGAGCGCGGGAAGACGTACACCTTCTATGTGGAGGGCGGGGAGGACAGGACCAACCCTGCCAAGTGAGTGACTGTAACACACAGGTGGCCCACCGTGGGGCATCGCGTGGGACATCAACGACCAGCTGATCCCCGAGATCTATGTGAAGCGCGGGAAGACGTACACCTTCTATGTGGAGGGCGGGGAGGACAGGACCAACCCTGCCAAGTGAGTGACTGTAACACACAGGTGGCCCACCGTGGGGCATCGCGTGGGACATCAACGACCAGCTGATCCCCGAGATCTATGTGGAGCGCGGGAAGACGTACACCTTCTATGTGGAGGGCGGGGAGGACAGGACCAACCCTGCCAAGTGAGTGACTGTAACACACAGGTGGCCCACCGTGGGGCATCGCGTGGGACATCAACGACCAGCTGATCCCCGAGATCTATGTGGAGCGCGGGAAGACGTACACCTTCTATGTGGAGGGCGGGGAGGACAGGACCAACCCTGCCAAGTGAGTGACTGTAACACACAGGTGGCCCACCGTGGGGCATCGCGTGGGACATCAACGACCAGCTGATCCCCGAGATCTATGTGGAGCGCGGGAAGACGTACACCTTCTATGTGGAGGGCGGGGAGGACAGGACCAACCCTGCCAAGTGAGTGACTGTAACACACAGGTGGCCCACCGTGGGGCATCGCGTGGGACATCAACGACCAGCTGATCCCCGAGATCTATGTGGAGCGCGGGAAGACGTACACCTTCTATGTGGAGGGCGGGGAGGACAGGACCAACCCTGCCAAGTGAGTGACTGTAACACACAGGTGGCCCACCGTGGGGCATCGCGTGGGACATCAACGACCAGCTGATCCCCGAGATCTATGTGGAGCGCGGGAAGACGTACACCTTCTATGTGGAGGGCGGGGAGGACAGGACCAACCCTGCCAAGTGAGTGACTGTAACACACAGGTGGCCCACCGTGGGGCATCGCGTGGGACATCAACGACCAGCTGATCCCCGAGATCTATGTGGAGCGCGGGAAGACGTACACCTTCTATGTGGAGGGCGGGGAGGACAGGACCAACCCTGCCAAGTGAGTGACTGTAACACACAGGTGGCCCACCGTGGGGCATCGCGTGGGACATCAACGACCAGCTGATCCCCGAGATCTATGTGGAGCGCGGGAAGACGTACACCTTCTATGTGGAGGGCGGGGAGGACAGGACCAACCCTGCCAAGTGAGTGACTGTAACACACAGGTGGCCCACCGTGGGGCATCGCGTGGGACATCAACGACCAGCTGATCCCCGAGATCTATGTGGAGCGCGGGAAGACGTACACCTTCTATGTGGAGGGCGGGGAGGACAGGACCAACCCTGCCAAGTGAGTGACTGTAACACACAGGTGGCCCACCGTGGGGCATCGCGTGGGACATCAACGACCAGCTGATCCCGGAGATCTATGTGATCTATATCTTCACTGTTGGGACCTTGCCTTCCTGGGGGCCGATTCCACTTATTGCAAACGTAAATATCGTGTTTTGATTATGTCTCAAGATCCAAGGAAAATGAAATAAAGTGACAAGATTTCTGTAAGACTTCTATGTTTTATTACGATTTCTTTGGCCTTTGATACACAACTGTGACAAGACATCTACGATTGTAATTTGTAGAATCAAGGGCCTGATTACGGACCATGACCAACCACGCGGCTGGGCCCAATGCAAATAGGATGGTTTTTAAAGGCTGCAAATAAATACAGCCGGGAATAACGGCTTAACATGCCTTCCAAAGCACGGGAAGTGCTCGAGATAATACATTTTTGGTAACCCATCCCGTGACTGACCATTGCGAAAGTTGCCTAACCCCCCCTAACTGGCCAGGCGCACGAACCACAGTTCGATCCCCGGTCAGTGAGGCCTATTCGATACATCAAGCCTATTTAGAGGCAAGCTGAATCGATCATTCATTATGTTGAATGGTAAAGAATTAAATTTCGAATTTACCTTTACCTATTCGTCCCACTGCTCAGTAAAGGTCTTCCCATTTTAAAAAATATATTTTTCGCAGATTCCATCCTCTATACATCAGCGACTCGTCCGAAGGCGGCTTCGGGCAGAAACTCGAGTCGGACCGGAAGAAGCAACGAGTGTTCGCCGGAGTGGCCTACGACAACGAGGGGTACCCTTACCCCACCGCTGGTCAGTACAACTTTTCTTTTTTGTCTTACTAAAATAAATAAATAATCGTTTATTTCTATTCACAAACGAACGATACAGAGGTAGACGCTTGACGTAACGGTTTCATTTCTGGGAATCTTTTAATTTAACGAAGATGGGAATTAATTCCATTGGGGAGGCGTGGAAAAAGTAAATAAACTTTTTGGTAGGATTTTTTGGTAGTTTTGTTATATGTAAGTACTGACGGAAACAAAAGTTTTTACTATTTTTCAATGATACTATTCAGTTAGTGGAGTAGACCATTCAGTTAGAGTGGAGTAGGACCGGTCGTTGTGGAAATCTTTGGGGGAGGCCTTTGTCCAGCAGTGGACGTCTTTTGGCTGAGAGAGAGACTATTCAGTTACTATTTACATAAGATTCCTAAATTTAGTACCAAGCTATAAGTTATGTAAGTTTTACATGCGAATCTGTATGGATATTTATCCGTATAAATGATTCCACCAAATATAATTGTAAGTTCTCCATAAATGATAACTATTTAATTTTTTTTTTTCTAGCTGGTCGTTACTGCGAATGGACCCACAAGACCATAGACCAGTCGTCAGTATCAGCGACGTTCGAGGACTACATGACTACCCTCCAGCTGGAGTGCAACTCCGGGGAGCCGGCCGTGCTCAACTGGACCGTTGCGCACGAGACGCCAGACCTTGTCTATTATCAGGTAACAGACATACAGACAGTCGAGATAAATAATAATAAATATCGTTTATTTTTCTCTTACAAGGGTGTCATTCATTTATACTCTTGTTTACCCTTGGTTAGAGACTAGCTATCCTGAAATAGGTTCCTATGGGAACCTGTACCGGTAGCCAGGGCCCTCCCTCGGTTTACATTTGGTATTTTGTTGCCATTTGGTGGACACAAAAGTTGGTAAAATCCTGTAAGAGACACTATAGTGAAAATAGAAAAGAAGTACTAAAAATAAAGATAATTATCAAATGTTATTCTTAAGTATAGGAAGATCGAGTGGTACGGTAGTTAATAGACTGCCACTTATTTCCGGTGAAGGAATAGTACATTGTTAACGAGTAGGTGAAAGTAACTTTTTTAAGTCCCGAGACTAGCAAGGGCGCCAATAGTTCGAGGGACTTAAAAAAGTCTTTCATCCGAGGTAAACACTGTGCTTTTCATTACGAATACAAGGAAAGTGAAAATATAAACATGAATTAGCTAAAGAAATGATGAGTGAATTATACGTAAGCATAAACAAAACTCGATTACGGCTTTAGCTTCCAGCATATTTTTTTTTCCGTGGCCGACCAACTATTTAGCTATTAGATTCTTTTCATTTGGTTCCATCATTGAAAAAATAATAAAAAAATCTATATTATAAAAAATTATATATAAAAAAATATATTCTTTAACTTCATGTTATTTCAATTTTATATAATACTAGCGGCCCGCCCCGGCTTCGCTCGGGTGGACAATATTTGTTTTTTAGGGTTCCGTACCTCAAAAGGCAAAAACGGAACTCTTATAAGATCACTTTGTTGTCCGTCTGTCTGCCAAACTTTTTTTTCTCATGAACGCTTAAAGGTATCAAGTTGAAATTATTAACGAATAATCGGATCCACGGTGTCTTTCAGCAAAAAAATAATTAAAATTATACGTCAACGCGATTAAGAGATATTACCGTAAATATTGCGAATTTTCGCATATATTGCAATTTCAGGCAGCAATCAAAATTATGAAAATTGGCAAAAAGCAAGGTAGAACAGCCGGTTCACGACTTTCCCGCTCCGAGTGACAGCGGCGCGCGGGAGCGGCGAGCGGCGTAACACAGAAGTCGAAAGATCTTTGACAACGCCACTGGTTTATTTCTTGATTTTTTACCCATCTGCTCCTTCTGCATTGGCGTAGTGAGACCCCGGCAGGCGGGCGGCAACAGTATCAGGGCGGACGTCGATTTGTTGCACTCCCGCCCCCCAACATGCATAGTCCGCCTCTGTCCTTGTGCCCTCCCTAGAAAAAATCCTGTATCCGCCCTTGTGCTGTAGAATGTAGTCAAACGTTTCCACACTCATTCTAGTGTCATAAAACTTATTCGGATGTTTCCTGTAATCTTGGTATAAATTACGAAATTCGCCGCGAAGGTATACATAGGTATATTTTTATTTAGTTCGTGCTACTTTGAAAACAATAAGGGATCATGAATACGTCCACCTAAACCGCTCCGCTAATCGCTACCACAGAATTAATATCCGCTACTGAGAGTACGTGGCGTGCTATAGATAAGCCCCGCCCGCCGCCGATCAGACTCCCGCGCCGCGCCCCGCTTAGACCGAACGTGCAAAGTCGTGTACCAACCGTATTAACACTACTTATACAGAAATATCAGACACCACAGGCCAAAGGCCAAAGGAGACAGAGGGGGAGGACACCATGATCCTCAAATCCGGAAACCTGCTCTATTTCCGGGAGGGCGAACAACTGTCCCAGGGTGGTGTCGGGTTTATCGTCCACAGGTCCCTCGTCAACAACGTGGTCCAGTTCGAGAGTGTTTCGGCGAGGGTAGCGTACCTTGTACTCAGAATCACCAAACGGTATTCGTTGAAGGTAATACAAGTATACGCACCGCCCTCATATCGCTCCGACGACGAGGTAGAGACTATGTATGAGGATATTTCTAGAGCCATACATAGCTCCCAGGCCCACTATACCGTTGTGATGGGGGACTTTAACGCGAAACTGGGCAAACGAAGCGATGATGAGCTGAGAGTGGGGAATTTTGGATATGGAACGAGGAATGCACGTGGTCATCTGCTGGCCGGCTTTATGGAGAAGGAGGGCCTCTTTATGATGAACTCCTTCTTCAAAAAGCCAAAACAGCGAAAGTGGACATGGTTGCATCCTAATGGCGTTACAAAAAATGAGATTGACTTCATCTTGTCGACGAAGAGGCACATATTCAATGATGTCTCTGTGATCAATGCCGTAAAAACAGGAAGCGATCACCGATTGGTAAGAGGCACATTGAATCTTAGAATAAAACTCGAAAGGTGTCGACTGATGAAGTCTACGCTCCGACCAGCGCCTATCCAGCTCCAAAACCCCGAGAGCTTTCAGCTCGAGTTGCAGAATCGCTTCGAATGCCTGGGAGACTGCGAAAATCTGGACGATTATAATGACAGGTTTGTGCAAATTGTCCAAACAGCTGGGTCTAAGGCCTTCAAAACCCGCTGTTCAAAAGGAACCAAAAAGATCTCGGACCTCACCAACAAACTCATGGAAGAAAGACGAAACTTGGTTCTGCAGTCCTCTGACGATGCTGCTCAGTATCGACGTCTAAACAGACAGATCTCCAAGTCCCTAACGCGCGATTTACGCCAATTCAATACTGACCGTATTGAAGAGGCGATTAAGCGAAATAAGGGCTCAAAAGTGTTTGCAAGGGATCTGTCTGTTGGTCAAAGCCAACTGAGCAAGCTGAAGACTGAGGATGGCAGAATCATTTCGTCGAAGCCAGAGCTGTTGGAAGAGGTTGAGAAGTTCTACGGACAATTATACACCAGCGTACGCGCACCTGTCAGTAATCTGGCCAAAGATCCAAGAGCCAGATTGACCCGACACTACACCGAAGATATCCCGGACGTCAGCCTATACGAAATTAGAATGGCTCTCAAACAGTTAAAAAACAATAAGGCACCGGGTGATGATGGAATCACGGCTGAGCTTCTGAAAGCAGGTGGAACACCGGTATTAAAAGCTCTTCAGAAGCTATTCGATTCCGTCATACTCGAGGGACAAACGCCTACGGCATGGCACAGAAGTGTGGTGGTACTTTTCTTCAAAAAAGGCGACAAAACCTTATTGAAGAATTATAGGCCTATCTCACTTCTGAGCCATGTCTACAAACTGTTTTCGAGAGTCATTACGAATCGTCTCGCTCGCAGGTTCGACGACTTCCAGCCTCCCGAACAAGCCGGTTTCCGAAAAGGCTTTAGTACCGTAGACCACTTACATACGCTGCGGCAGATTATACAGAAGACTGAGGAGTATAATCAGCCCTTATGCTTGGCGTTTGTGGACTACGAGAAAGCCTTCGATTCGATCGAGACCTGGGCTGTGCTACAGTCTCTCCAACGGTGCCAAATTGACTATCGATATATCGAAGCGCTGAAGTGTTTGTACGAAAACGCCACCATGTCGGTCCGTCTCCAGGATCAAGGCTCGAAACCTATCCAGTTGAAGCGAGGGGTGAGACAGGGAGACGTTATTTCTCCGAAACTGTTCACCGCCGCCCTGGAAGATGTCTTCAAGCTTCTGGACTGGAGCGGACTCGGTATCAATATAAACGGCGAGTACCTCACTCACCTTCGATTCGCTGACGATATCGTAGTCATGGCTGAGACCTTGGAAGACCTAGGCACAATGCTCGATGGCCTCTGTAGAGCCTCTCAACAAGTGGGTCTAAAAATGAACATGGATAAGACGAAAATCATGTCTAATATCCGTGTCGCACCCACTCCTCTAAAGGTTGGAGACTCTACACTCGAAGTTGTTGACAATTACGTATACCTGGGACAAACAGTTCAGTTAGGTAAGTCCAACTTTGAGAAAGAGGTCAACCGTCGAATCCAACTCGGCTGGGCAGCGTTCGGGAAGCTTCGCGATATCTTCTCGTCCAAAATACCGCAGTGTCTCAAGACTAAGGTCTTTGACCAGTGTGTGTTGCCAGTAATGACATACGGAACAGAGACGTGGTCGCTTACTATGGGCCTCATAAGAAGGCTCAAGGTCACCCAAAGGGCGATGGAGCGCGCTATGCTCGGAGTTTCCCTGCGTGATCGAATCAGAAATGAGGAGATCCGTAGGAGAACTAAAGTAACCGATATAGCCCGCAGAATCGCCAAACTTAAGTGGCAGTGGGCGGGGCACATAGCTCGCAGAACAGATAGCCGTTGGGGCAGAAAAGTTCTCGAGTGGCGACCACGAACCGGAAAACGTAGTGTTGGCAGGCCTCCCACTCGGTGGACCGACGACCTGGTGAAGGTCGCGGGTTGCGCATGGATGCGGGCAGCGCAGGACCGGTCGTTGTGGAAATCCTTGGGGGAGGCCTTTGTCCAGCAGTGGACGTCTTTCGGCTGAGAGAAGAAGAGATACAGAAATAAATCAGAAAATTAAATAAATAAATATATACGGACATACGGACAAATCACACAAATTGAGTTAGCCCCAAAGTAAGTTCGAGACTTGTGTTATGGGATACTAACTCAACGATACTATATTTTATAACAAATACATATATAGATAAACATCCAAGACCCGGGTCAATCTGAAAAAGATTATTTTCCATCTTGACCCGACCGGGGATCGAACCCGGGACCTCCGGTGTGGCAGTCCGACGTGATGACCGTTGGGCCACGGAGGTCGTCAAAATTGTAAATATGTTGTTGGAAGTCTAAAAAAAATGTTACAAACTTATTTTTGCGCTGAATTCAGTATGAGTCTTGGAGATCGAAATGCAAAGTTAAGTTTGTTTTTGAAATTAGTAGGTCTTTTAGTGATAGCTTATAATGTGAGATGCTTTGCGTGTACGGAAGTTTGACTCGTACTTGGCCGGTTTTTGTATGATATTTACGTTATTACCTCCTATTAAAATAAATACATACCAAAACGCGCCCGGCCTGCTCAGAGATTACTGCGCCTTGCGCCTTTGCTAGCTAGCGCTAGTATAGGTGATTTCGGGGCGGATTGCCGTTTTTCAAATAACTCGTAGTATTTCGTAAACTATTGATCCAAATTACATGCAGTAAAAAGCAAATATTAAGTATATTAAGTACTTGTGACGATAGACTTGTTTAATTTGATAAGGATTAATAAATTGTGATTAATATCACCAGTTAAAAACATCTAACGATTTTGATTATTTTTAAAACATAAAAGTAGTTACTGTGGCTGAAGTATAAAAGCTAAATATATGCTATTGTACGGAAGTTTGACTCGTACTTGGCCGGTTTTTGGATGATATTTACGTTATTACCTCCTATTAAAATAAATACATACCAAAACGCGCCCGGCCCGCTCAGAGATTACTGCGCCTTTGCGCCTTTTGCTAGCTAGCGCTAGTATAGGTGATTTCGGGGCGGATTGCCGTTTTTTAAATAACTCGTAGTATTTCGTAAACTATTGATCCAAATTACATGCAGTAAAAAGCAAATATTAAGTATATTAAGTACTTGTGACGATAGACTTGTTTAATTTGATAAGGATTAATAAATTGTGATTAATATCACCAGTTAAAAAACATCTAACGATTTTGATTATTTTTAAAACATAAAAGTAGTTACTGTGGCTGAAGTATAAAAGCTAGATATATGCTATCGCGGACTTTTTTGTAGATCTATTAAAGATACACAATTCTTCCATACATTGTTTTGTTACATCTCTAAGGGATTGGACAGCGTTTTCGATGAAAGCAGCCGGGCGGCAAATTTTTTTCCGACTTACTTAACAATTATCGTCATATTTCAACTAATATACACAAAACTTACACAAATTATACACTAAAACCTTCCTCAAGAATCACTCTATCTATTAGTGAAAACCGCATGAAAATCCGTTGCGTAGTTTCAAAGATTTAAGCATACAAAGGGACATAGGGACAGAGAAAGCGACTTTGTTTTATACTATGTAGTGATGTAGTGATGTTGAATTATAATGATATATATTGTATAGGCTGTATAAGAAGTTGGAATATGGCTCAATAGAATAACGTGAAAATAGATCTAGTTTTTTTTTTAAATTTGACAGCTGTCAGTTGAAAACGATTCTCCCTAGGGTTGAAAAATATTACTTTCTCCACGCTCCTCAGGCAACTTCAGACTTACTTTCAGAGTATGAGTAATGAAATATATCTTGAGAGTCACCTGCTTTCTTGATGGCGTCGTAATTATCAGCTTGTTTAAAATGAAGATAGCAATGAATAACCACTATTCTTATATCGTTGCTGATCGCTGAGCGTCTCGTGAAATATTAAACCAAGGTTTTTGGAGTTTTGTCCTTGCCTTCTCCATTTTATATGTACTAATACCTACTTTATAATCCATCGACCTTGCATTCATTCTTCTTCTTTAACCTAACGTTTTATAAGTATAACTCATGAGTTCTTTTAGGACATATTAGCCAAATAATTGCTGGTTTTCCTTTTTGCGCCGTATACGATGGTCCTATCAGTCTTATCCATTGCTTCCACGTTTTATTAATTAAAAAACTTTCTAATCAATTCCAGTGCTATTCTCACAACAACCTGGGCTGGAAGATCCACGTGGTGGACCCGGGCACCCCCGTGCCTCAGTCTGGCGACCGCATCGCTATCAGCTCAGCTACAAAGATGGCTATCTCGCTCGCACTCACAGCGATCGCGTTGTTGGTGGTCGTTAGATAAGGACGGGTATAGGTTTCAGCGGGCGCTGCGGACACCTGTTTCTTGGTATATCACCTGATTTTGTTATATATTTTGGTGGATAAATTTCTATTGAGATTTATGATTTTATTTTATTGAACTGGAGGAAAGTTTTGAACATTCTTATCTTGTTATGCTACAATTTTATTGTTACATTAAATGAAAAATGTACTTACTGAGTATCAAATGTTGCTGGTTTTACTTCTAGGCGCTACGTTTCATTCTTCATTTTAATTTATACAATTGGTACCATTTACAGAGTTTTACAGATTTTAAAATTATTTAGTTAAATACAATCCCTATTCAACTGGCGAGATTAAAGTATTAAAGATCTAAAAGGTAATTGCTTAAGTACAAAAAAGAAGACTCATGTTGTAATTTTTAACAATATTTCATTTTTTAATTTCTCTGTAAATGAGACGTACCTATATTTTTCAGTTAATATCCACGAAAGTAAATTAAATTTTTAATTATGTGTAATATAACAAACTCTATAAAATATGGTGAATTTGAGAAACAAGTGTCATTTTGACTATTTACTACTACCTAGTCTTGTAAGTCGACGTGTTTGACAATGTAAGACAATAATTTTTGCTGAAGTATATTTTTAATATACTTACTGATGTAAAAACATAATTATAACTGACAATAATTGTATAAGAATGAATTGATGTATGATTTTTTAAATTATTTACCATTTAGAATATTTAGATACATTCCAATATTGTTACCCTACAATATTTAATTATAAACTTTCTAGTTTTATTAGTGGATACATAATAGATATATATATACAACGTTTTTATATAATTTACTAAAATTATACACATTATACCTATCAGAATATGTATTTATATTGTTTTAAATAAACAAGTACGTAAAATTAAAATTATATATTTGGCTCGAAAAATAATCGGCTAAATAATGCGGCAAAAAAATATCTAATGAAAAAAATATGATAAATTTGAAACTGATAAAAACGCGTGGAAAAAATAAATGGGAATAAATATATTCAAAATAAGCTCGTTGTGGATACTTTTTTGTGTAAATATTGACGAAGCATGTTGCGGATCGTAAGATGTCAATCAATTGTATTGTTATTGAATTTCTGCCATAAATTATTTATTCTATTCTAAATAATAATTAATAAAGGAATCTCCATAAAAATCCTTTACCTTCTTATAACGTAGTAGAAAAAAATAGGTTTTTAAATCACACGTGACTATACCTAAGTATATGTCCAAATACGTCGAGTTACAAAATAAAATGTGATAGTCGGAGACGTAATATACTTACGCTCGCTGCTTCTCATGTAAAAGTGTACAGTTAACGAATTGGGTAAATTATGTCAATCATACAAACATATTATCAATTTCATATCAGTCACTAAGCGTATGCTATCTTTACAAGTTAGACTTTTGGATACTTGGACTCTGTAGTTTAAATAAGTACTTGCGTACTTTAAATAAAATATTTCTAATGAAAAATACAATAAAAGTTGTGTCCTTAAAATGTACAATAATTTTCTTTTTTTTATTTGGTAAAATTCAAAGTAAACTTCTTTACGTAAGCGATATAAGTAAGGCATAAATTTACAAAAACCATACTAAAATATTACAAATAATAATAATATTATTATAAAAAAATATATTTACTTTCATTTACAAATTACAACAGCTAACAACAAACTAAAGTTATGCATAAAAACGATAAAAAGTTATTGATAGATATTATACAACACTTTTCCTATGGAAATTTTTCTTGAAATGGACTAGGTTGCAATGCAACGAAATATAGAACCATTCCGAAATTATTATTGTACATTTTTCATTATAAATGATGTATTGTGTATATATACTACGATTTTACTCTTTGGTTTAAAAAAGTTTGAAGAAAATACTAGACCGGGAGTCGTATTATAAGTCTTGTTTGTATGGAATTGATTCTTGCTTGTGTAGGTAAATTTGGAAATGAGGATTGGAATCAATTTTTTTAGTAAGTAAAATAAATCTAACGCGTTGACAATAATGTATCGCATGAAGGATATAAATATTAAATTACTGGTCGGTAAGTCAGCATTTATAATGGAGGAAATAAATAATTTAGTGCATTTCTTCGTAATTCCTTAGTGTCACAAAGAAAAATATTGTTAATTAAAAGTGATATGCTGCTACACAAACAGTGTAGGTAAAATAAGTCAATAACTTACGTACAAGTACGTACGTTTCCCATACAAGTTATTGTATATACAAAAACAAAAACTAGCACAAGTTATTGTATATACAAAAACAAATACTAGCATACTTACTTATTATATGACAAAAACAACTTTCTTGCCGATCTGTATTTTAATATGTGGTTTGACAATACCTAAAATACTTTTCAATTTTACAAAACTTAAATATAATAATAATGTAATAAGTAGGGAATGTACCTACCCACTTTATTTTATTGTAATACTGTAAGTTTTATATTTATTATTAAACACAGTAATTTTGTGAAATTTCTATACCTAGTTAAATTTTTTATCATAAGCAGAAATGTAGACAATAAAGGCATTTTCGTATAAGTCCTTATATAAGTAAGTAGATTTATAAAATAATGTTTGACTATCGCATGCTTCTCAATTGAACGACAATAAAATAAAAAATTATTGAAGAATTAAAACGTTGGACTGTTTACATATAATAAGATTGGTAAGTTAGGCCTAGTGTTATGTGAATAGATAACAGATGACAATAATCTCGTCTATTCGTGAATTTAATTAATAATGTATTTCACAATTTTAATGATTTTATAGCAGGGTACTGGCTATTGCCATTTCTCCATTGCTTTTTTAATTCAATACTTTTGTTGTCGATTGTATTTTTACCATAGAGTTTTTCTTTTTACGCGTTGCTATGGCGTTGCTCTATGCAAATGTTGCCATACATCAAAAATACAAATCGTGGTAGATATTTAATTGTTCGCTTTAAATAGTAAATTAGCGTTTAAAGAGTTGTGATTACATACTTTTGATGTGCTTTTGACTTTTATGCGTTGGCCACAATTTGTATCTCTGTCTCCTCTATTTAAAATGTTTATCGTATTTTCTTATGTTTGCCTAATAAAATTCTTTCATTGTTCGGATAATATCAAAATAGGTACTGTTACTTTGTTATCCAAATAAAAAAATATCATAAACATTTGTCGTATTGGATGTTAATATTTGACAATAAGAATCTTTGAAGTTGTATGTATACTTATAGCGAATGTTTCCAGATTTGTCGCCTATTTAACAATTTTAGAAAATGAAATGGTTTCTGAAAATTTTATCTACTAAAAGTAAAAATGGATAATGAATTAGAAAGTAATTTGAAATAATTTTACACTCTGTAGTAGTAGATGTTGATGCACAATTTATTTTATTTGTAAGAAATTTATTAGTAGTACTTAAATTATTGTAAATTATAGTTGTTTGTATTACTAGTTATCTAGTAAACCAATTTTTACTGTGCAATTACTAAGCGAAGCTTACGTCATGGACTTGGGCTTTGTCTGTGGTTTTTACTATTTTTAACTAATAGAATTGATATTTTACAAGTCAATGTCGGTAAAATGTTACTAGTTTCTTTTTAAAGAACATATAATCGCAGTTTAAAATATGTAATTATGTTATGTAAATGCATATTTGACTGAATTTACTGGACATAAGGGTTATGTCAAATACCAAAATATTACAAATTAAAAGCAATAATCGAAAGGATTAAATATATCTGTATGAGCATATCTTGACAACCAAAACGAATTTAAAAGTTGAATTAGCAAATTATGTTTTACATATCGAGCTGTTAACTTTTTTTATATATATCAAAAAGCTATTTATAGCCGTCCTATAATTAAAAATATTCAAGATACATGTGCGTGCATTTCCTCACACATGTGTCAGCTGATTATTTCCTTTGATTTAGGGGTGTTGATTATTTAGATTTGACTGGAATTTTATTCAGAAAAGATTGATAGAATGATTGATTTTTCAGATTACCATCAAGTCAAAAATGAGGAACCAAATAGATTGTATATTTTTTTATTATTCTCAAACATTTAAGTTTATCTAATGATTTGAGTGATTGCGAGAAGTTTAAAAATGTTATTCCAGTCACTATCTACACTTTCATTTTGTCTTCTTGTGTATAAATCCATCTACTTATATACTTATAAACTTTTAACAATGCACAAATTTTCATGGTTAGTCATGTACAATATTGAATAGAATTTTAACGCTTTTTATATATATCTATATTGTATATACGGTATATTATTACGAGTAAGTTGACAATTTTGTAAAAACTCAATACATACCAGTCGTTTTCACAATAAATTGCTGTTACTTTTGTGTAATTTATGATAACTTTGACAATAAAGACCTTTCCTTAAAGTAAGCGGAGTTTTATTTTGTTTCACTAAATTACTAAACAACACTTTCAAATCCTAAACTTATTTTTGCATTATGTGTTGTGTACCCAAACAATGAATAAGGTAGTAAGTACTCTTTCGCTTGCCATTCTGTAAGCGAGATTTCGTGAAAAGTATGTTGCCCTTGAATCGTGAATGTAATGGGAATATGGGATCATAAACAACGAACACTACTACTTTCAACACGAATGAAATAGTAGAAATTCGAAATTTGTAGAGGTCGTTTGTATATTTAGTTCTTAGGATTGCGTCATTGCGTAGTCTGTGGTCTGTGCCAAAGAGTAAAGTGAAGTGCTCGGTTCGGTCTATGCTCTGTCTCTGTGGGTGGGGGCCGATTCCACTAATGAGGGATATTCCGTGACACTAAAATGTCGTGTTTCGAAATAAAGTGACAAGATCTCTGTAAGACTTCTATGTTTTATTACGATTTCTTTGGCCTTTGAGACACAACTGAGGCACGACATCTACGTTTGTAATTTGTAGAATCTAGGGCGTCAGGTCAATGCAGTCGTAGTGATTTTATGCTCTTTGAATGCAGTCAGTGACCATAGATAAGATTATGTATACCGTAAAACGTAGTGATTATATGCTCTTTGGTAGTCAGTGACTCACTGTCAAGTCAATATCTTGTATTTTTATTTTGTTTCTTCTAGTACATAATTATTCAATGTTTTATATCAATAATTAAGTGAAAAGTGGCACTGATTTCTATTTTTTTATATTATTCATGAAGTGATTTTGCAAACACGTAATTTATGGTACAGGAAGTGTTTCATTATCTTGTTTGATTATATGCTCTTTGATCTTGTTTGTTTTCATCACAGCACAATACCGAGGCGCTATGGCTGAAAAGGTGAGTAAAAGATTTTATAGTCAACAAAAACATGTTTCGATTACCTACGTACAATATGAGCTTCTTCGTCCTGCCTGTGCATTTGGAGAAAGCTTACAAAAATTTACAAAAAAGTTACCATGCACACCTGTCTGACATGTGTTACTATTTCCTAATCTGTCTGTATAGAAAAAAAAACATTTTTGGTCGACAATCACAAAATTTATGCGTGTTTTCGCTTATAAAATCAAAATTTCTGTATATTTTCCTTATTTAATGGATTTGTTTGTAAAAAATTTGTTGTGAAATATTTTCATGTTGTAAAATTTGTTTAAATGGTCATTAATTTGTTTATGCTTAATAAAAAAATGTGAATGGTAAATATTTGAATTCTGCATGTTTTACAATAAAAGGTACAGTACATATTAATAAGAGAATAGGTAGTTAATATTAGTCTATATTTAGTATGTAAATGGCCAGTTATTGTTGTGTGTTTAATCAGCAATTCAGCTTATCATGGTTTTATTTACACAAAGGCCCAGCCCAAACAATGCCTCTACATCTTGGTGTCACAATAGAAATGCTATCGTAATCACTTGATTATTACTTTATTTAGGGGTGTTTTATTTTTAGAATAACTACCTAATTATTTATAGCATCCCTCAGTAAACTTGCAAAATCTGCCAGATAAATGTAACCTAATGCTAAGAAAGTTTATTAAACAAATTAATATGGGATTAATTCTAATGGCAGCTTAGACATAAATGTCAAATCCTCATTTGCATGCTTTTATAAATTCATCAAATCAATTAGGTACCTCTTAATAATTGTGTTGAAAAATGTCTTAAATAAAATAATCTTACAGAAAATCCAAGAAAACCCGCTACCAGAAGAGCAAGCGGAACCCACAGAACCAAAAGACATGGCGGCTAAACCTGTTGCCAACAAGCCTGCTCCAGTCCCACCACCAGTAACCACCACAATGCCAGTCTCCCGGGTTTCAGTACCAACCTTCACAAAGACGCCTCCTAATGATCTCTACAGGAGATTGCTGCCTGCGGTGTTGTTTGTGCTCACGTTTGTCACTGTGATGACTATGCTGCTCATTTATATGGACACTGTTGGTAAGGAGACCAGCTTTATTATACTTAATAGATTTATGGAAATTGCAGTAATCGGTTGAGTCATGAAGAAATTGATTGTGTAGTATTTTTTTTAGATTCAAATCCTGAGTTTATTTACTGATCTGATTCATGTATGGTAATTTTCATACACCACCACTTGTTTCCAATGAAGGAAAACATGAGGAAAGCTGCCTCTAACATGTTTGTCTTTCTAAAAGGGTGTGAATGATTTCTTTAGTGTTAGCAATTTACTTCAGGATAAGCATGGCCAAGCAAATCAAGTGTCTCTGATAATTTTTTATGTTTATTTGCCAGAATTAATTCTATTAATGTTCAAGTATTCCTTCTGAATGTTGTTGAAAACTCTTGATAGTAAGATAATATTTTGCTTTTAGTTTGTTAGCTTGCAAGTAGAAGAAAGTTATCCTAATATTATAAATGCGGAAGTGAGTTTGTTTGTTTGTTACCTCTTAACGCTTTATCTACTGAACCAATCTTCCTGAAATTTCGCATACACATAGCTGGAAGTACGGAGAAGGACATAGGGTACCTTTCATCCCGGAAAAAAGCACTTCCTGTGGGAAATTCACGCGGGCGAAGTTTCGGGCGAAAGCTAGTTGTATATATTTACCTTGTGCTCTTTAAGTCTCATGACTCTTGGCATTATGATATTGTATCTGTATAAAAGGGCTGCCATCCATTCAGGGTTCAGGTTGCTAGTCCTGTTTTGGAGTGTATTTGGCACCTGGGGAGCGTCTTCCCGGTCAGGACAGCCCTATGTATGCATGAATTAGACCTAGAACCCAAACAACGTCTTCCAGCACTAGGCGCCCAGCAGTTCCGCGCTAACATGTCGCGCGACTACGAGCTGGCGCGCATCCCGCAGGCCTCGCCCGCGCTCGTGGCCTTCGTGCGCCAGCTGCACCTCGCGCCGCGCGCGCCGCACCCCGCGCCCGCGCCCGCGCAGCCCACCAGGCAAGTGCAGGTGCTCGATGCTCTGTATGGACCTATCGTGAGTACTTACTTTGTACTGAAAATTCTAAATTTTTACTGTATGTACTATAACTTGCGAATACCTATATTTATTTTTTATTTATTAATTTTTGTACACAACAAATACATAGATAGGAAACATAAAATATAGTAAAACTAAGTACAAAAGGACTTCTTATTTATTTATTTAACTTCTTTACAAAAAAACATGTAAATGGCGGACTTAAAGCCAGAGGCTTTTTCTACCAGTCAACCAAGAGGTGTTGCAGAGGGAAAGATATCATTTTTTTAAATACTGTATTATTACTTGTAAAGAGCTGTAAAAATTTGAAAATTAAAAAAAATTGCTGGCTTTGAAAATTGTATTTTGTTAAATGTTATTTTGCTGTTGATCATCCAAAAGTAAGTATAAAATTTATTTATTTCATTTTATACAATGTTCAATAAAAAAAAAAAATACAAAAAAGTAAATATTGTAGCGACATCTACCACACCAATGTATGGAAATGGGGGCTATCGCGTTCCAATATTCCACCAGATGTTAGTAAATTTATACGAGTGAGTACAACACTGTCAATGTTATGTGTCAAATTCAAATGTCAATATTGTACCATTGACAGGACCACCCACACGCGCCAGTAGCGCCAACTGGTGAGCGTAAAATCGATAACTCGCACTGATTTTTTTCACTCCCCTAATGCCGAAAGAAACTCATTTAACAGTTTTGATCGCCTAACATGCCAGAGTGGCTTTTTTATTTTATCATATATTTTTTACTAACAATAAGTATAAAGTACCTACATAGATTATGTACAGTCAAAAATAAAATACAAAAAATATATATACTAAATGAAATATGTTATGGAAGCATGCTCGGCCCATAACCTAAAGTAAAACAACTTTTAATGACCATAACAATTGTACTATATTTGAATAAATATGACCTATCTCAAGATAGATGGCTCTTCTAGCTACTTTAGTGATATAATCAATACAATATAACATTATGTTTGTGATCGGCGAGAAAGGGAAAAGAAACTCAGTAGACAAATGTGATATACAGGAAAACGGCACTTTTGTGGACATCCAGCCTGGAGGTCCGCGCGACCCGGGCTGTGCGTGGCTCCAGGCCAACCGGGGCTGGACTGGCATCTCCGTCAGGGCTGCCCCTCGCGACTTCCTGGCGCTCCGGGCTGCGGCCAGGGCTCTGCACGCGTGTCTCAGTCCCACCTCACACCCCAGGGAGGTAGGTGTCGCTAGTGCTGCCCGGGGCTGCACTGGCATCTCCGTCAGGGCTGCCCCTCGCGACTTCCTGGCGCTCCGGGCTGCGGCCAGGGCTCTGCACGCGTGTCTCAGTCCCACCTCACACCCCAGGGAGGTAGGTGTATGTGGCCATTGTGTGTCTTGTACACAAGTGTAGCTCCTAGCTTGTCTCTAAGCTTGGCATCTATAGCACAGAATTAATATAAGTATTATGTACAGAAAGAAAGTTCTCTGACCATTCCGTGATATGACGTACCCCGCACTCCCCCGTTGGTTTGCGGATTGGGACGCTATGACTATGAAAACGCACACATTGACATGTTATTGTGTTCACGGATGCACAGTTTCATTTGTAGTAGTAGTATATTTAACGCCCCGTTTTTATGAAGTGCCTTTAGTGTGGCCTTACCTAAGAGTATCTCCATCAGACTATCAAAACTCCAACAAGCAACCCCGCGCCCCGCCTGGGCTTCGCACGGAAGGTACATACATAATTTGAAGCCTATGTCACTCAGGCATATTGTATCATCCTATTGGTGAAAGAAGTTTTGAAATCGGTTCAGTAGTTCCGAAGATGACCCCCTACAAGCAAACTCACAAACACTTCCTCTAATTTTTTTTTTATAGAATAGTAGGCAAACGAGCATGCGGGTTGCCTGATGGTAAGCAATCACCGCAGTCCATAGACACCAACGACCCTAAAAAGGTCACTGATGAATTTATTATTTATTTATTTATTTTGTTATGATACGTCACACTCAGGTAACGTACCACGAGCCGGAGTCCCAATCAGCCGCATTCAGTTCCCGCGTGCTGTGCCTGCCGCTGCTGACCATCCTGCTGGCCGCCGACGCTACAGCTGCCGACTACGTGTTGCTGGCAGGCGAGGTGCTGCCCGCGCTCACGCATCTACCCTTTGGGGACGACCGGTTGAGGCTACAGGTCAATAAGGAGTTTTCTCAAAAATGCTCGGAAATGTAGACATTATTGTAGTAAAAAGTTGACAGGAAGTTTGTGATTCCTGGCTCATACATTACTTCCTGGCCTTAGGCCGGGAAATTTGTATGAAAATTCATTCCTGGCCGCTGCTCAAAACTTTTCAATTCATCTGTCATCTGTCAATGTCACATTCACACACCTACTCGTCCAGCAAATTCTGACTTCCCGGCCTCTGCTGTAATGTACTATTTATCTACACTCATGTCGAAATATTCGAATTACGAATTTGAAGACGGTTTTATAAAGACGTACTTTATAAACGCACATACATAAATTAAAAAATAAAAGTCATTATAGTACTGCCAGCAGTATCATAAAATATTTTTTTAATTTTTATAGTACACTTTTACTTTATAATTTATTAAATTAGGCTATGGTTTTAGGCTGAATGTAAAAAAGAGGCGCACGCATGCGCAGTTTGAACTTGTGAAAAAAAGTGGTGCACGCATTCGTAGTTCGAACTTAATTTCCCGCTATAAATCTTTTCCTTGTTACCTAGCTACTTTGTTTAATTTTAATTGTTCCTATGAGTGAAGATATGGTGAAGATAAAGTAATGTATGCAACTGTACATAATTAGGCATTAAAACACTCGTGTGATGTTATTATGAAACTCGTCTTCGGCTCGTTTCATAAAACCACACTCATGTTTTAATGCCTCTTATTATGTATCAGTTGCATAAACTACTATTTTATTACAGACTAGCTTTCGCCTGCGTGAATTTCCCACGGGAATAGTGCTTTTTCCCGGGATGAAAGGTACCCTATGTTTTTCTCAGTACTTGTAACTGTATGTATGCGAAATTTCAGGTAAATTGGTTTAGTCGGTAAAGCGTGAAGAGGTAACAAACAAACAAACTCTCTTTCGCATTAGTTAGGATTTTGAGAAAAAAAAAGGGATTTTTTTTTTTATACTGGAAACTTTGGTGTGATTTGGCAACACTGAGAAACCACGCACGACCAATCACAACTCATGTCATGAACCGGACCAATCAACGTGTAGCTAACCGCATACGAGCAGGGAGGCAATTCTGGGGTCTGCGATATAATATCAATTTCGACATTTATCGAAAAAACATGGCGGATATCGATAAATATCGAAATTGCGTATTCTCGTGCTTTCAAATGTGACATTTATCCATCGTCAGCCCTCGATACGCATCGAGTGGTCGAGCGTGGCCGAAAACCATATCGTGTGTGATATTTGTTGCTTCAAAGCTATTGAATAACATAATATTCGTACTTTATAAGACGCTTTGTATTTTTCTTCAGCTATGGTTTAGTAAAATATGAATGCTGATGATTTTGTATTCAATTTTATTGGAAATCGTTGTTTATTTACATAAAATTATTTTATTGAAGCCTAATATAGAGGTTTGGATAGATACATACTTTGCTTTTTTCTGCCTCGAGTACCATACCTTATTTGTTTCTCGATTCAATTTCGTAAAGAAACAATATCATACATAAGAATATAATTGATACTCCGATAATAAATATCACATAACCTCACACACACAATAAACAAACAATGACAAGTATCCTCGCGTTCCGTTCTCTCCATCAACTCTAAAATATTTCATTTTCTTTGCATTTTATAAATTTGCATTGGAGCTTATTAAGTTACATAAAATAAAGTATTATAACTATTTTTACATAAATTCACTATTAAAACATAGGTTTTATATAAAATATTTAATGAAACAAGTAAAACATAAATTTCTCGATTGTAGTTAAGTATAATCGAGAAAATGGAACGTGTTTTCAATTAGAGAAGCCCTAGTTTTCGATATAATATCGAGTTTTATGTCGAATAGGTTCGAGAATACCATTTTGGAGGTTTTTGTGATAATTTTGTTCGATAAAAGAAGTTTGATATATTATCAAATTCGATAAAATATCGCAAACGCGAGAATTGGCCTCCAGGTCCAATGAGAAAACAGAAGTTGACTTCCTGTTAATTAATTATGGGTATTAAAAAGTAATTTCATATTATTATGTTGTGTTTGTTAGATACATTTTCCGATTTTCGCCGTGTTAGCATATTAAATATTTATTAAAATATCGACTAGTAAGGAAGAATATGTAACTTTAACTCCACCTGAAATAATTAACGAGGCGCGTAATGCAAATAATAATTTATTCTCTCCAAAATCAAGCCATAAGTATTTGGCGGTATACGAATGTTTTATAAAGTGGAGGAATGACAAAAGGGCGCAATCATTTTCCGATAATTAGATGTTAGGACCACATGTTTTTTTTTTACTCGCAAGTGTGTTGAATAACGTCGTATGAAACACGTGTGCATTTGGTCATTACGCACACTCAGCTTAATTAGCCAATATCTTGTGCGTAATGACCAACTTTGCACACTTGTTTCATAATGTATTTTAACGATCTTGACTTGCGTCATCGGTCATCGAGTCTCTGCCTGGTTCTTCATAGTAATTATTTTCTCTGGTCAACAATAGGTAAATTTTCCCGTGGATTGACACATTTGTTTGTATTCGCCAACAAACTGCTAGACTTCGGAACTGAAGCAAATAGCCCCGTGGCTTTAAAGTATGACGATTCTTTATTTCCTGGAAATAACAAAAAAAAATGAACTTCCCAGGTGATAGAAGTCCGCTCGGCCGACCTCGCGGCCCGCAACAAGACCACGCAGTTCCTGCAGACCAAGAACTACACTGTCGCGGCTTCCTTCGACGACGGCGTCATGTACTCATTGAAGCGGGTTTGATTCCCTGCTCAGGATATTCTGGTGAATTTTTTTTATTTTTCCCACCCTCAGAAATCGAAAATTTTGTCTGCGGCTTGTAAATGGGCGATTTTCCGAAATTAAAAAAAAATAGTTCCAAATGACTTCATAGATGGCGCTTATTAAAAGGCGAGTCCGTATAGAAAGCAACAATGCACGGGATTGGCGTTTCTTTGAAATAAAACAAACATCAATAAAAAATATCTTTATAATTAATTAATTGTAATAATGTAATTGTGTTGTTAATAATTATTTTTTACTCCAAAAAATATTAATATTGTGATTGGTGCAACTGTTAGGTGTTTTTTTTCTGCCTCTGGTTGACAAGGAAAGCGCACAATATAGGTACAGCTTTTATTACGACTCGGCTTTCATAAAACGCCATCTATTGAGAATTTTTTAATACGATTTTGTTTTGCTATATAAAGAATCTCTGAAAAAAATCATATTTCTATAAAAAAAGTGTTTTTACTTAATTCGCTTTAGATACCTGCTGTCTATAGCGCATTTAGTAAAAACACATTTTTTTTCATAATTTGTCCCTTGCTGGGTTTTAATAAACCAGTAGCGCGTAACAAGACCTCCCTTTTTTGCCAGGTTATAGATAGGTGCATAACTCTATTGAATCATAAAACAATTTTCTATGATAACGATATTCAATATAAATATAGCTTTAACAAACACACACAGATTGAGCTAGCTGACCTCGTTGTAAGTTTTTTCGTGTTATAGGACACTAGCTCAACGATACTATATAAAAAATTCTATTATTTTTTCGTCTACAATCAGTAGCTTGCTAAATTTTAAACTGATTTTTCGTTAGGGTCATAAACCGCGATAGTTACAGTAATTTCTCTTCTCTTTACATAGAATTTTGGTTAACTAAACAGATATTTAGACCCTAACGTGAGATTAGAACCGTATATGACATTCTTGCTTTAAGTATTTTTAGGAATGTAGCCTTGTCTACAAAACAATCTATTTAGTTTAAATTTTAGCATAATTTCCCCACAGCTATGAACACTGCAAATATATTTTGTCTGTCAATATTTTCAATTAATTGATAAATGAATGTTATTAAAATAAAAGTTTTACTATTTATTGTAATTTTGTTTCATAAACTTTTGTATGACTGTTCTTTTGAAATGTTAACCTCAAAATTTGATTTAAGTGGTATTTTTTATGTCATGTGTAAACTCCATTTTTTCTTAATTGTCCTATTATGAAAACAATCTTCACAGTACTTTTTATTGAATTTTGTTAAAAATAAATCAAATATTAGCTCAAACCTAAACATTCTAAAGTAAAACAAAAACCACGAAAGTAATTTCCTCATAAAAAGCCTATTTTAATTTATATTGCTGTAAAATCAAAAAAGACATGGTAATTACATAATAGGACAATTATGAATAAATGGAGTTAACTAATCAGTATATCGCAAATTGTTCACTCTAACATACTAAGATGCCTTATAGGAAGTGCTCTTGTTTTTAAGACATTCTACAGTGCTATTCAAATGCTAAGGCTACTTGGGCTAATGTCATTTTGACAATCGTTATTATAATGGGGGATTTTCCGAGACCCAAAATTAAAAAAAATTATAGTTTCAGATGACTTTATAAATGGTAAAAGGCGAGTCCATACAAAAAACAAAAATGCACGGGGTTGGCTTTAAAAAAAAAAACCTAATAGAAAAAAACTTCTAAAAAGTATCAATATTGTGATTTGTGCAACTGTCAAAGTATTAGGTGATTTTTTTTCTGCCTCTGGTTGACAAGAAAAAGCGCACAATATAGATGCAGCCATTATTACGACTCTGCTTTCATAAAACGCCATCTATTGAGACTTTTTATACTGATTTTTTCTTAATTTAGCTGTCGAAAATCGCCCATTGAAGTTACAATCGTTAAAATGACATTAGCCTAAGTATACTTATCAAATTAATCGCATAGTAATTGGTAGTGAGACCGATTCAATAAGGATTGTCAAAATGGGTAAATAGAAATATACTTATTTTCTACTATAACTAATTGCAATTGCCACGAAAATGAATGTTTTTTTTAATTGAATTAACACTAGGGTACACGCGCCTCTAAAACGTTCATGAGTGCTCGCGTGGGCTACACTTGTAGCCCATTTTAAATTGAAATATATTGAAAGATAATCGTATTTTTTTAAATAAAACACATTTATTATTACTAATGACATTTATTAAGTAAACTGAAATTAAAAAAAAATATCTGAACTGTCTTAAACTTAAAAATATTAACAAAACTTCAGAACCCTCAAAAAATCATTTTTTTTTTACTTTACAACTTTCAATCAACTTTTGGTTTATTTCTTATTTATTTTTTATTTTTTACTTATTTTATTTTCGTTACACGAAGGACAAATAAAACTTTGGTGAGCATTACATGTACGCCTGTAGCATTTCGAGTAAGTTTTCCTTGTGCTGCGAAAGCGCATTCTGCTACAAAGCGCACAGCGTGCATCCCCCCCCACGAATTAGTATATTTCCTTGTTGAGGAGCTTTTTACACATTCAACAATAATTTTGCTTTTGTTTTTATGCTTCTTGGAATATTATCCTGATAAATACGTTCTAAAATTAATGGTTTCACAGGGTTTCACAAGCTCAAACCCCAAAGACTGAAGAAAATTTTTTTCATTATTTTTTTCAACTGGTGAATAACTAGACCGTTTATACAGGCAATATTAAAAAATATATATGGAAGGTGCCTACTTCTTCTATTTCTAGACACGTCATATTAGACGATACATCCTGTCCACAATATCCACTCCACATTTGTTTGATTATAAAATGTTATAATTTCAGGCTTTTTGGCATCGCCGGTAGTAGCGTTGATTGCTCAAATCACTGTTGTTTTATTGAACATTCCCATCATTTTCATCAGTCTGATCTTCTTGCTCGGTATCAGTGTCATGCGGAGAATGAACTATATTTTCTTCTTCTCTCAAATCCTCTGCCTGTTCGCTTTCAATCAAATCATCCTGATCTAACTACTCTTCTGGCCATCTCAACAAAGTTTTCTCCCATTCTACGATCCATATTTAGCAATCTGTTAATAGAATATCAACGAACAGTAAGTTTACAGTACATAAATATAATATATAATATAAAACTGTATAAGAAAAGATAAATACTTACATTAATAAATAAAAAAATTCGCTCCTAAGAAGTTCCGCCAGTGCACGCGTGGGCTACGTACGTAGCCCAACAACTTTGAATCGTTATTTATCGCAAGTGCACCAGTGCAGATCACTCAAACCACACAGAATGCGTCGAGAAACAATTAATCGGAGCTTAGCTAGAGACTCGAAGTTAAATCACGCCATTTCACGAAGTTATGAACAAAAACAATACCCTGGGCTACATATGTAGCCCGCGCGTGTACTCTAGTGTTAAATAATTAGGTATGTAAGCTGCATAATGTTGCCATTGCACAATTTATGTCGTCTTTATATATTTATATTTACCTATATTGATTAACAGAATAACATTTCTTATGAATAAGAAAAAAAGTATTATTATTTTAACTTACGTGATTATTTTGTATTGATTTTATGTGATTTCATCTCTATTAGTGATCTTAGTGATATTTTAACGAATATTTTGAATCGAATACCTATTTTTATTTTCTATTGAAGTGCCTTACTGTTTTAAGTTTTAATTGTAAAAAAGTTTGGGGCGGGTATGTAGACTTTGCAAATTTTTTTTAATTCCAAGAGATTAAGCGTTTATTACGGTGACTGCCTACGATGCCAAACGCCCGTCCAATTCATTATTAATAATAGATTTTCACCATTCCATTATGATTATAAAGGATGAGAAAATGATTTATTAACCAGAATAGGTACATCATGAAGTTTGAAAACATGATTTTGGGATTATAACGACTTTATTATAGTCTGTAGCATGCCCGCGTCCAAAACAACCGTAGTAGCGTCACATAGAAGTAGCTGCACGAACAAGCTGCACCTTTAAAGTTACGAAAGGGGACTGAAGCATATTAGTACAAATGGCAGATAGTCTTGAATGAAAACGACTACTGTACACTATGATACAAGTGTGCTAAGTTGGTCATTACGCACACGAGGCGATGTAATAAGAACCACTATTACGTGCGTGTTAAAAAGTATCAAAACGGCGAATAATAATTAATAAGAACACAATTATACGTCTATTTAAAAAAACGAGACAAAAAAGCTTTTTTCATATATTTATCTGCCATTTGGACTAAGACGAGCAAAAGACGGACAATAAATAAGGTTTGTGCAAAGGTTGTTGATAGGTAGCTTAGTAGTTAGATATATCAGGCGTTGATATTGATCAAGCCTCGCACTATGTTATGGCTTGGAGGACTCTTCAATTGTTTTTTATTAATACCTGGGGGCCGATTCTACGAATTACAAACGTAAATGTCGTGTCTCAAGAGCCAAAGAAATTAAAATGAAGTGACAAGATCTCTGTAAGACTTCTATGTTTTATTACGATTTATTTGGCTTTTGAATCAAATGAGGCACGACATCTACGTTTGTAATTTGTAGAATCAAGGGCCTGAGAAGACCCGAGTAATATATCAAAAAAGCTATATACACTTTGGTGGTATATGGGAGGCAGAAAATCGGTACATAGACACGAGAAATATATGGGATCATTTTTTTTTCCACTTTTTTACCATACTTTGGTGGTTTATGGGAGGCAGAAAAAATCGCGTTAAAGCAAAAGTTTTGCAAGCTTTAAGAAAGTATAACTGTTGCTAAATTCTTGTTTTGATTGAAGAGTCATCCAAGTCTGAAAACTTCAATGCGCAGTATTTAATAACACGAATATTTAGAGCGTATCATTATTTTATAACGTGCATAATATTTTTAAATTATGAATCTCAGTGGAATTTTAATGCAGTTCTTACGAAATGTGTGATTTATATATTTTTTGCGTTGATTTTACAGGCAGCAGCGGGAAGATGTTAGCGAATCTAATTTATTATTCTTCAATATTTGTTATCATCTTGTTCGATTTGTGGCACCGCTTACCTGTGAAAAATACCTGCCTGTAGAATAGCAACATTTTAACGTTAATCCAGTTTTTCATTCCAATAAGTAATCTTATTCCATCTCGAATGTATAATGTTAAGACTGATCTACGAGTCGAGAACAACCGTAAAGTAATTTATTTTCGTAAAATAATTTACAGTTAAGTGATAATTATTATTTTTTTAATTATGAATTCGTATTAAATTTATTTAAGTGATGACAATGAACAATTAATTAAATGTCCTTTTAGTTTAAGAATCAACGTTTAGGCTTAATTTTATACGCGCTCAATTTTTCACGAATAAATTAAATGCTTTAATGAAACCTTGTTTTTTTTATACCTATTTATATTGTGTAAATAATTTTCTTTGAAACATTTGTTTATTTTGTTTAATAAACGAATTTTTCGCCAGACCATAAATAAAACAAATATTGTAATAATTAAGTTTATTCATATTCTGACGTCATCGACTTTACCAACGATATCCGAAGTAACAAATACAACTCAGTACCTATTCTAGTACCGACAACTTACATCAAATTACTACGGCCCTTAAGCCGCGGTAATACGGGCTAAATTGATTGGTTAGCTTGATATGATGTTGCCTGTACAAGATATTACATATGTATCTATCATAACACAAAAATAATATTAGTTATCGTCTATCATTAGCAATCCTGAGTTTAAAATGTTGGAAAATCATGGCCCGGTTTCAATGAACATATTACTAATATAATTGTGCGGATATAATTGATGACACATAACACTGAAATATACATATTAATATAACTAAACTAATAAAATCATCTTTATAGATAAACTACAAATAAATTTAAAAAATTAATTATTGCTTCGCCTCCACAAATAGAAATTAATGGAAGAACTATTAAATTAAATTTATTAATTTTATATACAGGTACGATAGTACATGTGTAGCCATGGATTCAAGTACTTTACATTTTTTTAAATCTTCATAGGAATCTCAAATCTTAAATAAAACCCGACTTCATATACTCATGAACGGTTAGACCGATTTTCATGAAATATAGTACAAGTACTCTGGAATAGTCTAAACCAATGTTCTAACATAGGGTCCTTTTTATTCCGAAGTTCCCGCGAGTGGAGCCTAAGGGCGATGTTAGTAAATTGAAAATGTTTGAATTAAATAACCTCGCCCGATTATTTTTAAGTGAGTCGTGAGGTCAATCAACCTCCTCACTTTGGTTATCAACAAAATAACAAAAAACGTCTTTTTGTGAAGCAGTTTCATATCTGACCTCACATTGTCATTACAGATTTTCACTTCAAGGGGTACTTGAATCCACGTCACCATATAAATAGTGCGTTTCGTCAAATAGTTCCTTTGCCGTCATGTTGACAGTAAAACTAATATAAACGAGCTGTTACAGTGGCTTTTACGAGTTTTGGATTAGGGCGTTCACATAGGTCATCTTTTACGACAGTTCTGGCCATGAAAAGTACCTATTGGTTAATCCATGTAATAATTAATAATATAAAAAGTTTTACTAGACCGTCAACTATCTGTCTGATCTGTTTCTTTTCCATGTACCTACACACGTAAAAAAAAATGTTATTTATGGCGAGTGTAAAATCTGGATGTGCGCTCAAACCTTGTCAGGTTTATGCACATTTATGACTGTATAGTATCGTATCTTTTGTCATTAAATAAATAAATATTACCAACACGACGCCAGAGGAACTATTTGACGAAACGCACTCTACAAAAAATCGACGCACCAAGATTGCAGAAGCACGCTACAGCACACAAAACCGGCCGAAGCTACTTTCCGTGAAAATATTTTTCTCGATTTTTGGTCCCTATCTTCATTTTGATATTTGTGCCGGTCGAAGTGTGCCGTTCACAAAATAAATCTATACAATTATATTAAAAGTCGAAATTAGTAATTCAACGTGCGTTGATATAAAAATTTTAAACATTCCTATATATTATTTTTTATTATAATTGTAAATGCGAAAGTTTGGATGCGAGTTTGTGAGGATATTTTTCACTCAATCACGCCAAATCTACTGATAGATTTCGATGAAATTTGGTATAGGGGTAGAAAAATACCGGGAATAGCACACAGGGTGCTTTTTTTATCCTGAAATTCCCACGGGAGCGAAGCCCCGGGGCGTGGCTAGTTTTTCTATAAAGAAAACTTTAGTATTTCATCAGTGACACAAATGAAAGTGACGACAATATAGGCGTCTCGCCTTCATCTATAACGTAAACTGTGATGACTGTAGTGTAGACCGATAGTAGGATTTCTGCCTATGTAACTTATAAATCCGTAATTGTATAAAAATACTATCAGGTCTTAAACGACAGTAAAATAATTGCAAACAAATTACTTATGTATATGTTACATAGTCAAGACTAGCTCTTTTGGTGCGCAACGTACATACAGGGGGCCGATTCTAATAATAACAAACGTAGATGTCGTGTCTCAATTGTGTTTCACGTACGTGTAAAATTAAATATGTAAACACATTGCTGGTCCTTAAGACTATGTGATAAGGTGTAAAATTGTGTACACGCTCGTGACTGAACAAGTTACATAATTTGTAAAAGGATAATACCGATATAAATGTGCAAAAAAGGCAAATAACGTTTTGAAATTATTATATCAATGCACGTTAAAGTAAAAAAAAAATAGCTGCCTAACCACAACACTGCCGGAATGGTCTAAATGCATCCGAAAAAAATTATAAAATAAAGGGAATTGGATTGTTATAACCAACGTTCGGTTTTACACAAATCCACTAAAACGTAAAATATACATTTTTTTATAAATATATAGACACATTTTAATACAAGTTTCGTTAAGAAAATATTTTTAAAACTAATCATAATAGCTAAAATACATCTCTATACACATCCGCCATTTTGATTTTGGGCAAAAAAGGAAATTGGTACCTACAAAGAGTTAAGTACATACAGTTACAAGTGATTTTAAAATACATTTCTTTAATTTCCAAGATTACTCCTCAGTGTTAACCAACGGATATACAATCGTACATTACAATTAGCTAAAATTATAGCTAGAACGAAACACACTCATCGAACATTCTTCGAATAGCTTCAGTATCTACAGAAAATTCGCCTGGCGTGTAGCCACAGATACGCATGGCGGCTTTTCGTTAATAACCGTGACTCAGCACAGGCATTGATTTTGTGTCGAACGTATTAAAAAATATACTTTTTTAAATAACATAAATATGGTATCGGAGCATATTTGTACAGCATGCGTTTATTTACAGCTACTTAATTTTAGTAACCAAATAATCTCATTAACCATAATCAGTCTTGGTACAAAACTGATAGCTAAAACATTTGCTAGACACATTATCTGCCCACTTATATATTGCCCATTATATGATATTCTGTTTTTTCATATTTTTATGTAATTGAAATTTTTTCTATCGTCTAAAAATATTAATAAACAAACGTAAAATTTATCATGAATATTCTCAAAAACATTAAATGAGTGTGTTTCGATCTTTAACACTTACCAACGATATAATCTAATTTTGACACTACTAGATTACAGTTACGTCTATCCGATGAAGCGGGTATAAAAAATATCCTATAGTTTAACATCAAATTCAACAACTAAGTGAAAATCTACAACCTGCCTCCAACGTATCGACCGATCCACGCTTCTTGATTTATTACAGCTTAATATTAATGTAAGGTCTGACAAAGTTATGTAAGTATTTGAGGGTAGAATCAGAAATAATTTAAGTCCGTTTATATCATGCATCGTAGAAAATTATTTTAAATAATAATTAGTTTAAAATGCTTTAGAGTCTGCCCGAGACATAAGAATCGGACTAATTTTTGAAATATATAAAGAATCTTGTAGATATCAAATAAAATATTTTTTGAGAAATAATTTAGTCTACGGCCAATGCAAGTCTACGAAAAATTCTTCCTTTAAAAATTCTCTTTTATTGTCATTAGAATATGAATTTTAAAAATTAAGAGCCTACAAATTAACTGTTACTTTAGTACTATAACGGGAAATTCTTTTTTTTTACATGAATTTGTAAAAAAAAATCCCATACGTAAAAAAACTTGAATATTTATAATCTTTGTTCGACCTTTTACAGTAAATGACAATAATCTGTTAACAATTATTTTAAATTCTTTCTGAAAATGGTCTTACCATTTAAATAAATTCAATTTAATAAGCAAACAGCGTAGATAATTTATAGTGAATTAAGCAATATTGCAAATAATTAGGTAACTGTTTTTTTTTCAATTCAGAGATCATTTTTTCTGTGAAGTAACGTAATATTTTGTGATTTGAATGCAATATAGGAAATTGTGTTGCCAGAATAAAACAACAGTTAAAAATTATATAAAATGGCAACTGAAACTAGCTTTTTCGCAACAAAAGTGGACAGGAATGTATAATCTTAAGATATCCATACACAATGTACAGACACACAAGTCATTCAATATTTTAACGATTGTTAATATCATGCGATATCATATGATATGCGTCGACCCCGGATTATATAAGACACTCAGGGTAATTATCAAAATCTAAAAAACTCGCACTTACGTCAACCAAATCGAAGATGACATTTTGGAGCACTGAAATTTCAAATATAAATCTTAAAAAATATGACTACTATCTATTTTCGTCAAACAAATCAATTGCTATTCGTTATAGTCTCGCTAGAACTAAAAATAAAATAATAATTTCGCTCATAAGTTATTCATTGATAAATTGTATTTTTTCAAATATGAACTAATACTACGATTCGGTGATCAAAAACTCCTATAGAATCTAAAACCAGAATTATTAAATACAAATTTTAAACGATAATTTAAATACTTCAGCACTCCAAAACAAAAATAATCTTAACCATTCTGGCAAACATCTGCCAGGAACAAATATCATTGGAGGAAATTTTGGTTCGCAAACGGGGGCCTCTGGACATTATTGTTGATCTGTCCGCTTTGCAACGGGGGCTGAGAAAAGTTATTGTTAATTGGTTGCATGTATTGGAATCCCATAGTCATGCCTGGGTTTGGTATATGGGCTGGGCTATTGGGGCTTGATTTTAATTGGTTTATTGTTGGGGCAGGGCCCGCTTTGGGGGACCTTGGGGCTAGTAAATTGTCTACGTCAATTTTGATATTTGAATCGGCCCAAGTGGCACCAAGTTTTGTGGCTTTTGTGTTGTTCGCTGTTGTGGGCTGTTGTTGGGTTGTAGACATCGGTTGGAGGAGGTTGACCGGTGTTGGTTGTAAACCTGTTCGGGAGATAAGTGGTTGTTAACATACATATTAGGTTAAATATATAAATAAATATGGAGAAATCACACAGTATTGAAGTGTCTCAAAGTACATGTGAATGTATTATCAAATTATTAACACAAGTCAATCCACGGGGAAGTTACCTTATGGTTGTTGACACTTATGACATTGTGCTTATTACAACCTAAGTAAACCTGTACGATTTGTATTTCTAAGCTACGCGCCAATGACCTTAAGATACTTTTTCCCGCGGATTGACACATTTACTTACCTTTTTGATGAAGAATTCGCAAATTCTTTAAAGTTGCTGTAACAAATGGATAGTAAAAAGTTAAATACCTAATCCTACTAATAGTTTTTGAGAGTGGATATTTGTTATACTTTGCAAAAACTACTGAACGGATTTCGACGAAATTTGGCACACATTATTTATTATACACTATTATTCACAAGTAATTATAGTAGTTTATTACATTATTATTCACTAGTGTGTAAGAACAAATCATTCTCATTTTTGTAACTTATATATCCTACTCTCAATCAGTCTAAGAACTTCTAGTGAGTCTTTATTTGTCTGTCTGTTTGTACGCGTATCATGAATTTTGTTAAATTTTGTACTGTTATTAGGACTATTTCCGCAGATTTCATAATAATACGCCGCTTAGAACCGGACGAGGTCGCGGGCAAGAGGTAGATGTTATATAAACCATATTAAAATTGGAGCATTAGGACAGTAAACTTTTGTTCAAATAAGAAAATGTTATATAAGCACTTTAAACATTTATTGACAGCGGCGGGTAATTTCATTACCTTAAAAAACACTAATAAATTCATGAGAAACAAGCAAAACAGATATACTTACACATACATTTAATGATTCAAAATCCTTAATCCTTACAAAATTATCAAAACTGACTTTTAAATAAAAAAAGGAACTATAATTTTATGACACATTCGATTAGTGACAAAAATCTTTATATAGTAAGACAGTGTCACTCGGTCCCTTGTGATTCGAATCTAATACCTCCGAGTACATAACACAGACGCCTACACCACTGGGTAATGGAGGCAGTCAATTTACTTTAAATATAACTTGTGTGTGACAGCAATTTAAGATATTTAAACACATGCACTTAATACTAATACAATTTAATATTCACTCTCATCGACTAAACTTTTTTCGATCAAACACAGCACTTGACCAGCGAAAATGGCCGCCTCTGACTTCGGACCGCCCAATCTCATAGTCAAATCAACATTGGTCAAACATTCCGTCAACCAAGCCCGAAAATCCATCATTACATCGAAAAACTCAGTTTTTAAAATCGACGTAGGTAATGCTAAAACCACAGACGCAACCAGGGATATAACACTTGTCTGTATTTTCGGATCCGGAGTATATCTCATATATGTCATTATTTGCAGCGTTTCCCAACAGTAAGTCGAACATTTGGGGCAGTTTTTCGAAGCGAGTATTATATTCCCGACTACTGCTAAATATTTTAACAGCAGAATATTATCGACGTCTTGTTTCAAATTGTGATGGCTCAAAGTGAGCTGTTTTAAACCAAATCCACTGACTAATGGGTAGAAAAAACTGTCAGAAACGGCGGCAAATTCGTTCCTTTTTGCTTTGGCGAACGGGTGAGGCCGTTTCGAGTGGAAATATCTAGTTTTGTTTATCAATCGGCGTCTGATTATTTCTTCTGCCGGTATATTATCGTCTTCAGTTTTTGTAACGATTTCAGTAGTTTTTGTCTCTTTCTGTGGTCTTACATCGGCAATTCTATTCGCCGCTTCCGATAACACATCGAGCATAAATATTTTGGTAGCTATCGAGTATCTTCCCACGTCCGTATGTATTTCTTTGCAAATATGTTCCGCGCAAACTTTAGGCTGACTACACAATATAGCCACTGACGTATTGAATTTTATATCTTCGAAATTGTCTACATGAAACTTATCATCTAAATGAATGAATAGATTCAGTAGTTCTATAGCTAATTTGTGATCTTCAGTCTTTAGTTGCTTTTGAACTAATTCTTCAGCGACTTCTAAACTTGCTTCAAAAGTTTCCACATCTTTCGCTTCAATGATATTTTCTAGTAAATCTCTAAGATAATTCGGTCTTTTCTTGGCTGATATCGGCAGATCATTGCTCATATCGTACGGTTGCAAATCGTCGTCCGAATCTAAATGCTCTTCTTCGATTTTGTTGCTTTTCTCCAAAGCATCTAGTTTCACTGATATTATAGCTTTCACGATTTCTTTAGTCTGTTCCGCACTTTTTACTGCACAAGTAACTATGGTATTTTGTACTGGCCTATGTTCTTCATCAACCACTCTATTAACTATGTTATTAAATATTTCTTTAATATCTACACTTCTCACTTTATACTTATCAGGTATTTGAGGTTTATCAATGATACATCTATTTGAGATTTCTTTCAAAACTTTGTGAATTTCTTTGCAAGTGTCACCCATTTCTTCGTATTCAAAGTTGAGATTGGCCGCTGCTTCTTCATCGGATTTTTCGAATTCAGCGAGAATTTTAAACAAGATTTCTACTGTCGCCATTCCTACACATCTGAATTCTTTAGACAAAACATCCAAATGTTTCGACATACCCTTGAACATTATTGTTTTTAAATCATTGAACTGACGTGATATATTTCTTTGCTTTGATAGCACTATCAGATATTTGACTCCCAATATCAATAATTGCGAAATATATACATGTTCTGATAAATTAGCGACGTTTGTCAATTTCACATCAGACCAGACATGAGCCAATCTGATCACTAAGTCCGATAATATCGCATGGCTCTCTTTAGCTGTAGAAATATAATAAATCAAGTTTTCTGAAACGGTTGTGTCTGTATAATTTTTTATTTTAACGTAAAATGGCATCTTTGAAGTTAATATTTCGAGCCAATCCTTATTGTTACTAATATTGTCTCCTAAGATATAATAAATACATTGTTCTCTAGACTTATAATCTATTGGAGATCTTTTGAGAAGTATCGTCGAGATACAATCGATCGATTGTCGATTTAGTTGGTTTAAAATTGCTTGAATTAATTTTCTTCTGATGAATTTGCTTTTATCTTCATTATACGTCCATGTTATAAGTACGTCAGAAAATTTCAATATAGCTTCCGAATTACTGTTCATATTATAGTTATTTATGACTTTAGATGTCAAATGTGATATATAAGATACATCGTATTGAATGCCAAGATGGTAACTGCTTTCAGCTAAATAATCCATAGCTCGGATAACATGAAAAATGAGATTAAACGAATAATTTTCATGGGAGAAATCCCTTGGTGTTTCCGTCTCTAGTCTGTTGGCAACCCTTTCTGGCAGTGTTACCAACATTTGGACGTAGTTTTCCCACTCGCTCTGATGTATATACTTCTCTTTCTTATCCTCAAACTGTATGTTACTGCAATCCGCTATAGCTGTTATTATTACGTCACTTTTCACGTATCTTAATAAAATATATCCTATAGCTGTCAAAATTGATTTTGAAGTTTCATTTTTCAAAAATCCACAGAGTAAAGACAGCAATTCATTGCTGAATTCAAAACTTTCTTCCACAATAAATATTTTGACAATTTCCTCTTTCAATAAAGGCCAATGTTGAAACACAATCCTTATAATCAAACTTAACATTTGAGAATACATTTCAATCAATTCTTTATTGAACATTTTTCCATCGATTCCATTCAATTTTTGCACCGTTATCGGACCTGGGATATTTTCTTTTAACAAAGAGAGTTCTTTTCTTATAGCAATAAGGTCCTTTTCGGAATGTATAGTTTGTGTGGCTTGTAAGACATTTAGGACATTACGGATCGCCTGTTGCATTCGTTTCTGGTGGTCGGTGAGTCCACTCGTTTCTGGAATTAAAAAAATACCTGAATGTGCCCAAAACTGAATGATACACTAAACACGGAGATATTACAACATTACAACATTCACATGTACTTTGAGAAAACAAGGCAACTTATATAAAAAATATATTAAAACTAAATTATGATAATATTGGAATAGGTAGTTCAATATTATACTTAGAATTTTTCAAAATATGAGTTCAGTTTAATTGATTTTATTGTCATTAATAACATTAGCTTTTGCTGAAATCACTATTGTTAATATCTAAGCGGCGTGACTAAGTTAGATTTTTAGTTAGATCTTTAATAAGGTTTAGGCGATTAATGTTAGATTTTAGAAATGTATAAATGCCAGATTCTACAATCTATAAACGGCACGCCCTATGTTATAAAAAAATTGAGATAATCGAATCAAAGCTATCAATTACTATGCTATGTTGATTGTCATAATTTATTGTAATCCTAATCTTAGGTGATATTATAAATGCGAAAGTGAGTTTTTTGTTTGTTTGTAACATCTTCACGATTTATCTACTGAACCAATCGTCCTGAAATTTCGCATACACATAGTTAGAAGTACTAAGAACGACATAGGGTATCTTTCATCCCAGGTAAAAGCACTGTTTCCGTTATGCGGCCGAAGCCGCGGGCAAAAGTTAATATAATTATATTCTTAGGAACGTATATAATAAGTTTACTAATTTCAAATGTTTGCTGATTTAACTACAATGTAAGTATAGATTATTTTAAAATAAAACAAATGTTGATTTACTAATGGGCGATTTTTCTGACAGCTAAATTAAGAATAAAAAAATCAGTATAAAAAAAGTTTCAACAGATGGCGTTTTATAAAAGCCGGGTCGTAATAATGGCTGGTGTAATAAAACCTATATGGTGCGCTTTTTCTTGTAAATCAGAGGCCGAAAAAAATCACCTAACAGTTTGACAGTTGCACAAATCACAATATTGATAGTTTTTCTTTTTCTATGGACTCGCCTTGTACTAAGCGTCATCTATAAAGTCACCTGGAACATTTTTTTTTTTAATTTGTGTCTCAGAAAATCGCCTATTATCTTTTCGGTATGTGATTGAACCACCTATTCCAGCCGCATAAATATACATGACAAACTATAAAATGATAAATAAACTCACCAGTGGGCTGCAGCGTGGGCTGGAGCCCAGTGCTGGACAACTGTGAGCTCAGTGTATCCACGGGGAACCCGGCGGGGGCGGAGCTAGGGGGAGGGGGGGCTAGGTCACTCAGCAGGTCCAGGTTCGATGCTGGCGGCGCTGGAATTGTTTTTGATAGTCAAAGTCAATCGTTTTTTTTTAATAGGCTTAAAAATCGTCAAATTCTTGTTTTTTAGTTAGTTACATACATACATAGAATCACGTCTCTATCCCTTACGGGGTAGACAGAGCCAAGACTAAGACTAGGTCGTAAGACTAGAAAGCCACGCTTAGCTAAATAGTGGGCTTTCTGATGGAATGGATTTTAGTTAGTTGACGTCATAAAACGACTTAAAGCTAAGGTTACCACCGCCTCCAAAGCGCAAGTGGAGAAGAGGCGGCGCAACAAACTCCACTGCTGCATTTTCTCCAAAGACGTCACTTTACAACATATGTCTTACAATTAAATGACAAGCTGTGAATGTGATATGTTTATATGATAGGCAACTTCAATTTACTAAGGCTTTTGAAGCAATGGTAGTGGCCAAGTGGTAATGACACCCACCTAAAGTCGGATAGGACCCGGGTTGCTAAATCCTACCTGTGTCATACATGAAGTTTGAAGACCAATCTGACTCATGTATGGTAGTTTTCCTATGGAAACTACCATATATGAGTCAGATTGGTGAATCCACCTGCTTCTGGTGAAGTGGAAAACATCGTGAGGAAACCTGCACTTTGGCTAATTGTTTAGTTTACTAGTGTTGCATACGGCTACTGCCATTAGATGGCGGTAATAGTAAAGTAATGTCAGATGCCTTTAGGCAACTTGAATAAAATCTGACACCAGTGTTAGTAATAACACACCTGTTCGATAAGAAAGAAACTTTGCATAAGGCGTTAGATATTATATGTTAGATATTTTCAAAAATATTCTTTTTGGCAATCCTTCGTATTGTGGAAGGATTGCCAAAAAGAATGTTTTTGAAAAAATATCAATCACCCATGCTTTTGTACGAGTATAGTCCGCGTTTGATGCTGCTTTTGACGGTCCCGCGGGATGGTTGGCGGAGAGAGTCAATAATTAAAAAATATATCCTATGATCAAATGAAGTACAGTCGGACGAAAAATTGTTTGACATTTAGATAAGTTACTTATATATTAGCGGTGTTCACACTTGTATTGCTAAACTTGTAATAATCAATGCGAACGTCGGTTAGCTTTTATGGCTAAACGACTGGACAGATTTTGATGAAATTTGGTACAGATATAGTTGAAAGACTCGAGATCAAACATAGATTTTTTTTCTCAAAAATCATTCTCCTAACGACTGCAATAAGAGTAGAAAATTTGTATGAATCACTTTACCAAATACTTTTTGCCGCGAGCGGAGCCGCGGACAACAATTAACCATTTTTTTTCTAACTATTTATGTCCCACTGCTACCAAAAGCCTCCCCTAAATTCCCTCCCCTCATCTCTGTCTTCGTTTATAACTAGCCATATACAATGCAAAAATTTGGATGTGTGTATACTAAAATCCCGCAAAATTAACCCAAGGAATTTCGATAAAATTTGGTATAAATCAATCAATTAATAAATTTAAGAACTCTATTCTAAATTTGGTACATGAAAAGTAGATAAAAAATATTAACAGTTAGTAAAAGGCAAACATAGCAGTGGCGTAGGGTAAATAAAAATAAAGGTAAAGCCGGGTCATATCTATCTTAATTTAGCAACAACAAAAAAACATGCACTAAATTACATACCTACCATAAATTAAGTGTGTAGGTAGACTACAACCTATTTGTAATAATGCCGCAATTTCTCACAATTATAAATTAGGATACGAATGCGCGCGAAACGATAACAAGGTAATTTCGACTGACCTGGCAGAGGCAATCGGCAGCGCGAATAAATTATGATTGGACGAAAACTTTTGGTAAGCTATCTGAGATCGGCAAATTTAACTTGCTGACATATCGAAGTGTGGTTGTATGTAGTAGTAATGTGTATGTGTGCGTGAATAGGGGACCGGCCAAGGTATTAGAATTATTTAAAAATATGTAATTTTATGATAAGCTACATTTCATTCAACACTTTATTTTACGACTTTTCAGCACGAGTTTATTCTCCAAAAGCTCATTTATTAGAGTTCAAACTTTTAGGGAAAGTCCATTTTCTACGCGTGACGTCATATGAATGTACGTTTAGTTAGGGGCGTTTTGGTATCGCCCAAATATCGCTTAAAAATGTGAATTGTTTTTTGCTAAATCTTGGGAAATAGTTTGGTTATTGATATGAATTCTTTTAAGGATTATTCTATTATTGTAAGATGTTTCAAAGGAGCATCAAAAAAAAAAAGTTGTCCGGTCCCCTATTGCATACATTTTTAAAATTCCGAATTCCCAATATTATGAGCGAGGTTCCCGCCGCGATACCGCGGCATGGGTCCTTTGATGGTGAAATCGTGTATGTGTGCGTTTGCGGGGTTTCAAATACATTGCGTATTTTGTGTCCAGCATATTGAATAATATATTTTCAAAGCGCGCAATGTAATTATGTGCGCTTAATTATCCACGCTCTCATATAAAATTACCTTAATGTGTAATATGAAAAGATCCTCGGCTTATAGTAAGACAGTGTCATTAGACATATGGACATAGATTTTTGTGCAAGAGTAAAAATAATATTTGTAGGCAGTATATTTGAATCTGCTAAGGGAAGCCGGTAGGAATCGTGTTCTGGGAGGCAATTCGCCACTGAAACATATGCACTTGATACTAATACAATTTAAGGTTCACTCTCATCGACTAAACTTTTTCGATGAAACCCAGCACTTGACCAGCGAAAAAGGAGTGTTATGTTTTCAGACCGTACATTGTCATAGTCAAATGTACATTGGTCAAACATTCTTTCAACCAAGCCCGAAATTCCATCATAAGTTTGAAAAACTGAATTTTGAAAATGTGCGTAGGTATTTCAGATTCCATACCCGCATTCCTCAAGTGATATAGACTATACTTGAGTATTGTCGGTGATCCGGAGTTTATTTCATATATGTAATTAACAGCGTTTCCCAACAGTAAGTCGAACATTTGAGGCAGTACTTCGAACCCTAATCTATTCCCGACTATTGCTAAATATTATAAAATGCAGAATAGTATCGACGTCTTGTTTCAAATTGTTACTTCTTCACGCTGTTGTCTACCGATTAATCTTCTGACTAATTTCGCATACACATAGAAATGCTGTCAGAAATTACATAGAATTCGTTTATTTCAGGAAAAAGCCACTGTTCCTGTGAAACTCCCGCAGGTGAAGCCGTTTCGAGTGCAAAGCTATGAATGTTTGTAATTAGGTAAACTCGGCTGTTTCCTGTTATCCGCTCGGCCGGCACGTCGGCAGTCATGAGCGACCATTTTGAATTCAGTATTGTTTACGAACATCGCGCGGGGAGAGCCGCGCCGCAGATTAGCGCGCGTGCAAAATGGCGTCGCGGACAGTCGCCTCATTGTCCTATGCGACGTATCGGTTTGATTTTTACCATACGCGAGAGGTCCCGCTTTCTTTGATTGATCAATTAGTTTGAACTATAAGTGTGAATTTCGTGTTTGTTAAATAACTATTGAACTTTTGTGTTTTGTGAAACCTTTTACTGTGACTGTTTCGTGTGAGATGCGAAACGTGGCCGCCTGGAGACGCCGAAACCTGTTTGCCGGAAGTGAACCCTCGTGAGAAAGCAAGGTATTTTCTGGGGATTGAGATCTCAGGGGGTAGTTTGGGTGATTTTGGGACCAAACACCACTTCCTCCGAAGACATGCCCCAACTTGGTTTGAGAAGTCAACTTGGTGAGTTTTAGTTTAGTTAATTTATAGGTTAGTTATGATATAGGGCCCTGTAGCTCCCTTCATAAGCTACGGTGGTAGCAGACTGCGTTAAGTTAGTTAGGTTTTAGTCGGGCAAACGTGGTGCCGCGTGGAGATTTTTCCCGGTACTTATTTTTACCGGTGGTTTTTCCCGGTGAAGTTCCGGTACAGAATTCTTCCCGCCGCTTCGTTTGTCCGGATTCTCTCTGCCACATTTTCTGGCAGCAGAGCGTAGTTGCTCTGCACATTTTCTGGTAGCAGAGCGTAGTTTATCTACCCTCTATTTGTTCGTTTGTAAAAAATAATTAATTGTTTGTAAAAATTATTAGATTTTTCTTAGTTTGTTTGTATAAGAATATTTGTAACCTTTTTTGTATTTGTTTGCGGTTTGTACCGTGCGTTCCGGGTTTGTGCCATTCTCATACCTACCGCGGTTCTTCGTGTAGTTGTTTGATTTTGTTGTTTTTTATTTACCTTTTGTTATTTTTTGTTTGTGACTTGACGCGATGGCGAAGGCCTCCAATGCTAGGGCGACACTCGCCAACGAATTGAGATGGTTTGTGACGGCCGGAGGACTCCTGTCCCGGAAGGACAGGGAGGGCGCCATACTGCTAAGAGCGGATCACCTCCACTCACGATTGATTAGCGCGGAAGCGGCCATGGCGGCGCTTACCGAAGCCGATCTTACCCCGGAGGCCTACGCAGGTCACATGGCGGACATGGACCAGATCCTGAGTCTGCACGATGATATCGCGGAGGCGGTGACCGCAATAAGGGCGAGACAGGCTGGCGGACCAGCCCCTCGCACACCTGTTAGACAGGAAGGACCAGCGGTTACTGGTCGGCTCCCCACCCTTCAGCTGTCCCACTTTGGGGGTAGGATGGAGGAGTGGGTAGCATATAAAAATATGTTTGAGTCCTGGTCGTAGCACGACAGGATTTGTCGAAAGGCCCAGAAGATGGCCTACCTCCTCTCCACTCTTGAGGATGAAGCGCGGTCGCTCATCCAGCACCTCCGGGTGGAGGACGACCAGTACGACACGGCTTGGGAGTTATTGAACTCCCGCTATCAAAACTTACGTTTGTTAGCGGATGCGCACGCCGCACAGTTGATGGCCCTGCCCAAGGTGGCCAACAGGGCACAGTTGCGCCTGCAGTTGCTCACGCCCGTTACAGTGGCCTGTAACGCGCTCCGCACACTGGGGCTGCCGGTGGACCAATGGTCCTTTTTGCTGGTGCACATTGTATTGGGCAAATTACCCAATGACATCCGCTCGCGATTTGAGCGCGAGAATGCGGAACGGGATAGCACCACCCTACCAACATTCACTGACTTGGTGAAGTTTTTGGAGTTTGAGGCACGGGCTGCTGAGAATACCATGACGGACTCAGCGCCATCCAGAGCGCCTGAACGTAGGCCCTTGGAACCCTCATGGCGAGGGAGGCCCCAACAGGGACGGCAACCGCCACCGCGTGGAGCTGGTGCGCGGGTTGCACACACGGCAGCAGTCGCGAGGGACGCGGACTGCCTGCAATGTGGTCGGATGGGCCACAGCCTGCTGCAATGCAGGGACTGGCAGGGACTGCCAGTACAAGATCGGCGCCGCATGGCAAAGCGGCATGAACTTTGCTTTTATTGTTTGGGCGGTCACTATGCACGTGACTGTCCCAGTGCCATACCATGCAGTGCATGCCGTGGGCGGCACCACGCGATGCTTTGCATGAACCGCAACGGGGATGGCACCCGGATGTTGAGGCAGGGGTCCCCTATGGGCGGGGGCGCTCCTGCGCGAAGCCCTCCACCACCGGACGGAGGACGCGGCTTCGCTCGTCGCACCCCCCCCTCGGGAGGGGGTCGCGTACCTGCGCGGGTCTTGGCGGACCGGGACCACGCGCCCCAAGGTCATGGCCAGTATGTAGCTGGCCAGGCCCCGGATAGGGCCCCCATGGGCGGGGGCCCTAGATCGGACGTGAGAGTGGGGACACCCCCCTCCACGCGGGTTACCAATACCCAACACATGCAGCCGCAGCGGTGTTCTCCGCCGCTGCACGAGTACCCACGGCTGGAGTACCACCCGCCGTACCATATGTATGGCCGGGCCGCGGGTTCTGCCCCCTCAGATGGGGATGTGCACTCGCCCGCCATATTATCCGGGTCAGTGGCGCGCCCCTGGTGTGGAGAGTGTGGGGAGCCCGTAACTAGCTTGCTCCCTTGCTGGGACAGAGCCGCGGACGGTTCTGCTCCCTACCGCGGTGGTCCGCGTATGGGGTCGTAGGGGGGAAGCCATTAATTTGAGAGCTCTGTTGGACTCAGGGGCTCAAAGCAGTTTGGTTACCACTCGAGTGGCACGCCAGTTAGGTTTAGTCGTGGAAGACTCGCCTGTGCCACTTCTTGGAGTTGGTGGCATACAAGTGAAGTGTCTGACGGGCCAGACACTTGTCACCTTTCTTCGCTGAAGTCCTCCACAATGAGGATCACGACTTCGGCTATGGTAATGGATACCATTGCGGGTTGGCACCCCTCGACAGACATACCGCCGGGTGTGTTGTCTTTGGTTTCGGGTCTGGATTTGGCCGACCCCTTTGTCTTTCATCCCGGCCCAGTGGACTTGCTCCTGGGCTCGGACGTATTGGGCTGGATTTTGTTGGGTACACAGAAGGCTCTGGGTTCGTCTTCACTGATGGCAGTGTCTACGATTTTTGGTTTCGCCCTGATGGGCCCTGTGTTTGATAATAGCACCGTGGAGGAGCCACCGGTCGTCGCATCAGCGTCCTTGGCCAAGACCATGCAAAGGTTTTGGGAGGTGGAGGAGCCACCTATGAGTTCCAGGATGGATCCGGAACACGCTGAGTGCGAAGCCCTTTTTCGATCGACCACGGAGAGGTTGCCCTCCGGTCGGTTTGTAACTAGGTTACCTTTTGTTGCCTCTCGTCCTAGCCTAGGGCAAAGTAGGGCGCTTGCGGAGAAACGACTGCTGTCCATGGAGCGACGCATGCAGCGTGACCACGTACTTCGCGATAAATATATTGAATTTATGCGCGAGTACGAGGATTTGGGTCACATGTCTCCGGCTCGAGTTGATTGGAGCTCAACTGAGCATTATTTTTTGCCCCACCACGCGGTGGTGAAGGCCTCAACGGGCAAGTTGCGGACCGTCTTCGATGGGTCCGCACCCACTTCGAACGGGGTTTCGTTGAATCTGTGTTTGCATTCGGGTCCCAAATTGCATAGGGACATAATTGACATCATCTTGAACTTTAGAAGACATCAAGTGGTTTGGCGCGGACATCCGGATGATGTTCCGCCAGACAGTCATACATCCTGAGGACAGGCGATTCCAGTTGATACTCTGGCGTGAGCGCCCTGAGGATCCTGTGACGGTGTATGAACTCAATACAAACACCTATGGTTTGAAATCTAGTCCCTATATCGCCATCAGATCATTGCTTGAATTGGCAGAGCGGGAACGGATCCGCTTTCCCCGTGGGGCTTCCGTGCTGTCACGTGACTTGTATGTTGATGACGTGTGCACCGGAGCCCAAAGTATTGAGGAGGCCCTCCTACTGCGGGATGAATTGATTGAAATATTGAAGACAGGTGGCTACGAGCTACGTAAGTGGTTGTCTAATGAGCCTAAAGTTCTAGAAGGGATCCCGGAGGATCACCAACAGAACCCTCACCTGTTTGAGGATGTGGATGATCCCAACAGGATAGCGGTGCTGGGCATGCAGTACCAGCCGCTAACCGATATTTTTACATTCCAAGTGGACTTGGAAATACCAAAGGTCTGGACTAAGAGAACGGTGTTGTCCGTAATAGCTCGTATGTTTGATCCAAGCGGTTGGATCAGTCCAGTGATATTCTCTGCAAAGTGTCTTCTTCAGAGACTTTGGACTTTGGGCGTCTCGTGGGACGAGCCGCTGTTTGGCTCTCCATTGGATGATTGGCTCGAGTTGTTTTCATCGATTAAGGAAGTCAATCGGATTGCCTTGCCTCGTCGAATATTGCCCCCGGGAAATATCGAGCCAGCCTGCATGGCTTTTGTGACGCGTCGGAGCGAGGCTACGCCGCGTCAGTCTATATGCGGACAGTTGACGCCGATGGCCGGGTCAATGTCTCGCTTTTGTTAGGGAAGAGCAAGGTCGCCCCCATCAGGACTAGGCTGACTATTCCCAAGCTTGAGTTGAGTGGAGCTCACCTTCTCTCTAAATTGTTGCATCACGTTGCATGTGAGCTGGCGGCCACGGTCGAGATACGGGACATCTTCGCCTGGTCGGATAGCCAGGTCGCGCTTGCATGGTTGCGCGCGGCCCCACATACCTTGGAGGTTTTTGTGGGAAATCGGGTTTCCCAAATCCAGAATATCGGAATTGATATAACATGGAGACATGTGCCGGGAGAGCTTAACCCAGCGGACTGTGCTTCCCGAGGTTGTACGGCACCAGAATTGGTGTCACACCCGCTCTGGTGGGGTCCAGAGTGGCTGATGGGATCAGAAACTTCTTGGCCTGTCTGTCAGACAGATGTTACTTCTTTGAGTTTGACTGGGCTCCGTGTACATGCTGTAGTCGCTGAGACGACGTCGGAGCCGGATTGGCTACTTGCTCGGTATAGCAGCTTGGATAAGCTTCTGGGTGTCACCAGTTGGATTAAGCGTTTCATACATAATTGTAGAAACCCACAGGCAAAGCGGTTGGAGCCGATTGCAGGTGCAGAAGAGCGCCGGAGCGCATTGTTGCATTGGGTCCGTGTCGTGCAGACCGGACGGTTTGAGTCGGAGCTTCGTATTTTGCGCGACGGACGCGCTAAGTTGAAGGGCGCGGTCGCTCGTTTGAACCCGTACATCGACTCGGATGGGCTTCTTCGGGTTGGAGGCAGGCTCCGGAAGGCGGATCTTCCATATGAGACTCGCCATCCTCTGTTGTTGCCCAAGGGCGGACCCTTGGTGCAGCTTTTGGTGTCTGATCGACACATTCGTAACGCCCATGCTGGGTGCAATGCTTTGTTGGCTATTTTGCAACGCGAATTTTGGATTTTGTCTGCCCGAAGAGCAATCCGTAGTGTCCTGTTTCGATGTATTGCATGTTATAGGTTGAAGGCATCCACGATGCAACCACAGATGGGTGATTTGCCCGCTGATCGAATCCGACCTTCGAGGCCGTTTGACGGCGTTGGAACCGATTTTGCCGGTCCCTTTTCGATCAAGGCTTCTCCCTTTCGTAATGCCCGTATTGTAAAGGAGCTATTTGTGTGTATTTGTTTGTTTGGCCACCAAGGCTGTCCATTTGGAGGTGGTATCGGCTCTGACTACGGAGGCCTTCGTCGCCGCGTTGGATCGCTTTGTTTCGCGTCGAGGTCTACCTTCCCTTATTAGGTCGGATAATGGCACAAACTATAAAGGAACTGTAAATTATCTTAAGGATGTTTCTGTGTTTATTGATAAAAATTGTACTAGTTTAAGTCAAATTGCTGCCCAACGGGGAATAACCTGGAAGTTTAGTCCCCCAAGTTGCCCCCATTGGGGAGGGATTTTTGAAGCGGCTGTGAAATCCGCAAAGACCCACCTCCGCCGCATTATCGGAGAAACGGCTCTAACCTTTGAAGAGCTGGCCACAGTGTTTTGTAAAGTTGAGGCGGTCCTCAACTCTCGTCCTCTCTGTCCGCTATCTCCAGATCCAAATGACTTGGAAGCTCTCACCCCTGGTCATTTTTTGGTGGGAGGGCCGTTGAATGCCCTGCCCGAATACCCGTGGAAGGATGAACGCGTATATCGGTTGTCGCGTTTTCAAATGTTGCAGCAAATGAGCCAGGACTTTTGGCGTCGCTGGTCGCTTGAATATTTGCATTTGCTGCAGCAAAGAGTGAAGTGGACAGACAGGACTGAGCCTCCCAGGGAGGGTGATTTAGTATTGTTAAAAGAGGCAAATTTGCCCTCATTGCTTTGGCGACGAGCTCGCATATTACGTTTGATTCTTGGCGGAGATGGCACTCCGCGTGTGGCTGAGGTGTTGGTCGACGGTTCGATTTTAAGGAGAGGTGTGACCTCTCTCGCCCGCCTTCCCGTAGAGTAAGCTAGCGGTCTGCTTCTCAGACCGGGACGGGGGATGTTTGTAATATATTGGGTAAAACTAAACGCAGGCGTTTCCTGTTATCGCTCGGCCGGCGTCGGCAGTCGCGAGCGACCATTTTGAATTCAGTATTGTTTGAACATCGCGCGGGGAGGCCGCGCCGCACCAGATTAGCGCGCGTGCAAAATGGCGTCGCGGACAGTCGCCTCATTGTCCTATGCGATATCGGTTTGATTTTTAATACGCGAGAGGTCCCGCTTTCTTTGATTGTCAATTAGTTTGAACTATAAGTGTGAATTTCCTGTTTGTTAAATAACTATTGAACTTTTGTGTTTGTGAAACCTTTTACTGTGACTGTTTCGTGTGAGATGCGAAACGTGGCCGCCTGGAGACGCCGAAACCTGTTGCCGAGTGAACCCTCGTGAGGAAAGCAAGGTATTTTCTGGGGATTGAGATCTCAGGGGGTAGTTTGGGTGATTTAGGGACCAAACACCACTTCCTCCGAAGACACCCCAACTTGGTTTGAGAAGTCAACTTGGTGAGTTTTAGTTTAGTTAATTTATAGGTTAGTTATGATATAGGGCCCTGTAGCTCCCTTCATAAGCTACGGTGGTAGCAGACTGCGTTAAGTTAGTTAGGTTTTAGTCGGGCAAACGTGGTGCCGCGTGGAGATTTTTTCCCGGTACTTATTTTTACCGGTGGTTTTTTCCCGGTGAAGTTCCGGTACAGAATTCTTCCCGCCGCTTCGTTTGTCCGGATTCTCTCTGCCACATTTTCTGGCAGCAGAGCGTAGTTGCTCTGCACAAATAAAATTCTCACCAGCAGTCGTAGGTTGCGCAGGCGCCAACATATCAATAGCGCTGTTAGCATTATTCGCACCAAAGGAAACAGAATTCGCGTTTGCCCCAGTGAATGCGCTGCTGAAGTCCGCAAACCCATCGTTATTGTTAGAGGCGGGCGCGCCGAACGCATTTGTGAAATCGCCGAATTCGTTCAGCTCTTTTGTTGACGATTTTTGTTCTTCCGCTCTGAAAAAAATGGCAATTGATTATGTTAGAGTGAATTTGTAAAATATGACTGTTTGCTAATCAATCATCAATCAATATCATCTATACTAATATTATAAATGCGAAAGTTTGGATGTGAGTTTGTGAATTTGTGAGGATGTTTGTTACTCAATCACGCAAACTCTACTGGACGGATTTCGATGAAATTTGGTATACGGGTAGAAAAATACGGGGAATATCACATAGGGTACTTTTTATCTCGAAATTCCCACGGAAGCGAAGCCTTAGGGCACGGTTAGTATTTATTTAAAATTCTTTCGTTATTGACTGGCAGACCACGCACAGCCAAAACCTTTCTTAGGGGAGCCCTAAGAAAGGATTTCCTGAAATTCCCACGCAAACAAAGCCCCGGCTATGCTAGTATAGTATACCAGTCTCATCTGAGATCGAAGTCATCCTTGAGCACTAAGCTGCAGGAAATCAAGTGTATGGGACCACTAAGAGGGTTTCTTGAAATTCCCACGCGTACAAAGCCCCGGCTATACTAGTATTAGTATACCTATCTCACCTGGGGTCAAAGTCATCCTCAAGCACTAAACTACTAGGTCCACTAGGTGGCACAGGGCACGTCTTGAATAGATCATCTAATAGCTCTTGCGATTGCGCGGGCGCAGGTAAGGGGGGGGAGTCTTATGCATTTATGTATTACCAGGCTTGTCACACATTACGGTAGTATTTAAAATGCAAGTATGTACGGCCCCGGCGGCGTGGCTAGCCAGTAGGTCAGAAAAGGTAAGCGATAGTGAGGCTCAACGCGATAGAAAGAGATGTAATGTTTAGGTGAATATAACTGTAGGTTATTAGCGTTGTGCGATCTGAACTGCACTTAATTGTATCGAAGCGAGAGTCGCTATTCCTTTAATTGATTTTTCGGAGTGTTCCTTCTGTACTTGTACTATTATGTATTCTGTGGTATTTACAAATGAAGGTAATAAAGAATATGAATTATCAGCCTCACCTGGGGTCGAAGTCATCCTCGAGCACCAAACTACTAGGTCCACTGGGCGGCACAGGGCACGTCTTGAATAGATCATCTAATAGCTCTTGCGACTGCGCGGGCGCAGGTACGGGGGCGGGAGGTGATGCTTTTCCGTACGTGGCCGCGGCGCCTGGAATTAATAAATACCGTCCGATTACAGTCTAAACTAGGGTCGGTAACTACTAGCAACTTCACTCCGGCCTCGTTGACAACAGCTTGCAGAAAAAACATTGTTACAATAAAAAATATCGTTTTTAATTTATCTTCTACAAATTAACCAATTAAGTGAAAACTAAGTACTTATTTTTTTTAAATATTTCAGAGAAAATAGATATAATAATATATTTTTATTAAATGTTTATTTACAGTATTTTATTATCCACTAAATGCATCAAATATATTGAAAGTTAAATTAAATGCACATATAATTTAACTGACGTAATTGCCACTAACCAACGCACCAGCGCGGTCAAGGTCGAGTAATTTAGACATTTTTATATAAAAAATAAATACTTTTCACTTGATTGGTTAATTTGTAGAATAGTTAGGGTCCTTAACGTGAAATATGGTCCCATCCGGAAGAAAGCATGAAACTTGGCATGAATGTAGCTTTCATATATGTACTTTAATATTGATATAGAAACACTTCGAGAAATTAATGTTTCCCCCCTTTTATGTCCCAAATCGTGGTTTTTCTCATTTTTTATGAAAACGGTAAATGCTACGCAAAAACTGACAATGACCAATATGTTCTTCATTAAATTCTCTATAATAATGCCATTGGATGTATGTTAATAGGACTTATAGTTTACAAAATATGCCCATGTTACTAGGACGATTTTTTTAAAAATTCGGACTTTTTCTATTATTGCATGGTCATGGTAGAATTTCATATTTAATATCATGGATAGATTTCGACTTCTGATATACATTGTAGTGATCCCAAACTTCGTGTTGACATATGTTACCATCATCAACAAAGTACCTCTTCCAATGGGGGGGAGGGGGAGGAGTGCACCCCGCGCGCTACAAGCGAAGAACTGCTGCTTATTCGTTTGAAATATTATATCGAGTCTGGTATCGTTTTCGTATAAATCAAGCATCAGGAATTCATTTTTGATAGTAACTTGGCAACATTTTATAGAAAAATATCGATATTTTAGCTGTTTCATTTTAAACAGCGTGTGTGTGTGTATTTTTGATTTATTTCTGTGAGTGAAACTTACCCAGATCAATCTTATTGACAACAGTACTCGGTTTGCTCTTGGCCGGACTCTTCAAGTTGATATTCAAGGTCCTGGTGGTGGCGGGGGAGCGGGGGCGGGGCTGGCGGACGCTGGGCGGGGGCGCGGGGGCGGGGGCGGGGCCCGGGGAGGGGGAGGGGGAGGGGGGGGACGCCTGTGTGTCACGGTATACGTTCTCGCGGACGTCAGATATCGTCTTGAAGTTTCTGGAAACAAACAATTTTTTTTAAACAATGATTAATTGTTGAAACATTCTGAAATTCCTTTCATCGTTTTATATCGTTCAGTATTGTGACAATATGTGATGTTTATAAAAAAAAAATCTTCCCGCGACCTCACCTCCCCCGGAAGTTTTAAAAATAACTTTGTTAACTTACACACTAGGTATATAAAAAAACCTTTGCAAATATTCAAGTTACTTCGTTCAACGGTTTCGATTACGTCGATATCCTAATCAGTCAGCGTTCGATTTTATACGTACAAATATACAAAGATAACAAATAGAAGAATATTTCATTACACATAAAACTACAAACCAAAAGGATAATAAATATGACTAAGAAATGAAGAAAATAAAAAATATCCATTCGACATTCACAAGAACTTAAGGCGCTACCCAAGGCTAATCAGAGGGGACGAGGGACGGTATGTAAGCTCCACCCTAAAGCAGACACAATAAGGTAACTTTTCGAATTTCCTATAATTTGTGTTTTTGCTACCATGTCCATTCAAGTCACCTAAAGGCACCGCCATCTAGCGGCAGTACACCAAGTTAAGAACTCACTTCTGTTTCCTGTGGCCGTAGTCTCCGTCTGAATCTTCTCTCTCGTAATCGTCGTCCTCGTCTCTCTCTCTCCTCTCTTTTGGTTCGTCTGAAAATTATATTGCAAACTTCTAAACAATGATTTATATAAAAATTTATTGACTCAAAAAGAATCCGTAAAGATAGATAGTATTTAAACTATCGATAGTATTGATTGGAAAACATCGATAGTATCGAAGAGCAATAGTATCGATAGTTTTGGTTATCATCAATAGTATTGCAAAATATTGGCTATCGATAGTATGACTATTTTTCAAGGTCAACTATCGATAGTCCTACAACGCTATTCTACACATTACAAGAGTTTTTCAGCTACAAACAATCTATCTACTCTAATAACGAATGTATTCTTGTAAATTTTATGCTAATATTTGTATATTTAGTAACAATATTTGTTGTTAATATTTTTTAACAACTTTATTTTCTTGTACCACTTTTACTGCAAATAAACATTCATTCATTCATTCATTCATGCTATTGACAATCGCTGAAAAGGAGATTAATATTTATTAAAACCACCTATTATGTGTACCATTTTCAACGCAAATAAAGAATCATTTATTAATTACTGAATATATAATTATACTTATACTGACTTATTATAGAATTTATTTACACCCACATGAAGTCTCTGCTCAACTCTAAGGTTTGACTAAGTAATTTTATGACGTCAACTAAAAAACAAGAATTTGACGATTTAAAAGTGCTATTTTTAAGCCTATTGAAATAAAAATTTGACTGTGAGACAATGCTTTCAGCATTAAGTCCACCTTTTGTACTGTACTTTTGCATGTGTGTAGGTACAATAAAGTTTAAATAAATAAATAAATAATATAAAAGTGAACTCGTCCTCACCCCACGCGGTGCCGGAGCGGTCGCTGTACTCCCCCCACCCCCCCGCCCCGCGCACGCCCATCACGGCCGCGTCCGAAGACATGCCTGCACAATAATATATCATTGTAACCCTCATTAATGGACGATTTTCCGAGACCCAAATTAAAAAAACTGTTAAATCCTCCTGGTTTTAGTCCTAGCTGCTAAGAATTTATAATGATGATATGCTAAGCAATTTTGTTGTCAGTCGTTGTGTAAACATTGCTTTGTGATATAACATTTAAAGAGATTTACATTGTTATTTTATTCATTCAATATTAATATATAATACAAATAGTTCCAGATGACTTAATACATGGCGCTTAGTAAAAGGCGAGTCCATACAAAAAGCAAAAATGCACGGAACTGGCATTTCTTTGAAATAAAACCTAACAAAAAAACATCTAAAGAGTAAAAATGTGATTTGTGCAACGGTCAAACTGTTAGGTGTTTTTTTTCAGCCTCTGGTTGACAAGAAAATGCGCACAATATAGGTACAACCGTTATTACGACTCGGCTTTTATTAAACACCATGTATTGAGATTATATTACATCGATTTTTTTTTCTTAATTAACCTGTCTGAAAATCGCCCATTATGCTAAAGAACCTTTTTAGGTTGCTAATGTCCAAAGAGGGCATTTTGCCTACAAAAAAAAATACTAAAAAAAGCCACTCTACCAAAAATATTATAAAAAAGTCCCTCTGAAATTTACTGGACGGATTCCGATGAAATTTAGAACACGGGTAATACCAGGAATATCATAAGGTACTTTTTATCACGAAATTCCCACGAGAACAAAACCCAGGCATGGCTTAGTTACTCCTAGAGCTAAACAAATACCCATGAATGGCTAAAACGCTCTCGATGAAGTCAAGGTGACTTCATCGAGAGCGTTAAACAAAAAAAACTGGATCAGCAAAATTGCATTTGCGACAAGTCCGCCTTTGCGCTCATTTATGTATTTAATTTTGTCACTACTTCGTATGTTATTTTCTGTAAATGATGCAATAAAGTGTTGATCTATCTATCAGAAAAAGTTTGTGCGCAGAGAATCAGGGACAAACGAAGTGGCGGGAAGAATTCTGTACCGGAACTTTACCGGGAAAAAACCACCGGTAAAAATAAGTACCGGGAAAAAATCTCCACGCGGCACCACGTTTGCCCGACTAGAACCTAACTTAAGCTATACGCAGACTGCTACCACCGTAACTTATATAGGGAGCTACGGGCCCTATGTACTAATAACTAACTAACTAAATTTATTATGAAACTCACCAAGTTGACTTCTTAATCCAAGTTGGGGTGTCTTCGGAGGAGGTGGTGGTCCCTAAATCACCCAACCTACCCCATGAGATCTCAATCCCCAGAAAAAATACCTGATCCGTCTAGCAGTTCCACTCGGCAACAGGTTTCGGCGTCCCCAGGCAGCCACAGGTCACGTCGTTCACAACAAACAGTCAAAGTAAAAGGTTTCACAAACACCAACGTTCCATAGTTATTTAACAAAAGGGACGCGGGACCTCTCGCGTATTAAACAAACCGATATCGCACAGGACAAAAGCGACCGTCCGCGACGCCATTTTACACGCGAGCAATGTGAGAACCCCGAACGCCTGGCGGCGACAATGGGAAGCGCCTGCGTTTCGTTTCAACCATTATATTACAAACATCCCCCCGTCCCGGTCTGAGAAGCAGACCGCTAGCTTACTCTACGGGAAGGCGGGCGAGAGAGGTCACACCTCTCCTTAAAATCGAACCGTCGACCAACACCTCAGCCACACGCGGAGTGCCGTCTCCGCCAAGAATCAAACGTAATATGCGAGCTCGTCGCCAAAGCAATGAAGGCAAATTTGCCTCTTTTAACAATACTAAATCCCCCTCCCTGGGAGGCTCAGTCCTGTCTGTCCACTTCACTCTTTGCTGCAGCAAATGCAAATATTCAAGCGACCAGCGACGCCAAAAGTCCTGGCTCATTTGCTGCAACATTTGAAAACGCGACAACCGATATACGCGTTCATCCTTCCAAGGGTATTCGGGCAGGGCATTCAAAGGCCCTCCCACCAAAAAATGACCAGGGGTGAGAGCTTCCAAGTCATTTGGATCTGGAGATAGCGGACAGAGAGGACGAGAGTTGAGGACCGCCTCAACTTTACAAAACACTGTGGCCAGCTCTTCAAAAGTTAGAGCCGTTTCTCCGATAATGCGGCGGAGGTGGGTCTTTGCGGATTTCACAGCCGCTTCAAAAATCCCTCCCCAATGGGGGCAACTTGGGGGACTAAACTTCCAGGTTATTCCCCTTTGGGCAGCAATTTGACTTAAACTAGTACAATTTTTATCAATAAACACAGAAACATCCTTAAGATAATTTACAGTTCCTTTATAGTTTGTGCCATTATCAGACCTAATAAGGGAAGGTAGACCTCGACGCGAAACAAAGCGATCCAACGCGGCGACGAAGGCCTCCGTAGTCAGAGCCGATACCACCTCCAAATGGACAGCCTTGGTGGCCAAACAAACAAATACACACAAATAGCCCTTCACAATACGGGCATTACGAAAGGGAGAAGCCTTGATCGAAAAGGGACCGGCAAAATCGGTTCCAACGCCGTCAAACGGCCTCGAAGGTCGGATTCGATCAGCGGGCAAATCACCCATCTGTGGTTGCATCGTGGATGCCTTCAACCTATAACATGCAATACATCGAAACAGGACACTACGGATTGCTCTTCGGGCAGACAAAATCCAAAATTCGCGTTGCAAAATAGCCAACAAAGCATTGCACCCAGCATGGGCGTTACGAATGTGTCGATCAGACACCAAAAGCTGCACCAAGGGTCCGCCCTTGGGCAACAACAGAGGATGGCGAGTCTCATATGGAAGATCCGCCTTCCGGAGCCTGCCTCCAACCCGAAGAAGCCCATCCGAGTCGATGTACGGGTTCAAACGAGCGACCGCGCCCTTCAACTTAGCGCGTCCGTCGCGCAAGATACGAAGCTCTGACTCAAACCGTCCGGTCTGCACGACACGGACCCAATGCAACAATGCGCTCCGGCGCTCTTCTGCACCTGCAATCGGCTCCAACCGCTTTGCCTGTGGGTTTCTACAATTATGTATGAAACGCTTAATCCAACTGGTAACACCCAGAAGCTTATCCAAGCTGCTATACCGAGCAAGTAGCCAATCCGGCTCCGACGTCGTCTCAGCGACTACAGCATGTACACGGAGCCCAGTCAAACTCAAAGAAGTAACATCTGTCTGACAGACAGGCCAAGAAGTTTCTGATCCCATCAGCCACTCTGGACCCCACCAGAGCGGGTGTGACACCAATTCTGGTGCCGTACAACCTCGGGAAGCACAGTCCGCTGGGTTAAGCTCTCCCGGCACATGTCTCCATGTTATATCAATTCCAATATTCTGGATTTGGGAAACCCGATTTCCCACAAAAACCTCCAAGGTATGTGGGGCCGCGCGCAACCATGCAAGCGCGACCTGGCTATCCGACCAGGCGAAGATGTCCCGTATCTCGACCGTGGCCGCCAGCTCACATGCAACGTGATGCAACAATTTAGAGAGAAGGTGAGCTCCACTCAACTCAAGCTTGGGAATAGTCAGCCTAGTCCTGATGGGGGCGACCTTGCTCTTCCCTAACAAAAGCGAGACATTGACCCGGCCATCGGCGTCAACTGTCCGCATATAGACTGACGCGGCGTAGCCTCGCTCCGACGCGTCACAAAAGCCATGCAGGCTGGCTCGATATTTCCCGGGGGCAATATTCGACGAGGCAAGGCAATCCGATTGACTTCCTTAATCGATGAAAACAACTCGAGCCAATCATCCAATGGAGGACCAAACAGCGGCTCGTCCCACGAGACGCCCAAAGTCCAAAGTCTCTGAAGAAGACACTTCGCAGAGAATATTACTGGACTGATCCAACCGCTTGGATCAAACATACGAGCTATTACGGACAACACCGTTCTCTTAGTCCAGACTTTTGGTATTTCCAAGTCCACTTGGAATGTGAAAATATCGGTTAGCGGCTGGTACTGCATGCCCAGCACCGCTATCCTGTTGGGATCATCTACATCCTCAAACAGGTGAGGGTTCTGTTGGTGATCCTCCGGGATCCCTTCTAGAACTCTAGGCTCATTGGACAACCACTTACGTAGCTCGTAGCCACCCGTTTTCAATATTTCAATCAATTCATCCCGCAGTAGGAGGGCCTCCTCAATACTTTGGGCTCCGGTGCACACGTCATCGACATACAAGTCACGTGACAGCACGGAAGCCCCACGGGGAAAGCGGATCCGTTCCCGCTCTGCCAATTCAAGCAATGATCTGATGGCGATATAGGGACTAGATTTCAAGCCATACGTGTTTGTATTGAGTTCATACACCGTCACAGGATCCTCAGGGCGCTCACGCCAGAGTATCAACTGGAATCGCCTGTCCTCAGGATGTATGACTGTCTGGCGGAACATCATCCGGATGTCCGCGCCAAAAACCACTTGATGTCTTCTAAAGTTCAAGATGATGTCAATTATGTCCCTATGCAATTTGGGACCTGAATGCAAACATAGATTCAACGAAACTCCGTTCGAAGTGGGTGCGGACCCATCAAAGACAGTCCGCAACTTGCCCGTTGAGGCCTTCACCACCGCGTGGTGGGGCAAAAAATAATGCTCAGTTGAGCTCCAATCAACTCGAGCCGGAGACATGTGACCCAAATCCTCGTACTCGCGCATAAATTCAATATATTTATCGCGAAGTACGTGGTCACGCTTTACGCATGCGTCGCTCCATGGACAGCAGTCGTTTCTCCGCAAGCGCCCTACTTTGCCCTAGGCTAGGACGAGAGGCAACAAAGGGTAACCTAGTTACAAACCGACCGGAGGGCAACCTCTCCGTGGTCGATCGAAAAAGGGCTTCGCACTCAGCGTGTTCCGGATCCATCCTGGAACTCATAGGTGGCTCCTCCACCTCCCAAAACCTTTGCATGGTCTTGGCCAAGGACGCAGATGCGACAACCGGTGGCTCCTCCGCGGTGCCATTATCAAACACAGGGCCCATCAGGGCAAAACCAAAAATCGTAGACACTGCCATCAGTGAAGCCGAACCCAGAGCCTTCTGTGTACCCAACAAAATCCAACCCAATACGTCCGAGCCCAGGAGCAAGTCCACTGGGCCGGGATGAAAGACAAAGGGGTCGGCCAAATCCAGACCCGAAACCAAAGACAACACACCCGGCGGTATGTCTGTCGAGGGGTGCCAACCCGCAATGGTATCTATTACCATAGCCGAAGTCGTGATCCTCATTGTGGAGGACTTCAGCGAAGAAAAGGTGACAAGTGTCTGGCCCGTCAGACACTTCACTTGTATGCCACCAACTCCAAGAAGTGGCACAGGCGAGTCTTCCACGACTAAACCTAACTGGTGTGCCACTCGAGTGGTAACCAAACTGCTTTGAGCCCCTGAGTCCAACAGAGCTCTCAAATTAATGGCTTCCCCCCTACGACCCCATACGCGGACCACCGCGGTAGGGAGCAGAACCGTCCGCGGCTCTGTCCCAGCAAGGGAGCAAGCTAGTTACGGGCTCCCCACTCTCTCCAAACCAGGGGCGCGCCACTGACCCGGATAATATGGCGGGAGAGTGCACATCCCCATCTGAGGGGGGGCATAACCCGCGGCCCGGCCATACATATGGTACGGCGGGTGGTACTCCAGCCGTGGGTACTCGTGCAGCGGCGGAGAAAACCGCTGCGGCTGCATGTGTTGGGCATTGGTAACCCGCGTGGAGGGGGGTGTCCCCACTCTCACGTCCGGTCTAGGGCCCCCGCCCATGGGGGCCCTATCCGGGGCCTGGCCAGCTACATACTGGCCATGACCTTGGGGCGCGTGGTCCCGGTCCGCCAAGACCCGCGCAGGTACGCGACCCCCTCCCGAGGGGGGGTGCGACGAGCGAAGCCGCGTCCTCCTTCCGGTGGTGGAGGGCTTCGCGCAGGAGCGCCCCCGCCCATAGGGGACCCCTGCCTCAACATCCGGGTGCCATCCCCGTTGCGGTTCATGCAAAGCATCGCGTGGTGCCGCCCACGGCATGCACTGCATGGTATGGCCCTGGGACAGTCACGTGCATAGTGACCGCCCAAACAGTAGAAGCAAAGTTCATGCCGCCTTGCCATGCGGCGCCGATCTTGTACTGGCAGCCTCTGCCAGTCCCTGCATTGCAGCAGGCTGTGGCCCATCCGACCACATTGCAGGCAGTCCGCGTCCCTCGCGACTGCTGCCGTGTGTGCAACCCGCACACCAGCTCCACGCGGTGGCGGTTGCCGTCCCTGTTGGGGCTTACCTCTCCATGAGGGTTCCAAGGGCCTACGTTCAGGCGCTCTGGATGGCGCTGAGTCCGTCATGGTATTCTCAGCGGCCCGTGCCTCAAACTCCAAAAACTTCACCAAGTCAGTGAATGTTGGTAGGGTGGTGCTGTCCCGCTCCGCATTCTCGCGCTCAAACCGCGAGCGGATGTCATTGGGTAATTTGCCCAATACAATGTGCACCAGCAAAAAGGACCATTGGTCCACCGGCAGCCCCAGTGTGCGGAGCGCGTTACAGGCCACTGTAACGGGCGTGAGCAACTGCAGGCGCAACTGTGCCCTGTTGGCCACCTTGGGCAGGGCCATCAACTGTGCGGCGTGCGCATCCGCTAACAAACGTAAGTTTTGGTAGCGGGAGTTCAATAACTCCAAAGCCGTGTCGTACTGGTCGTCCTCCACCCGGAGGTGCTGGATGAGCGACCGCGCTTCACCCTCAAGAGTGGAGAGGAGGTAGGCCATCTTCTGGGCCTTCGACAAATCCTGTCGTGCTACGACCAGGGACTCAAACATATTTTTATATGCTACCCACTCCTCCATCCTACCCCCAAAGTGGGACAGCTGAAGGGTGGGGAGCCGACCAGTAACCGCTGGTCCTTCCTGTCTAACAGGTGTGCGAGGGGCTGGTCCGCCAGCCTGTCTCGCCCTTATTGTGGTCGCCGCCTCCGCGATATCATCGTGCAGACTCAGGATCTGGTCCATGTCCGCCATGTGACCTGCGTAGACCTCCGGGGCAAGTTCGGCTTCGGTAAGCACCACCATGGCCGCTTCCGCGCTAATCAATCGTGAGTGGAGGTGATCCGCTCTTAGCAGTATGGCGCCCTCCCTGTCCTTCCGGGACAGGAGTCCTCCGGCCGTCACAAACCATCTCAATTCGTTGGCGAGTGTCGCCCTAGCATTGGAGACCTTCGCCATCGCGTCAAGTCACAAACGAAAAATAACAAAAGGTAAATAAAAAACAACAAAATCAAACAACTACACGAAGAACCGCGGTAGGTATGAGAATGGCACAAACCCGGAACGCACGGTACAAACCGCAAACAAATACAAAAAAGGTTACAAATATTCTTATACAAACAAACTAAGAAAAAATCTAATAATTTTTACAAACAATTAATTATTTTTTACAAACGAACAAATAGAGGGTAGATAAACTACGCTCTGCTACCAGAAAATGTGCGCAGAGAATCCGGGACAAACGAAGTGGCGGGAAGAATTCTGTACCGGAACTTTACCGGGAAAAAACCACCGGTAAAAATAAGTACCGGGAAAAAATCTCCACGCGGCACCACGTTTGCCCGACTAGAACCTAACTTAAGCTATACGCAGACTGCTACCACCGTAACTTATATAGGGAGCTACGGGCCCTATGTACTAATAACTAACTAACTAAATTTATTATGAAACTCACCAAGTTGACTTCTTAATCCAAGTTGGGGTGTCTTCGGAGGAGGTGGTGGTCCCTAAATCACCCAACCTACACCATGAGATCTCAATCCCCAGAAAAAATACCTGATCCGTCTAGCAGTTCCACTCGGCAACAGGTTTCGGCGTCCCCAGGCAGCCACAGGTCACGTCGTTCACAACAAACAGTCAAAGTAAAAGGTTTCACAAACACCAACGTTCCATAGTTATTTAACAAAAGGGACGCGGGACCTCTCGCGTATTAAACAAACCGATATCGCACAGGACAAAAGCGACCGTCCGCGACGCCATTTTACACGCGAGCAATGTGAGAACCCGAACGCCTGGCGGCGACAATGGGAAGCGCCTGCGTTTCGTTTCAACCATTATATTACAAACAAAGTTCATTCGTTTTGTAGCTACGATGTCACAGACACGTCCAACTTGTAACACCCTTATTTTTGCGTGGGGGGTTAGAGATCAAAGCGACTCACCGATATACTTGTCCTTGTTTTTCTTCGCCTTCTTCCTCTCCTCTCTCAACTTCTCATCATCTTGTATGAAGTCTATCAGCTCGCGCACCTTATGCCTTACATTAACACCCTGTAACATTAAAAATACAGATATAATATACCGTATTTATCCCATCAAATATTATGTGGGATCTTAATAGGGCCTATAGAAACCAAAACCAATGTTTGGTTGTTATATGTATTAATTTAAGATCTTATCTGTACCCATATTCAGCAAATAAAATATTTCATTCATTCATTCCAAACTATTTTTACACGGCTGACCAAAAAAGAAGTGTTATGTTTTCAGGGTTCATGTATGTATATATGTTTCTTTATTCCACTATAAGCCCTGAATGGCTGAACAGATTTTGATGTGAAAGGTATTATTAGATTCCTTGCATTTCCCCGAGTGACATAGGCTATGTGAGTTGTAAGTCGTGTTTTTTTTGTTTAATAATTAGCTTGTTTTAAATATTTTGTCTGTTTGCATCACGCAAAAACTACTGGATGACATTTGATACGGATTTCAAAATTGTATTGAAGGTCTAACTTCTCGGAAAACTGGGCGAGATGCTTCCAATATGAGAGGAATGATCACCCGTCTGGTGCTTGCGCTGGTAATAATAATAATAAAAATCTTGTGAACGGACTTAAGTGAAGAGTTTCGATCGTCATCTAGAGAGACTCTCGCTCGGCAGTTGGGTCAAGAGTCAGATTCAGAAGGCGGTACTCTTGGACACGGCCCGCATTGTGAGGAGATTCCTCTCGCTGAAGCCCTGACTTTTTTATATTTTTAAACGTCTTTTATTTTACGATTGAAAAAGTTGCTTCTATGTTGCTATGAGCGAAGAAAAAACATAGAATGTGCCAGCTGCTTCTCTTCCCGCGCAGATTGTAAAAGACAATCGAGGGAAAGGGCTTTAAACTGGGGATTCCTTCACTCATAGGCGATGGGCTAGCAACCTGTCACTATACCTGAATCTCCATTCCATCAGAGAGCCCACTATTCAGCTGAGCGTGGCCTTCGAGTCTCACGACTCTTGGCTCTGTCTACCCCGCAAGGGATAAAAACGTGATTTTATGTATGTAAAAAAGTAAAAAGGAGTTGCTAAATAAATGAATGATTTTAAAAAATTAACTTAAAAACTGATGTAAAGTCCATTTATTCATTATTGTCCTATTATGTAAACAATCTTACCATGTCTTTTTATGATTTTACAACAATATAAATTAAAATAGACTTTTTAGGAAATTACTTTCGTGGTTAATAAATGTTTTACTTTAGAATGTTTAGGTTTGAACTAATATTTGATTTATTTTCAACAAAATTCAACAAAAAGTATTGTGAAGATTGTTACCTAATAGGACAATTAAGAATAAATGGAGTTTAGGCTTTATACGCCGCTTATACAACCTGAGATATCAAATGTAAATTAGACGAGGCAAAAGATAGTAGTATAAACAATCACCTGATCCTTGCCCAGGTCGTCTTGGTACGCGTAGTTCTCCAAACTGCGGAGGTCATAGAGATGCTCCCGCGCAGATGTGACCACACGTTCCGATCCGTTGCGGACCAGGTAGCTGAGCAGCAGTAGGCACTGCGAAAGACGATGATTGTTTGTTTGATTGTCTTCTTTCTTCTTATCGAGTGTGTTATTACTAACACTGATATCAGATTCTATTCAAGTCGCCTAAAGGCATCTGACATGACTTTTACGACCACCGCCATCTAGTGGCAGTAACTACCGCGGAGAAATAGGAGAAAACTGCCATACATGAGTCAGATTGATCTACAAACTCATGTGACATAGGTAGGATTTGAACCCGGGTTCTATCCGACCTCAGGCAGGTCATTAGCACTTGGCCACTATTTTTCTAATCTGTTCTTAAAACTGTTGCAGAAGGTGCAGTGACGACATTCTCATTTAATTTGTTTCAGTCTAACCACACGGTTCGATAGAAAACAAAGATATGGCAGACAAAATACATCAGTGTACATTTTCACTAGCTTAAAAACTTCTGCTCTGTTAGCTGTAGGTAGACCTCGCGAGCTTATAGAGATTGTAGATCGAAGGAGCTTTTCACACCATATGTTTTTCATGAAATATTAAAATCTTGTAACTGCGCCGTTTTCAAAAATTTCCAAAAATGGCTCTACTATCGATTTTCATGTCTAGGGCCTGGTCTTGGATGTTTATCTATAGGTATATTGTATTTGTTATAAAATATAGTATTGTTGATTTAGTACCCCATAACACAAGTTTCGAACTTACTTTGGGGCTAACTCAATGTATATTCGTCTACATATACAGTCATATGTTGTAAAGTGACGTCTTTGGAGAAATTGCAGTGGAGTTTGTTGCGCCGCCTCTTCTCCACTTGCGCTTTGGAGGCGGTGATAACCTTAGCTTTAAGTAATTTTATGACGTCAACTAACTAAAAAACAAGAATGTGTCAATTTATAAGTGCTATTTTTAAGCCTACATGAATAAAAATAATTGACTTTGACTCAATCTGTGTGATTTGTCCGTATATAATTTAACCTTATATGTCCTCCGCCAATGCGCGCGGTTATCGTGCAGCATCCTCCGCCACAACATGGACATGACCTCGGGGAAGTGTTCGTACGTGAAGGTGGCCAGCGCCAGCTCCTGCATCTGCTGGCCGGTCGGGCCCCACGCCTCGTCCGACGTCGCCTCGCGCACCTTGCCTTCCACCTCTGTGTAGTTCATCACTACGTTTGTGCTGTAATGGAAAATGTTTTCTATTTTATTTATTTAACCTTTATTGTATAAAAATACAGAGTAAACGTACAATAGGACGTCTATTTGTCTCAACTCTTTAACCGCTGCAGTCGCATCATCAACAAACAAATAAACAAGAGTAAATGGGCTGCTTCGGGGTAAACTCGCTACATTTTAGACCGTATCCCTGTCTTCGAGCAAGATTGTGGTCAAGAGCAAACCCATTTTTAATAAAAAAACCAACAAACTCACTTTCGCATTTATAATATTAGTTAGGATGCGAAAGTGAATTTGTTGTTACATCTTCACGCTTTATCTACTGAATCAATCTTAATGAAATTTTGCATAGATTTCTATCTATCTAAGGTACCCTATATCCTTCTCAGTACAGAAGTACTAAGAAGGACATAGGGTACTTTTCTTCCCAGGAAAAAGCACTGTTCTCGTGGGAAATTCACTCAGGCGAATCCGCGGGCAAAAGCCGCTACACGTATGCAATGTATACGACCAGTTATACCAATGCCCCTAGCGCCACAGTTGTATATTCACAACAAAATATTTCAAACCTGAGTTTTTTCGATCACTAGCTGCAATCTACAAGTAATGCACGATTAACACGAGTAAGCTAAGCCAAGGACTATCCCTCATCCTTCAGGCAGACTATCCTACAAGGCCTTTAATTTCATGAGCAAAAAAATTTTTAAGTAATAGCCGCTGGAAGCTATTAGGAAAGCAATTTGACGTAAACTAATTCTACTAAATTGGTTTACGTAATGTTTATACACCAGAGAAATTTACACCTCTGGATATTTTGTGTTTTTCCAATGATTACTTACTCCGCAACAAGAACTACATGTTTGTTTGTAAACAACACACAAAACAAAACATGGCGGACTTTTATTTACCAACACATTATTTTTATTGTGTTGAGGGAATTCGTTTTTTGTATATGTGTGTTGTTTTTTGAATAAATTTTCATTCATTTATTCATTCACTATTATATTCATATGGGGCACTAAGTTGTGTCGCGCGGTACCGTGGGAATTTCGAGATTTGCCTATCCTAATCCTAACTAATATTATAAATGCGAAAGTGAGTTTGTTTGTTACCTCTTCACGCTTTATCTACTGAACCAATCTTCCTGAAATTTCGCATACACATAGCTGGAAGTACAGAGAAGGACATAGGGTACCTTTCATAACGGGGAAAAAGCACCGTTCCCGTGGGAAATTCACGCGGGCGAAAGCTAGTTCCTTATAAATGTGGATATCATACACGGAAAAGTTTTTTAGACACGCCATTCTCAGTCTTCGCCTAATAAACCAAGGTGTATGGGTCGAATGACCTTGCTGCCAACTCAAAAATTATTTGATTTATTTTTTGTATTATTTTTTGTAAGTATTGAAATGTCAGATAATTATATTTACACAAACACAAACAATATGCCTATACAAAAATCTTCCACTACTGACTGACAGACAATGAACAGCCATAAAACTACTGGGCGTAGGAAGCTGAAATTTGGCATGTAGGCTCCTTAGGGGCCGTCCATAAATTACGTCATCGATTTTTTCAGATTTTAGACCCCCCCCCCCCCTATAATCATCCTATCGTCATTTCTTAATGACCCCCCCCCCCCTTCTCCCAAAATTGACGTCATTACTAGTTTGACAAAATAAAACATTGCAGATTTGAGAAAAATAGGGTATTATATGATTAAAACACTTGTTATAGAATCACCTTTTATTATTTTTACTTTGGCAATAATCATTGATATAACTAAAGTAAGGCCAATTTAATAGGCCATATTTGACAATATGGTTATCCCTTTTTTACTTTCTTACTCAGAAAGAGACGTAAGCCATCAGATAGCTGATCTCTTTTTCTAAGTCAGAAAGTGAAAAAGAGATAGCATATAATGTCAAATGTGACCTATTATAATGGCCCCACTTTACTTATTTTTTACTTTTCTTTTGGAACGGATTTTGATGCGGTTTTTTTAAATAGATACGACTGATTCTTAAAGAAGGTTTATATGTATTATACATGTAAGTACCACGGGCGAAGCCGGGGCGGGCAGCTAGTATTTCACTAGGTGTGCTGGAAGAAATTTCTTTTTAGAAATAATCTTTTTGTACGTGAAAAATAAACTATAAATAAATAAGAATGACGTCAATTTCGAAACACCCCCCCCCCCCCATCTATCATTTACCGTCATCCGCAGACCAACCCCCCCCCCTAATTTAGAATGACGTAATATATGGACGGCCCCTTAGGGAGTGAAGGGAAGAGAGGATTTCCCGAAATTCCCACAGGAACGAAGTCCCGGGTCCATGCCTAGTTAATAATACAAAGAAAGCAACCCTCAACACAATCACAGAAGCCAATGCCACCAATGTCCAATATGCCCATAGCTGTCAGCAATACAAGTTATGCAACCAAATTGATGGAGAGAGGTTGAACCAAGGTTGTGTTATGCAATTTAGTGCATTCACATACTAGTCGGATTACCGCTGTGTATTATAAACTATTTTCATACTTTTTATTTGTGTTCTTTTTTTTACAAAATATAAACTTGGGACTGGACTCAAAACCTATCTCATTGGATTCCACCGATGGATATAGGAAGAGAGAGACCAAGAACGAGGTGGTCTGATAATTTGAAGGGATTTGATAAGAATTGGAAGGAAAAGACCAAGGACAGAGATGAGGGAGCTAGGGGTGGCTTTTGTCACTACTAGGCAAGATGGATAAAAAAAAACTTGGGAATTTCAAAGTAGCTTTCATTTTATCTCATAAATCTATCTATACAGGCAGACAGATTTTCGCATTTATAAAATTAATATAGATATGGACATATCACAGGTTGATGCAATTTGCTTCAGTTTATATCAAAATCTATGGGCAATATGGATTGGCTACATTTTATTCCAAGTTGTTTGTATTTTTTTATCAACCAAACTTCAAAAACCAAAAGGAGGTTGTTCTCAAGTTGGCTGTACTTTTTTTTTATTATTTTTTTCTATGTTTGTGCCCACATAGTTATACAATATAATCAACATGACAATAAAATTATGCGATCCTCTTGTTATCTTATCAGTGCAAGATAATAGTGTGAACCTGTCACTAATCCTAACATAACATAACCTTAACCTATTTATTATTTTCATGTGGCTTTCATAGTTACATTATAACATTATATTAAAATTCTGACTGTGATTGTGTCTGTACAGACAGGAAGGCTACTACTAATACTAAGTAATGATGCAAAAGTGTGCATGTTTGTTTATTTATTTGTTTGTTACCTCATCATGCTTTATTTACTGAACCAATCTTCCTGAAATTTCGCATACACATAGTTAGAAGTACTGAGAAGGATATAGGGTCCCTTTCATCCCGGGAAAAAGTACTTTTCCTGAGGGAAATTCACATGGGCAAAAGCTAGTAATATTATAAATGCAAAAGATTGGATGAATCTATAGATGTATGGATCTATGGATGTTTGTTTGTTACTCAATCACGCAAAATCTACTGGACTTTTGAGATACCTAACCTTAAAAATGAATGATTTATCATTGTGTACTTATAAGAGAAACAAATGAGGTTGAGTGGAAATTATCATGTCTTCATTGAGTATGTGACTAGGAGCAACAGGTGGGTAGACAATCATGTACTCTTTTAATTAGCATCATCACATCAACCATTCCATTAATAAATCTAAATGGAAGAGATAATTAAGAAACTGGGCTTGTAATAGAAAACTCGCACTTGAACATTTTATATTGTGCTAACAGTGCCTAGGGCGGGTTGGCTTTACAAGGATAAAAATACCCTGCGCTATTTCCAATGTTTTTCTACCCTTGTACCAAATTGAATTGAAATACATCCACAAGTAACATTAATATAAAAGAAAAATAAGATTAATTTTGCTGACAGTTACATTATATTTGCTTCTGGCAGGATTTTTATTTATACTTTATACTATAGTTACAACTATTTGCCCTCGGCTATGCCCGCATGAGTTTAATTTTAATTTCCTGTATTTTAGTGAAATGAATAATAAGGCAAATAACTAGGTAAAATCTATTTTTAAATATGTAGATATTCCTTCTTATAAATAGTCTAGAAGAGTTCAAACTTGAATTTAAAAAGTTTTTACCTTTTCACAATAATAACAAAAATGTGCACTAGGCTAATAAGAATTTAAACTAAGGTTCTCTTTTTAATTGGGTAAGTAGTTACTTAGGTAGGTAGGATATTTGTATTAACAATTCCTCATTTACATGAATGGAGTTGCCGCGTTTACTATGAAGACAATGAACTGGTTATGCGTTTTCACTGCTTTTCACCTATCCGATATTAACATTACCTACCTACCACTTTAGGCCAGTCTGTCTGGTTTTTACAAAACTCGACCGTTACCTACCCTGTTAACATTTGAAGAAAAAACATATTTTTGTAATATTTATTAGTAATTAACGTAATGATTATCATTAGGGGCAAAAAACACGGAAATCTATAGGTTTTTTTACCACAGATGGTCGTAATTAGCATAAAATTATAATAGAAAAATGATGGTACTTACACTTTATCTGCTAACTCCCGCACTTTCCACATGCTTATAAAACGATCCATGTTTGATGTTAAACTCTAAAAATTATATTTCGAAACCAAAATCACTGAAAATGCACGAAAAAACAACATAAAAATTAACTAAAAACGCGAGCTGATGATTTGGCTGACATCCTTGCAAAATGGCGAGTGTAAATGTTGCCAGAGTAATAAAACACAATTCTACTGCTTTTGTCTTGCCTTCTTGTCAGTTTATTTTTACCAGACGCCAAACAAGAGGTGTTCAACTATTAAAAAAATAAATTAATATGGACAAATCACACAGATTGAGTTAGCCACGAAGACTTGTGTTCAATACTATATTTTATAACAAAATACATACCTATATAAACTTATCCAAGACCCAGGTCAATCAGGAAAAGAACATTTTCCATCTTGACTGATTGCAAGAACGGCCCATAAATAGTTCGATATTTGAACCCAGGACCGGTGTGGCAGTCCGGCCGACCATGAGGCCACAGAGGTCGTCAAAAATATTTTCGACTTTTGTCGCCTGTCATGTCTGTCTGTTCGTGATAAACTCAAAAACTACTAAAAGGGATTTTCATGAGATTTTCACCAATGGACGGGTTGGGTCATCGTGGCGCATTACATTACCCAACCCATACATTGGTGGTGGCTCATGGGGAAGGTTTTGGTGTACAAATTTATAATAGGTAACAGTGGCGTAGGGTGAATAAAAATAAAGGTAAAGCCGGGTCATATCTTAACTTGTAAAAAAAACATGCAATAAATTACATACCAAAATTGTGTATACATACCTAGGTAGACAACCAAAGATTTAAATCGTAATCTTTGTAAACAACCTATTTGTACTAATTAGCCGCCATTTCTCACCTAGCCTACGTGACGACAAGAAACAAATAAACCTTTACTATGAAACACTAAACAATATAATATACCACAATCAAGCTAATCACTTTATCATCACAATTATAAATAAGCATACGAAAGCGCGCGAAACGATGGCTAGCTGGGGTGACTGACCATGACAGAGGCAATCGGGAACGCGATTAAATTGCTCTGATTGGACGAAAACTTTCGGGAGGCGATCTGAGATCGGCTTATAATCGCTGTTATATCGACGAGTGGTTGTATGTAGTAGTAATGTGTATGTGTGCGTGAATTGCATACATTTGAATTATTCGAAATCCCAATATTATGAGCGGGTTCCCCAGCCGCGCTACCGCGGGCGGAATGCGTCCTACGATAGTAAAATCGTGTATGTGTGCGTTTGCGCGATTTCAAATACATTGCGTATTTTGTGTCCAGCATATTGAAGAATATATTTTCAAAGCGCGCAATGTCATTATGTGCGTTTAATTAATCACGCGCTCATATAAAATTACATTAATGGGTAATGCCCAGAGATGGGTAACCACCCGGGTTAAAACCCGAGCCTGGGTTATAACCCAGTTACGACCCATTTCAATCCACCCAAACCACCCATTGACCGGGTGAAAACTAAATATTGTAAAAAAATATTTTTTTGTGTATTATTACAAGCGATTATTACGTAGGTACCCACCTAGAATGAAACATCTAAATATTCAATGGGAAATACCTATAAATAGTACCACATTTTAACTATTTTGTGTTACTGTGTAATATGAATATGAACATCATATTTATCTCCTATTATTTTAATAACAAGCCACATGAAATTTTGTACAAAGGTCCCTCATGTGACGTAAGTGAGCACTAAGAGAGGAATTTTGGAAAATCAACGCCAAAGGGGGTAAAAAAGGGGTTGAAAGTTTGTATGAAACTTCGTCATTTTTGAAGTTATGTTCATGAAATTATAGATTTACGCTCTTATGTAAAAAAAAAAATAACATCATAATTGAATTTTAAATTTGTACCCCTAAGGGTAAATAATAGGAGTTGAAATGATGTATGAAACTTCACCTTTTTTGATCCAATCTTCCTGTCGCATACTTCTTCTGGTCCAGTACGCTCTTGACAGAGCGGTTGTATTGATAAGGGCAGCTGTAATGCGCTTTACGACGTTTCGCCACCGTTGTCTGTTGGAGCTCATCCTGCTGCACTCGTTAACTGACCCTCCAATGGCAGACTTGATCAGGTCAGTCCAACGGGTGGGTGACCTTCCGCCCGGTCTAGTGCCTTCTGCCTTTCCTTGGACGACAAGGCGTTCTATGGACTGATTGTCACGCCGGAAAACATGGCCGAAAAATGTGAGGATGCAAGATTGTACTATCGAAAACCGATGCTTGATACCGAGTTCTTGAAGTATCGAGACATTCCTGCGAAACTCGGTCCACGAAACCCCAAACATTCTTCTCCAGCACCACATCTCCAGAGCATCTATTTTCTGTCTTTCCACAGAAATATGGGAAATATAAGCGTCCTCACGAGCCTGGTCTTCTTGGCTATGGTTATGTTTCTATTGCTCTTTAGTGAACGGCGACCGCCGCGATGGTTAAAGTTGCCACTGGGAGCGGGAGCGATGAATGATGCTCGACCGCCCCGAAGGGAAGATCTTCCCGCCAGGCTAGGTGTTAGGCCTGGGGAGCCGAGGCTCCGACGATGTTGCGTTGCAGTTCGTATATACCTAGTCTTGCCATAAATATTGTGAAAAAGAAAAAATATTTTTCCATTGCAAATAACATTTATTATTTTTACAATGTGTTAGTTTAATACATAAATAAAAAACAATTTAAAACATAAAAAGTTTATTCATTGGCTGCAATACAGTCTTTTAAACGTTGAGGCCAGTTATCGATAGAAACACGCACTCTTTCCATGGGAAAATTCTTCACTGCCAATCGTATAGATAGTTTTAGGGACTCCAAATTATCATGGCGTTTAGAGCAAACCGTACTCTCTAAAACTGACCATAAATCATAATCCAGCGGATTAAGATCGGGGCTAGACGACGGCCAGTCTTCAGCTCTGATGAAGTCGGAAACGTTCGATTCCAACCAAGACTGCGTTGACCGAGCTTTGTGACCCGGTGCTGAGTCTTGCTGGAAGGACCATTCTTGGTTATTGAACATGGTGTGATTAAGGGGCTTAACTACCTTCTCAAGAATGGTATCTTGATACACTCGTGCCGATGTTTTGATACCTTTTTCACAAAAATATGGCTCAGTCACTCCTTCATAGCTAACACCCCACCAAACCATCTCTGAAGTCGGATAATGCCCACGTTGCACCCTGTCGACTAATTGGGAAGCTTTCTTAGAGCTTTGAGCATAAATACGGTCATTTTGTTTGTTAAAATGTTGCTCAATTGCAAAAATTTTCTCATCCGTAAACAAAATTTTTCTTTGACCTCCCTTTGCGTACCGCTTCAGTAGTTGTTTCGATTTTACCACCCTATTCTTTTTTAAATTACCAGTTAAGAAATGACCAGTACGTCTCTTATAGGCTGCAAGTCCTAAGTCATCTTTTAAAATACGCGACATGGTTCTAGGTGCTATCTTCATCTCCCGAGATAAAATCTTTTGCTTTCGGACAGGATTTCTTCGAATTCTTTCCCTTACTGCTTTGACCACCTTTTTCATACGAACACTACATGGACAGCCAGATCTCTTTCTGTCACAAACAGAGGAGGTTTCATTGTACCTATTAATAGCCCGGTACACAAACATTTGACTAATACCAAGCGTATGGAGAGTTTTAAAAATTGCCTTTGGCTCCATCCCTACTTTGTGTAATGCAATCACAGCGATTCGGTTCTCTTTATCACCCCACTCCATTTTAATATCGCAAAATATTGTACTATGTATTGGCGCCAAAATAAGAAAAGACAATGAAAAATCACATAAAAATGACAGATTACAAATTCAAATATAATACATATTTTATTTTTAATTGTAACAGTATTTATGGCCAGACTAAGTATAGCGAGTTGCCTTGGAAATTCTGATAGCGCGATTTAGGATTTTTCCGTTTTTGTTGATGAGATTGTGGGTTGTAGTATGGAGATTGAGTGGAGTCTAATCTGTAGTCTATTTGCGATGCTGTGAAGTTATTATTGGTTGGAGAATATTCGTACAATCTTTGTTATTCGCAATTATTTGTCGATATGTAAGTGTAGTGAAGATTGTGACGCCATCTTGTGTCGACCTTGCGAAGTAGTATTGCTTGCCGCCGAGATTTTGTGGAGCCGTCGTTTGTCGAGTCGTCGAGTTGCTGCATTCACTCGGTAGATGGTGGATGCCACAGCCCCCCTCCCACAAGACCAAAGGTCTGATGTGATGAATCTGCTGTGCAGTCTGTGCTTCGTAGCTTGCAAGGGCCAGTCTTGTGTCCCAGTGAATCGGGAAGTGCTTGTAATCTAGTTGAGACTGTCGGTAGACTTGTGTGCGCCGGTCCCTGCAGAGCCACTACCCTGGTGAGTGAGAGTGCGCCGCCGTCGAAGTCGTTCAGGCGTGGGCTGCAGAGTGCGTCGGTGCGGAAGTCGTCGTTGTTGTCGTTGTGGGTGCAGGACTAGGAAGCTCAGGACCTGATGATACCCGTCGTCATACCAACAATCATTACCATGGTCTTGCGATTAATTCCAAGTCCAAACTCATGGCTCACTCGTTCTATCTTTGACAGTAGCTCTTCCAAGTGTTGCGAACTGGTTGCAAATAAGGTTCACCAATTGTTACACCATCCGTCCAGTCTTCTAAAGTGATACGAATTATAAGCTCTGTGCACACATTGAATAAAAGTTTTAACATAATGCAACCCTGGCCTCCTCCGGCACTAGTATGGAAATCACTTGACAGAACATCATCCATGCGAACTGAGGCTGTGTCATCTTCATATAGACGTCTCAAAAGGTGTACGAGATGTTTTGGTGTGCCCATGTCTAGCGAGGTCTTCCACTATACGGGCCATTTCACCGAGTCAAAAGCTCTGGAGAAATCAACAAAGCAAATAAATACGGGCTTATTTAATTCTCTAGATTTCTTGATAATCTGGCGTACGATAAGAATTTGTTCCCGAGTGCCCTTTCTCTTTACAAAACCTGCTTGTCGCATACACATAGTTAGAAGTACATAGGGTATCTTTCATCCCGGGAAATAGTACTGTTCATGTGGGAAATTCACGCGGACGAAACCGCGGGCAAAAGCTAGTAACGTATTAATGTAATTTTCGTTACCAATATATGATTCGGTATTCATTCGAAAAAAAATTGTCTCTTCTCAGATTAGGTACAAGATGTCATCCTCACTAACAGTATAAATGCGGAAATGATATTGTTTATTACCTCTTCACGCTTTATCTACTGGACCAAACTTCAAAAAAATTCACATAAACATAGTTAGGAGTACTGAGAAGAACATGGTATACTTATTATTCTAAAATAATAATTAGTTTTATTATAAACTGTTTTCACCCATCAAATTGGGTGATAATGGGTTATAACTGGGTTATAACCCAAACCACCCATTATAACCCGGGTGGATTGAAATGGGTTATAACCCATTACCCATCTCTGGTAATGCCGCCGATCCTCGGCTTATAGTAAGAAGTGTCATATAGGTAGGTATATGGGTATAGATGTATATATATTTGAATCTGCTAAGGGAAGCCGGTAGGAATCGTGTTCTAAGGAGGCTTCGCCACTGATAGGTAATAACATTACCAAAAACGCGCGCAAACGCTGCTAGTGTTACCTATTATATTTGAATCATAGTTAAAAAAAACAAGGAATAGACAATAGAATGTAAATTACCTTTGTATTTAATTTTATCAATACTTAACCAATTTTTTTTACATTGCACACTTCAATATACAGTACACACCAAATTCACTTAACACTAATTCTTTTTATTTTTAATTTACACTATTTTATTTAGGAGATAATTATGTTGCTACAAATGTTCACTTTTCATAAAATTGCCGCATATTTTTATAAGCAGCAATCTGGAAACAGTTGGTTTAAAATGTAGTACTTACAAAATATTTAATATTTTTTGTATTTTACAAAATAGCTGTAAGTATTAATTTAGAATTCTGGCCGAAATTGCTCATTTTTACTTCTAATGAGATAAACTCATTAGAAGGTCATACATCATTTTTTAGCCAGCTGGTCATTTTGAGGGAGGGCGCCGTAATATTGCCAAAGGTCGATCGCTTTATTAGCAACCGCACATACTTGCTCCTCATACTGTTCCGGTATCTGTAAACAAAAACCACTCATTTAGTAGAAAAAATTACAATGGCAACATTATACATTTTTTGTCACATCGGAAGTTGGGATAAAGAAGATATACACAGACAGCCTTCTTTACTATACTACCTAAGGGCTCCAAACCTGTATAAATCGTAATCCATAAGTTCGAAAAAAAATCACCTCAGAGACACATTGGAAGACTTCCTCTGAAGATTTCGCCTTCAAAATGTTGCGCCGTAAAGTTATGACTAACATTACTGCAGCAAAAGACAATATTTTCGGGGCACCACTGCAGACTTTGTCCCAAATCCTAGAAAAAAAAAGAAAATTTAAATAGGAATTAAAATCCCTGAAGACAATGCAGTGAAATGAGTCTTGTTTTTCTCTAGGAAAAGTCAATATTTAAAATAATCCTACTTACTTTGCTAGTGATGTCTCATCCAAAACTCCAGCAAAACAGCAGTTGAACCATTTTATCAGAGGCAGAACTTCCAATGCATCAATGTCAGTTAAATGGCTGAAAAAAAAATTTGGTTAAATTGGCTTTCTTGATTTCTTCGTTTTCTGTAGACCATGAGGATGTTCAGTTCATCTCATCATACAATTTCATTTTACTAAATTCTAATATTTATAACTGAGATTTATAAATTTGAAAGGAACTGTATGTTTGTTCATTAATGCATAACTCACTGGACGGATTTCAATGAAATTTGGTACATGGATAGAATAACACCTGGATTCAAACTTAGGGTATGTTTTATCCCAAAATTCCTATGAAAGCCAAGGGTGCAACTCGTAAGAAATAACTACTTGTAAAGTTCTCCATCTTCCTTCTCCAGCATGGTGAGGAAGGTTTCTTTTAGCTTGCCAATGTCCTTTTGCATATTCTTCACCATGTCTGTCAAACTCTTGGTTATCCAGTAGATGTCTACTTCGTCTGTATACAGTTCCAGTAATGATTCCGCTATTGGTATAAAGGTATCAGCAGACTGCAATAAAAATAAATTAACATTTTAGTCTCATTTTAAAAGTAAGGTACGATAGATTGTAGCAGGCAGCTATTAGTGAATTTGTAAAAGTAAGGTATGATAGATTGTAGCAGGCAGCTATTAGTGAATTTGTTAATTTAAATCTGATGTCTCCTTCCTATTTAATTCTTCAACAACGAAGAGTAGTTGGGGACATCAGTAACAGCACTAAACTATTCGGTCCTCCCATTCCGAGACCATTTCACCCAATATAAGAGAAATGCTTCTGTTGGTGTCAATACACAGAAAGTAACAAAATGACTTTCTTGGCGATGATAATGGAAAGGCAATTTGCCTTTCCCATTTTCTGCCTTTCACACACTAGCTGAGGAATTATCAAGTAGAGTGCAGGTTTCCTCGCAATGTTTTCCTTCATCAAAAACAAGTTGTGGTCTTATCTTATGAAAACTATTGTACAGTCAACAGCACATCAACCTACTCAAATTCATTGCAAATTCGACTCTGCGGCCGCGGCATAAGAGATCATGCAGGGTAACTTGAGGTGCGGTCGACTGTACATACAGTACAAAAGTAACTTACAGAGAAATTAGTTTCAAGAAATACAGGTGGTTTTCTGACTTCATTCTCCAGCAGCCACATCTCGAACAGTATTTTGCTGCGTGGAGCATCCATGTTTATTCGCTCCAACAACTCTACGCAGTACAGGGTGTCTTGGAACTGTTCTGTACGCTGCTCCATCACAAATTGGTGGGCGTCTGGGTATACTGGCAGTATATCTGGGATTGTAACGGTTAATATTGAATGAAATATCTACATTTCTGCTATTCATTTGCTATTATATAGCAAAGGTGTGGCTAAGTCAATCTATGGTAAGAAATAAATAGTAGACACAATTTGTTGACATCCAAATTATCCTTGGGTTTTTTCCTCAAATTCTAATAGTAGTCTGTAAGTAAGTGACTAGAATTAGGGCACCGTATTGTAGTTACTTTATTTTTACCTATTAAAATTTTTTTTGGAGGAATACAGTGTTTTTTTTTACTACACACATGCAAATCACTATTATGCCTGTTTCCCGCGAGGGTAGACTATGGATTTTCACTTGCTATGATCCATCAGATTATAAATTTGTAGCTTACCGAGTAACACTTTCCACACTAAATTTCTATAAGCAGCCGGCACGGTGAACCTCAGGCAGAACTGCTTGAGCTTCACCCTGTCCCAAGGTTTCTCCTTCATGAGGATTTCCAAAGACTTCTTCTCTTCTACCCCCCGACATCCAACTTTTTCGTAATAGGACGATCGAAAATTCCTCTCGTCCGTCATTTTACAATAAAACTCTTACTTGATTGAACACAATCCTAATTGAATATTATTCTATTGCACATTTAAGTAAAGTTTTATTTCTCATAAACAAAACAATGTTTTTGCAATTTGTTTGTGGCTGGCTCGATCGCCGATCGCCTCGCCCGACTATTTTCCCGTATTGATTGAATTATTGATTGATGACACAAGACAGTCTGGGTTACCAAAACAAAAAAAATAACTGATGCCATCAATCAATTTCTTTGGATGCGATCATACGATGCGACCGAATCGCTGGCTACTTTAAATACAATACATTAACAGACTTCAGTTCCAGAGCAGTGTAAATTACAGACTTCAGTTCCAGAGCAGTGTAAATTCTTATTTAAACTGTTTAGTCAAACAAAACCCTCTAAATAATCTGCGTCGAAATGAGAACCTCCTTCCTTTTTCGCCTGCTGAATATATTGCATGACATCTCCCACTAATATTCAAATTTGAATTTTTTTTCGATCAAACAAAATGAAAATAAACAGTTTCCATAGAAACGGGTAAACAATCGATGTCATATGATTTGATATTATATCAACTTTATTGTGATTTAATTGAAAATAAAATATGGATACACCAGGCATTTTGCCTAACGATCTCGAGTACATAGAACAGAAACGAGCAGAATTAAGAGAATTCTTCAAGGATGCAAAATTTCCCAAGGAAGTGTTAGAAAAAGTGATTGAAAACGAACTAAAGCCGCTGACGGAGGATCCAAATCGTCCATACATAGCTGCTTCTTTTCCTGGAGAAGTGAAATCTGAATATGAAGTTATGACAGGACAACCTTTTACTAAGGTAAAAGAATCCAATAAACCATTTACAGACGAGGAAATAAAAGAGATGGTAAAGGCTAATCCAGTAATAAAAGATAAAGCACGTCAGATCCAAATAGCCAGTAAACAAGTCAAGCAAGTTGCTGTTCCTCTTGACCAGATAAATCTACCATCATATGCTCAAATACAAAGTGACATAGATTTGGCGGGAGAAAATAAAGATAAAGTCGGCAAAATTAATTACATGAACATGTATGCTTTGATGAATTCGGTGGAAGATTTTAAAACCATGAAAGCAGTAGCGCCTGAAAAAGAAGAAAGTTCAGAAAGTGAAGAAACTGACAATGAAGAAGAATATGAAGCTATAGAAAAAATTGTCAGTCAATATACTGACAAATCCTATGAGACACGGTTCCAGGAAACCAAAGAAATGTTACAAAAATTAGCAGATGACTATGAAAATCCAGAGACAGGAACTTCAAGTGCTAATGAGACAAAAGCAAATTTAATGAAAAATCCAATTTTGAAAGAATCTTCCGTTCAAGTGATTAAAGGACAAATCAGAAAAACCCCTATGCAGGAAGTGCGAGACAAATATGCTATAAATAAATCTGTAAATATACCTTTAAAAGACAATCCCGTAAGTCTCAATCTAAGTGGAGAGGTAAAGCAAAAACTTGTCAAAAAGAAAATAACAGAAGAACCAATTGATGTAGAAGAAGTGTTCCCGAAAACGTTTGAGGAGAGACTTAAGGATACTCAAAAAGCTCTCCGGGATATCAATTCGGTTTTAGATGATACACCTGCAGAAAATAAACCTACTACTGCTGTCGAATCTGAACAAAATAAGCCTGGCAATGATAATACAGAATCAAATGCTCCAGGGAATAATGAGCAAGTAATGACGGGTCCTCAAAAATTTGATGAAAGGATGGAACAAACTTTACAAAATGCATTAAACGATATATTTGAGATAGGCGATAACGAAAATCGAGACAATAAAGAACTAGAATTTAATGAAATGAAAAATCTTGCCCGGAATATTGTAGAAGGAGCAGAAAACTTAAGCACGTTGATTCGAGAAGACATTACTAACAAATTGAATAGTATGAATGAGTTATTAAACGATGTCAATGAGGCTTTGGAAAATTCCAAAAAATCTAATATTGCTTATCAAAGTATTAAAGAAGAAGGAGAGCGGTTAAGAAGACAACATGGAATGATAGTAGAATCTATAAAGCCTGTTGAAGTTACTGAAGTGACAGAAGATGCAAATGAGATGAAAGAAACTGAAAGTGTGGGTGATGTTTCGAGTGTATCACGTTCACAAATAGATGACATTCATGATTCTATAAAAAAATTAAACGTTGAATTAAAGAATCATGAGGAAAGAATAAATCAAAGCAAAGAGCGGTACGAACTGAGAAACAAAGAGTGTAAGACGTTTATAAAAGAAGTAGACGAAATATTACTAAAGTCTCACGAAATTTTACACCCTATGAAAGTGAATACTGATGCAGAGATTATAAATCTTTGCGATGATGAAAAGACGAAGTTGCCACCGCCTCCAGAAGTTCCAATAGATCCAGTGGTTGAAGAAAAAAGCGCTAAAATGAGAAAAGAGTGGTGGGACGTTGACCTGAGTAAGTGTGCAGAGGAGCGCAATAAAAGACTAGACGAGTTCAAAAAACAAGAAGCGGAGAGAACCAAGCGAATAGATGGTTTGCTTTGCGATATAAAACATAATATGAAAGATAACAAAGAAGTCTTGAGGCTTGCGAATACGTTGCTAAGAAGAGAAGAGTCTCGAAAGAAACCGTTACAAGATAGTTGTAAAATTCGTGAGCTGCCTGCAATTGAATCTGATGCAAAAGGTCAAGGGGATAGTGCTAAAATCACTAATGCTGAAAATAGCTTAAATGAACTAAAGCAATCTATCACGCCAATAACGCCAACAGGAATGCCACCAACAGAAGGAGAAACTAAAAGTGAGTAGGTACCTACTTAGTTACTAGTAATATATACTTGAAAAAGTAGTTATCTTAACGGGAATATAAACAACGACTGTATTGGCCACGTTAAAACTGTTTATATTATTCTTCCACTTAAACAAAAGCAGAGAGAATTAAGCTAATCAGAAATAATATTATGTGTTTTAGGAATTCTGAATACGTCAGTAGAAAGGCAGATGCAAGTAGATTCAAGAAAGGCAGAAGAAGCTGAGAAAGAGAAGCAAAGGCAGCTAGAGTATAAGAAGAAGTTTGAAGAGGAAATGGAGGAGTTGAACAGAGGTCCAAGGATGACGAAAGAGTTCATAAGGAACCATTGCAAGCAACACAAGCTGTATTGCACGCCTTACTTGAATGATATCCTTTATTTACATTTTAAGGTAAAAAATATTATGTCAAACATTATTGGATGATGGGTAGTATTAAATTTTTGACCAGCTGTTTAAAGTAAATTGCCTATTTTTCATTTCAACTTTCACCCTCCTTTGAAGCCCCTTGAGCTTGCCCTTGAGGGATGGGTTATTTCGTCAAAATTGATCCAGCGGTTATGTTACGTTTTCACGATTAGATATATAGCATGACGGTCTGTTGTTTTTTTTAAATATTAGTATAGAAGTATGGATTACAAAAAAATTAACTTTTTTCCAGGGCTTCTCCAAAATCGAAAACTTGGAAGAATACACCGGCCTCAAATGTATATTCCTCGAAAACAACGGCATTCAAAGGATCGAGGGTCTCGACACCCTGTCCGAGCTGAAGTGCCTCTACCTCCACTACAATGTGGTGAGGAAGATAGAGAACCTCGCTGGTTGTCCCAAGTTGGACACTTTGAATCTGGATCACAATTTCGTGGGCAAAATCGAGAATTTGGACGTGGTTCCCGACTTGCATACGTTAAGCATGGCTCATAATATGCTCAGTTCTTTTGGTGGGTTTCTAGTTTATATTAATTTATTTGCTACTAAAGGTAGCTTTTCGTGTATTGTGTTGCAGCCCCGCACGATGAATCGCGGTATATGACCAGTGCGATAATACTTTCGACTATTGTCGCACCGTTCACACACCGCGATACCGCAAACGATCGCGCGCCGCTACAAAAGCAGCAATGCACGGAAGGGCACTTTAAGTGCACTGTACAGTACAATTGTAGTACTTGTTATGTTCTTCAATACGCCAGAAAGATAACAGGGTTCATACTTTCTTCCCAAGCGATCTTTCTTGACCTCGTCAGACCATCGGTATCGGGGACGGCCGACAGGTCGCGGGCCTTTGGGCTTTCCCAGACACGCCTCTTACTCCACGACTTTCCTCCATCCTCTCCACGTGGCCAAGCCAGCGAAGCCTGTAGGCTGAAGTCTCGCCGATGATATTTATTTGGATCCTTTAGTTTCCTGTTTGCGCGAGCTGCACGTCTATAAATAGCGCAGGACAGATCCAAATGGAGATCCCGATTATTGGAGGCCAATACTCATTTCGGGTCGCTGCGCCATAAGTATTTCCAGCAGTGGACTTGCTGCGGCTGAAATAATGATGATCCATACTTACAAATTAAAAGTTGTGGTGGCTTTTCAGACGACCTGGAGCAGCTACGGAACTGTCAGAACCTGTCCGTTTTGGACCTGTCGTATAACAGATTGGAGGATCCGCTCATTGTTGATGTTCTGGCAGACATGATCATACTCAAAGGTTTGTAAGTTTGGCAACTAGTAGTAAAGCCTCGCATCCATAAGCAACATTTACGCGCAACTTGTTACACTATGTCACTCACTTCCGACTGATTAAAGTAAAATAGCACATCGTGGTTTTCGTTCACGTAAACTATATCGAGAGAGAAAAAGAAATATGTTGCGCGACAATGTAATGGTAGGTATCATTGTGAATACGTCGTAGGCAAATTGTATGATTCCGTGTTTTACAAACGGCGCCATCCGTTTACAATGTTCGCTATTTTGAAATATGCCGAAGGCAAAATGTAAATTGCCTGTTTATAATGGCAAAAATGAATGCGCTTTTACTCCATAGGTCTCTCTTTAGTCGTATTTCCTCATGCCTGAGGGTCGTGGTTATTATATGGAATGAAACACACACACAACGACTCTCTTGGCAATGTTAATTTCACACACTAGCTGATAATCATCAACCAGAGTGCAAGGTTTCTTCACGATGTTTTCCTTCACCGGAAGCAAGTGGTGGTTGATGAAAACTAACATAGGTACATGAGTCAGATTGGTATACAAACTCATGTAGCACGGGCAGGATTCGAACCTGGGAACTTTGCAGCCACAGGTGCCTTAACCACTCGGCCACCACCGCTTCTCTCGACTCCATAGGTATGTCCTTCTAAATTTTGTGTGATTTTGTAATCTAACAAAATTTCCAGTGTTGGTCCTAACCGGCAACCCTGTGGTACGAAACATCCCAGCCTACCGGAAAACATTGACGCTCCGCATCAAGGAGCTGCAGAACCTGGACAACCGGCCGGTGTTCCCGAGGGACCGCGCCTGCGCAGAGGCCTGGCAGAGGGGCGGGGTGCAGGAGGAAATTGCTGAAAGGAGGAGGTGAGTTTTGTTTTATAGAATAGTAGGCAAGCGACCGAAGATCCATATGAACGAAGAAAAAGGTTACTGATATATTAGAAAGAATAAGTTTAAAATGGAAATGGACTAGGCTTTTATGTAGGTTAAATAATGATAGGATTATTTTTTATGTGTTTACACAGATGGATTGCCAAGGAACAAGAGAAGGTGAACCAAAGCGTCAGATACTTGATTCGCATGAGAGACGAGAAACGAGCAATCAGAGACGCTAAGGAGAGAGAGGAAAGGGAGAAATTGGGGCTGCCGCCAAAGGTTAGATCTTAAACTACTTTGGTAAATAAAAGATGTAGCGAAGATTTATGGTCTATCTTATGATCTTGTCTTGATGTATGTGTATGAGTCATATAAAGAGATATTGCCCTCACCATTATTTATTAAGGATATAAAATAATGGCATAAATGAAATGGGACGTAAACACATTTAATGCTAATTAAAAAACGTAGAAATGTACAATACATTCCCACAAAATATATACTTAACACAATTGGAAATCGACAGGAAGAAGAAGCAATGGCTAAAGATAAAGCCGATGATGCAGCAACAAAACTTGAAGAACCTGAAGGGCCGTCAATTTTAGAGCAGAAGTTCGGTCCCGCTGAGGTCAAAGTCAAAGATGGCGTCGCGGTTGACATGCTGACTGGGTCTGAGGCTGAAGACAGCACAAGCGAGGAGAGTAGCGATGACAGTGAGGATGGTCAGGACGACGACAAGGAAGATGGTTAGACTTCAGTAGTTTTTTGAATATATAGAAAGCCTATCATCAAGGGGGGACAGACTTTTAAAAAACTGCGATGATGTGAAGAAACACGTTAGAAAAACATTGTTTTTGACAATGAAATTATATATTCTTCCTTTAATATCTACACTTATGAAGCTGCGTTTCCACTAAAAGAGCGGTTCGTGACGAAATTACAATATGAATCCTTTACTTTATGAATTAATCATATTGGTTCTTATTTCTTCGCACACTACTCTTCTACCTGCTACTGCGCTCATCTTTGATGGAAACGTAGTATTATTCATATTAATCGTTGCATCTCAACTACCTTCTATGTATTGAGTTACCTTCTCACAGGAACTTCAACAAATATGATAGAATGGTCACAAATTGAACGTGGAAAATGTCTTGTACAAGAAGTTAGACACGAAAACCCACCTCCTCCACAACATGACTACTGGGGAGGATTCAAAGGCCTCCCGAGTCCTTCTACAAGTCAGGGCGAGTAAGTATTGTTTTACTTACCTAATACAGATTTGTATCTTTTTGGAGGACTATTGGGTCGCTAAAAAAAGAACAGATAGAAAATAAATAGCAAAAGCAAAAGTATCTACAGAAATAAAAAGAATAGTTACGTGTCCGATATCCTGTGGTCGGCACCCCCCGGCTATCCCCTTGGAAGGCGAATAAAGAAGTTTCAAACAAAACTAGAAGTTAATATGGTAAAACACATACAGCCAATGCTTTAAAATATTTAGATCAAGAAAAGAGACAATAAAAATAAAATGACTAAGAAAAAGAAAAACTTATTGAAATGGGATTCGTTTATCAAACAAATAACAGTTATCTCATTTATTTCTATCAACGTACTGTCTTCACGGACGACAAGTGTAGGTAAAAATTAAATATAAAACTAAAAGTAATTTATAATTTCAGTGATTTTATGTCTAACTTCTCCTCTTTGGGAAATTTAATATTCAATCAAGAACCACATATTACGAGGAAGAAAGCATCGCAAATATTAGCAGGTAAATTCACAAAATTGTATGTAATTAGAAAACATATAAATTAGGTTTGATTGAATAACTATTAAATTTTTTGCCAGAGCATGGAATGTCAAAGAGTTCTAAATCTAAAGCAAAATTAACTGAAGTAATAGAAGAAGAAGCATCTACATCACATGATGCTAAGAAAAAGCCGATGATAGAAATTATTGAGCCAGTAGAACAAATAAACCCTAATATGGATACAGTCGGAGAAACGAAAATTCCATCTGGCATTACAGAGGAAGGAAATCTAATTATAGATCATGACAATAAAATCGCTACTGCAAAAGAACCAAAAGGTAGTATATTGAAGAAGAATTCTCAAGAAAAAAATAATAAACCTCTCAAGAAAGTTATGATTAAAGAAATATGTCAAGAGGAGACGATAATTCCCAGAGAAGCTTCTGAAAGTGATGTGAAACCTGAAGACAGTCAAAAAGAAAATAAAAAAGGCAATAGTAGTGAACGGGAAGAAAAAGAAAGTCAGCCAAGCAGTTCAATGGGTGAGCAAAGTGAACAAAACAAAGATAAAGGTAAGTAAAGTCTATACATCTATTACTTTAAGTTAAGCGTTTAAGGCGCATGAGAAGATGTAACTAAGTTATACGAGTCCATGAGAAGAATTTAAGCTTTAGTACCGGCCTCGGCCAGAACAACCAATAGAATTTCGTCAACGAAATTCGAATTTAAATCCGAAATTAAATCGTATTGGTTTTAAAAACATATCTCCCCTTCGCTCTAGTGAAGACCGACATTTAGTCCTATCATTTTGTAATGAGTATCGATACCATTTAAAAAGATGATAAAATGGTTTCGAATATAACCATAATATTACTCCAACAGTACAACACAATTCGGGCGATGGTGTAGCTCTAATAAACTATATGCACAGTATGAATTCCGAAAACTTTGATGACGATGAAGATATGAAGCCTAGCGCTGAAGACTTGGAGATTTTTGCCGAATTGGATCGGGAGCAGGAAGAGAGACAGGCCAGGATTGATAGAGGGGAGCCGGCTGTTGATCCTATGGTAAGAATTCGCATTAAGTATAAGTATGTAATGCCTTAATCTGAAAACAAACGGCTATCGAAACTAAATTAAGCCTAACTAAATTTGATTAGGGTGCTCAGAATAGCTTGACATAATATGCAGGCAGCTACGTACGTAAGCTGCTGATGCATCTAGAGAGTGAGACCCCAGGGTCTCCCAGGGAGTTCTCGAATGCTCACAACTGATGTTTTGTTTTTTGTTACTTCAAACTAATTAAATAAACAGTGATGGGCTTAAAACACTTCCTTGTGGGCCAGCCCACCCAAAGGCAAAAATTGCTAAAGGATCATAATATTCCACAGAAACTATACGACAAGAAAACGATGGATGCATTCTATAAAGCGCAAGAGTGCGTACCTGCCCACGAAGTTACAGAAAAGGCGACATTTACTACATATAAGAATGACAACGCCTTTGATAGGATTGCTCTTAGCCAACTGACAGGAGGAGATAAACCTGGTAAAGATATTTTTAGATAAAGACAAATAGGTACTACTTATTATTGTCAATATACAAGTGTGTAGTGGTCGTCTTCTTTAAACTTGTAGTGTAGTTCTCTAACAGTAGAGTATAATTCCAAAGCATATACTGCTGTTACTTGATAAGTAACATCTATCTGACTATAATCCGCATCAAAGTTTCTTGTTAAGATTATTCTTTCTCGCATTCTCAGACGAGACCAAAGTGAAATTGACTCGGGTGCCGGGAGCAACTCTGTATCAGTACATAGAGAATCAAGCGCCTGATAATAATGTACAGTACGAGATCGGAGAAGAGGTCGTGGAGCCTGGACGTAAGTATATTGATGTCTAAGCTCTAAAATTTAAATCGTACATATGAAGCTACCCCGAGCAAAATTGAGTTTTACGAATTAAGATCGTATCTTACTTATGACAATACAAAGCCAAACATCATTCAAATATGAAAGAACAGATCATACCAGCCGGCATGACTATACTTTTTGATACCCCATATAATTGCGCGTACAATTTTAAATTTCTGGTTTTCAAGGCCATAAAATAATGAGTCTTGGAAGCTGATACCTTGCTAAGTACTTCATTACGGTTAAAGATCCTATTAAGTAATAAAATTTAATTTAAACAGCATCATCCGAAGAAACAGATTCAATTAATATTTCAACTGATAGCAGCTCCAGCGACGACAATATTACTGTACAAATAAAGAATATCAATAGAACATCGTATAGGCCTTCTACAGCTTCTACTGATAACAAAAAAGCTGGTGCTCAAAATAATGATCAAGAAGCAACTGGTGATAAAAAGGAAAGTAAAGGTGTGAATGAAAATGGTGGTGAAGACAATGACGGAAGTGGAGATACCGTTGAACTGACTGACAGCGGAATTGATATGAATTCCAGTGTTAAAGAAATGGATGGTTAGTTTCTGAGAAAATTAAAAACTATGTTAAGATCACTTCAATACAAAGAAAAAATGTATAACGAAGTCATAGTTATCTTTAAGCGTCAAAGTTTTTGGTTTTAGATCGATTTTGATCAGTATTTGGAACAAACGGTCGCAAACTAAAAACCAGTTATGTGTAAAAAGCTAGTTTTGACGACAATAATTAAAATAGAGTTATCTGTATAGGATCGTAGCAAGTAGACATAGGTAGTCTCATATCCCCTAGGTATGAAGGCATGATAATAAATATGTATTTCAACAGTGTCGTAATTTCAGAGGAAGTAAATAAGCCAGATATTCCTTCGGCGTCACACACAGTGGAACATAACACAGGCCAGGAAGATGACGCGAAGAAATCTATCATAGACACTATAAACTCTTATGAGGACGATATATACCCTTCACAAGGTTAGTTTCTTTATGAAAAAAAAGTTACAGCTTTATTTCTTTTACAGCTTGTTGTAAGATATAAGGGATTTCTGAGTTATTGAGAAACCAATTTTTATTATAACTTCAGTAAAGGCTTTGTCTGTCCCATTTCAAATATTTATTCCCATGTCCAATCATTCTTTTTCAAAATTTGAAAATTTACCACTCAGGCCTGCACTGTTTTCTCTGGCTATTATCAGCTTTTTGCATCATATAAATCAGAATGTGGGTGGCTACAGAAATGACCCGCTCAGTGCTGTTTCAAATTTGTACACTTGTACGTCATATCAAGTAAGAGTGAAATGGTCCCAGCATAAGTGGACTGATCACCTGTCTGGTGCTCGCGCTGGCGTCCCCATATAGTAAATAATAAGAGTCAGTTAACAAACACAATTTACATTTCCTCCAGGTATTAACTACTCAAACATGAACGAGAACGAACAAATCGACCAATCGGTAGCCTCGGAGATCCTTAATCGCACTTTACAGTACGAAGAGCGAGAGATGTACAGGCAGATAGATGTTCTCAACAATCACGCGGGAAAGATCGACAATAAGACCAACGCTATTATTGAACATATTTCTGGGCAATTGGAAAATGAATATACCGTAAGTGATCATCATCTTTAAAAGGAGGATCTTTAGAATCTAGAGGAGAATTAGGAAATGAATTTCGAAAGGCATCGAACTTTCTCGAAGTATCAATATTAAATCTAGTCAAACACATTGTCTGTAGTTATTTCGGTCTATGTTAACTAAACGGTGATTATTTTAGCATTACTTCTCTCGACTTTACGCAGTTTACCCAACTTATGTCTACTACATTTTATTATAATATTTGTTATCTATTTTTAACTTTAGTGTAAGCTAACAAACCCATACTTGTATTTATATTTATCATTTACAGTTGCCAGAAGTTTCTAGGATCCTAGAAGCGCACATGGAAGTTGCTGAACAAAGATGGCGCGCTGGAGAGTTCGTAAACTATGTGCCCGTTAGTCCTCCAGAATCTAACGTCGATGACAATGAAAACGAAAATGACGATACTCTTATACCAAGCCACGATACATCGCTAGAAGATACGCTGACTGAGGATAGAGTAAATGCAATGGCTAAAATCAACGAAGGTAATGACGAAGACATGGGTGAACATGGTTCGGAGGATGTCGAATTAGTTAATACCACAATAAACGAAAAAACTGGTGCTTACGGTACAGAGGAAAAAGAAGACTTCAAAGAAGAAACTGAGTCAAATAAAGTGACGGAGAATCAAGAAGAAAGTGATAGTCGTGGTACCGAGGAAGAGTTAAATGATTCAAGAGCAGAGTTCGTATCATTAATCGATGATAACGAAACAGTAGATGGCGATGAGGTTTTCGAAGATTGTGTCGATAATGAAAAGGAAAAGTTTGATCGCGTCGATGAAACATATTCTATTGAAATGAAATTAGCGCTGGGGCTTGGAGACAGAAAATATTAGTATTATCAATATTGATTATCGAGTTTTAATTATTTTGTTGAATATGTGTTATGTAATTAATAATGGCAATTTATGTATTTATTTTTCTGATAGCAAGATTAGTATTTGAGTTATTTTTATTTGATAGAGCAAGTGTGGTTTTAGAATTAAAACACAATGTAACGTATTATAATATAGTATATATTTTGGTATTACTAAAATACATTAATTTATTGCACTTACGATAAATAATAATTAAACTTTTATATAAAAATAGAACGATTCTCTTATTTATAACAAAGATGCTTAATAAGACAGTCAAATAATAGAAATATAATAATTGACCTAAAATATGTAACAATTTATCGTAACTGAGATCACTTTGAATGTGACGTATCAAATCAAAGGCATCTTACCTACATAAAATGTATTGTGTGAAATAAATTCTGAAAACGTAAGGCCCTGGATTTACTTACACCATATTGGACTATAGTAATGTTTATAATTTCGTCTATTTCGAAAAATGGAAAAGAAAAATATTATTTTTCTATTGACTCTCAAACTAAACGTACAGTCGACCGCACCTCAAGTTACCATGCATGATCTCTTATGCCGCGGCCGCAGAGTCGAATTTGCAATGAATTTGAGTAGGTTGATGTGCTGTTGACTGTACGTTGTGGTACTAAATTAAGTTTGGCCCATTAATGTAAAAGTATTTATAAATAAGAATATTTTTTTAATAGCTGCTTTAGCGATTGACTCAAAATTCATGTTTCCATTAGTTCTTACATTATTTACACAACCACACACAATTTTGTTTCATGGCTCACTTCACACATAATATTTTTACAAATATTTTTCTTATTTACCAATTGTGGCAATCAATAGGCCACAATTTTCACAGATATCATTTTCACATCAGAGGCAAGTGTAATCACAGAAATAAAAGATTATGTACAGTGAGACAAAAGTGCAGTCAGAATATGTAAGGCAATATGATCTTTAAGGTTAGGCAATAAGGTCTTCGAAGTATGACTGTACTTTTGTCTCTGTACATAGGAAAACCTAAAATGATACGCAATTTTAACATCAATTTTCTAACATTTAATAAAAAGAAAATTCATGCTTTAAAATACCATTGTACCTGTCACATCGTGGTGGCAATTGGGAAACAAATCAATCAATATGGAATGGTGGGCTTAATGTTTATACAACCATTCTATATGTAATGAATATTATATTTTCTATGAGAGTAGGGAACTATATACAAGAGGACGGTCACTAAGAAAAATGGCTTTTAATGTGATGTCATATTATTATACTTTATTTATTTATTTATATATCGTATCTAACGTTTTAATAAATAAACTACGAGGTTTTTTACAAAAAGTCTAGTGATAAAGATTGAGCTATGGAGCCGTAGGATTGCCATTGGAACCCCTAGCGGACATTACATTTCTTCAGGCATTCAATGCCCCAAGACCTCTGGTGACCATAAAAGCTTGTATCAAAAATGTATTTTTTTGTAATAAACTTAAAAAATTTGATAACTTTGCAGAATCAACACAACACGCAGGATGATTGGCTTAATTTATTATAACAGGCGGTCGCAACTTCAAAGGAAAAATCTGATCTATGAAACAGAGTATCGTTTTGATGGCCGACTATTTCCATCATTCGTACCTGCACAAAATCAAGAAAATTACTTGTCACTTTTTCAATGACCTATAAAAAAATTCTAGATTTTGAATATCACGTGGCGCCATCTGCGGCACAGTACAAGAACAACGCCACACATAAGTTTCAAGAAAGATGGTCCATAATATTCAAGATAGATGTCGCTGTGACCAACTTTAACGAAAATTACTCAATTTTTTTTAAAACTGTACATATTTCGATAAATCAAATCATAATTATTAAGGTAGAATAACACCAGCTAGGTGGAACATTCCAGGAAGAAGTCTATCAGCCACAGTCAGGTTGGTCCCTTCATCTTGATATCATAATGGAGGGACCAAATATGTTGTTAAGGAATTTTCCAAAATAAGGAGGTAGCTAAATTTTTACCTAAGGTAGTAAATAGTAGATTAATGGTAGTAATCATTTTTATATATATATGGCACAGATCCCAGGCTTGATCCCTCCATATTGACAGTCACAGTTCCTCGAATAAGTGCATCTCAATCGGTACCTCCGTTTTGACATTTGTATCGGACACTTTTTTGTATGTACCGTCTCTTATAACGTAGTGATTACATCTCTTTGTATTCTAATTCTAATATCCGTATATTTGCAATGTCCCTAGAAAATTCACGAAATACTTTTTCTTTTAATGATCGTACGACATACAATAACCTGATTTCCGGGAATTTTAGTTGCGACATTATAAATCGATTATTTTTATATATACAGCATAATTACATGTTGTAAAATTACTGGAATAAAACTAACTAAAAAAGATTTTTATATTAGGTCGGAGAATGTTTTTTTTCGATTTGCCAAAATACCTATTTATCGGAATAAAAATTCACTGAAATCATTACTTCCTCTCCGACGTAATATATGAACTGCTAGCATTCTATTAAAACGGGATGAAATTATACTTATATTTGGCACGAAATATTTCAGACTTCCTTACCATTAGTACAGTTTAATAAGGAACAACATAACATGTTATGTTTCCCATATAGGTAGGCTATTAATAGGATATAATTTATATTGTATAAAAACGACTTATCTAAAATAACACCTATTTCTCTCACACAAATACAACAATCAACCGATATGTATAAAATATTAAATTTCCATTAAAAATTTCAGATGTCCATTAAAAACTTCAGATGTCTGTAAACTGAATTTACTTGAAATAAGTTACTTTCAACAAAACCTTAATTTTATTTAAAACATATATGATAAATGGTGTATGTAATACCTTCTTACTACCTACTGAATTTATCATGGACTGAATTATATTAAGGCTGTGATATTTATATACTAAAATGTACTCTGTACAACTTTTCTACGAGTATATACTACAACATTATCTACATACAGCCGCAAGCAATAACATAGGTATACATTCTTGCTACTTTTTCATGTTATTTTGTTACATTTTATTGTTCGTGACTGTACATAGTAGAATTTCAAATATATCTAAGTTACCCGGTAACCACAGATGTATAACATTTCAATATAGAATTTTTAAAAGTATAATTGACGACCAATATCCACCTTTAGCAAAAATCCCATTTTCCTTTACCACTAATATTATAAATGCGAAAGATTGGGCCTGAGCGGATTTTATAAAATTCCTTCCATCTTTCCGTTTATACATAAATATATAAGTATATACCAGAGAGCCAACTATTGAGCTAAGCGTGGCCTTCGAGTCTCACAACTCTTGGCTCTGTCTACCCCGTAAGGGATAAAGACGTGATTCTATGTATGTATGTATATATATTCTGTTAAGTCCAATGGTCTATCTGGTAGAATGCCTTATGGCATTCTTATTTTAATTAGAGGAATATAGTTTAAATAAATGTGTTAATCTATGGAAAAATGTACCTTATGGTCAATGGCGCTTAAGTCGTTTAGAAAAATCGTTGGCACTTACGACATTGTAAAATCATACGAGTTTACAATGTCGTAAGTGCCAACGACCATAAGTTTCCCTTTTCCCGTGGGTTGATACAAATAAATATTATCTTACACCTGTGGTCGAATATAATAACCTAACTACACTAATTACACTTAACTACGATACTCAACCTCATGCCGCGTGGTGTTTCAAATCGAAAATCTCCATCAAAAGCGGCTCAATGGGGTTCACATCTAAATACACGTCAGTGACTTCTTCGGCTAACTTCCTCAGTTCCAGAATCTTCTGTATCAGTTTGAGGAAGGTGGATTTCGCTTCGCAGCCCGGGTATACGCTTTCTAGGTAGCGGCGGAGGAGGTAGTAGTACGAATTCTGAAACGAGAAATAAAAAAATATTATTGATGAATAAATTAATAGTAAAAAAACTTTAAAAAAAGCTTTTCTTGTTACTCTCAACAAACCCTTTCATTTGATACCCATATTGTAGAATGCATTACAAATAACTATTCCGCCATCTTGGATGGTCCGCCATATTGGATCAAACTTAACGTTTGTATAAAATTTCAGCTTAATCGGTTGAAGATATCTACTTCAAAATTGAGTTCTAAAATTCCACGCGAACAAACATACATACATTACAAGATAAATAAAAGCTTTTAAAATTATGTAGGACGAAAATCAATATCTATTGCGAATTTGCGAGTCATTATTCCTCCAGATGTCAGCACCAAGAAGTTTCGGTCATCTGTTAGGTGGTACAATGCTGTCATTCGAATTGTCAAAATCAAATGATAGGAAGTTCTTATTTTTTCCATGATGATGGGTATTGCATGGAAGTAATTACTACTTAGGGGTATTGTACCCACAGAAGTAATTTTTTTTTTAAATATAAGCAGAAGGAACACAAATTTCACACACACACTGATAATATTTGACAATATTTGCATCGTTCATGATAAAGACTGTCACATAACTCTGTCCCTTTCCTTCCTTAGCATTGCAATGTATTGCAACACGAACCACTACACTGAAAGATTTATCATCTAAGCCGGATTTTTCATGCGAAATGATCCTTAACTGTCATATTTGTTGTGTTGTCACAGTTGACATAAATATTTAAAATTATTTTTTACTGTTTTGTGCTTTTAAACTCAATAGAAATGATAAAATGCAACGTGTACAATGTGTGGAAGTGTTTCATAAAAATATATTCGTGGAATATCGTTCCTTCGGTAAGCAATACACGTTTTTTTGACGTGCCCAATGATAATATACAATTTCGTGTTATTTTTGAAACAATAATCATTATTAGACTTTTGAATGCTATTTATCAGCAATATCATTATTTATTTTATAAAGTAGTGTATTAATTATAACCATTTCAAGAAATACTACAAGTAATTTAATAATTTCGTAAATAGCATAGATCATTTGACAGATCCAGTTTTGTTTACTATGGCTGGGCCGAATCTAGGCAAATATACGAATTTAGTAGGTGTTCATGCCAGTCAACCTCATTAGTTATTGCACTGGCTGTCTGTTTTTTATTCATATTCATGTAATCTAAATTCGAATATTTGAATGTTTAAATGTGTTTTATCTTGCCATCGCATAGATGGCACTTTAGTATTTTAGAACTCGATATGGCTTATTTCAAGTTTTGTACATATATACTCGCACAAGTTCAATGTAAAATCAACCAAAATCAACCAGGAATAAATAAAGTATAATTATATCAGTCGTCTTCTTCCACTACATTCCAGGGCTTGTACATAGTCCTTCGAGCCGGATATAAAGTATTGTTTTACCAGTTATAGTGGTGTTGTGTCATCGGAGTTACAAAACCGAAGCCAAAGTTCCTCGGAACGACCTACAGGGGGTCACTTTTATTCCGGATATAAAAGTCGTAAGTGCAGTGTATCACTGTGTCCAGAAGAAACTGTGAGTACTTTCAATTTTTAAAAGTTCAAAGTCAAGAAAAGTGGGAAAAAGGAAGAAATCACACTTTACTTTTCCACGTAAAAAGTTAACTTTTTGAAAGTTTACTTCCGAACTCGTAAAAAGTTTTACTGAGTTCCCACTGGCACTTTGCATCATCGTCTCTGCATTGATGAAACTTTGAGGAAATATTTTCATCGCGTGTGTCATACGTCTACTTTTAAATATTCACCGAGCCTGTTCTATCTGTCAAACACTTTGAAAACTTCGCCGAACGTTGCAACAACTTTCAAATAATTTTGTGTGTGTTGTTCTATTTCATGTCATTTTGTTTTGTTTTTTGTTTTAATTTAAATTATCATTGCTTGAGCGTCAGTAAGCATGGAGTCTTTAGTAATGCAACAAGAGGATCTTAAAAATAAAATTCTAAAAGCTAGGGCCAACTTTAAGAAGTCCCCTAAGGAACAAATCACGGTCTTCTACTTAGAAACTAGACTCGAAAATTTAGATCAATTATGGTTACAGTTTACAGACACTCATGCAATTATTATCAAACAAATGACTAGTTCGGAGTTTCAAAAATCTTCTTATATTTAATCTTCTTATTCTATCTTCTCTTCTTCTTTCGTTTTTTTTGTATTTTATTTTGTCTCTTTTTGTATGTTCTTTTTGTAAATGGTGCAATAAAGTGTTGATCTATCTATCTATCTATCTATCTTATTTCGCATCAGATAGTAATGTGTATGATATTGCCGAAGAAACATATATTGTGTACAAGGGGGAATTGAGGGAATCTTTACATAAATGTCAATCGCATGATTCTGAAAAACCTGTTTCGAAAGTAAATAATAATTCAATTAAATTACCAAAAATTTCAATACCTGTTTTCTCAGGGCAATACTCAGAGTGGGTGAGCTTCAGAGATCTCTTCAAGTCTTTGATCCATAACAATCAAACGTTAGATGACGTTCAGCGACTTCATTATTTAGAAGGTCATATCAGAGATGAACCTGAACAGTTGTTACGCCATATTCCCATCACCCAAACAAATTATAAAAAGTGTTGGGAACTTTTGGAAAAGCGCTATGACAACAAGCGTTTTTTGGCTAATCTATACATATAATAAAACAGTAAAAATATTTTGTCTGTACATTTAGTATTTTTGACTGAAATGGATAGAGGGACACCTAAAAAGAATAATAGAAAGCAAAAATATTTTTTAGGAATTTCTTGTCTGTCTGTCTGTCTGTCCGTCTGTCTGTCTGTCTGTCTGTCTGTATGTATGTACGCGTTTCACGCAAAAACTACTGGACGGATTTGAATGAAACTTTTTTTGTTGTATAGCTAATAAACCTGGGCAACATATAATAATAATTTATTTTGAAAACTGGAACACCTGATGAAGAACCTTAACAGAACAGCTAAACTATAAGAAATATGGAAATGGTGCCTTAACAAAAGTCGTTCAACCTGATGAGCATTTTCTGATGACGTATAAAAATTGAAGATCTGGAACATCTGATGAAGAACTGCAAGAGACCAGCTATACTATAACATATATGGAAATGGCGCCTTATTAAAAGTCCTTCAACCTGATGAGCATTTTTTACTGACGTATAAAAATTGAAGATCTGGAACATCTGATGAAAAGCTCTAAGAGAGATTTTTTATCTAAGCGAAACTCACGCGGGCGAAGCCGCGGGCGACAGCTAGTAATATTTTAAAAAGATTTTTAAGTCAAAGGTCGCTTACTTCTGAATCGTCTCATGGGATCAAAGATTTATTAGATACTTCCACTGAATGTTTGAGTGCTTTGGGAAATATTGGGGTCAATGTGAAAACTTGGGACATAATTGTCATACATATAATTTGTTTAAAATTAGATCACGAAAGTCGTAGATTATGGGAGGTAAAAACTAGTGAAATATGTAATGAGCTACCGACCTTGAGTCAATTTACCGACTTTCTTGAAACCCGTTTCAGGTCTTTGGAATTTCTTGACAATAAATTTAATAAACTAAACCATTCCCTCCCCACTTCAAATTTGAAATCATTACATGTGTCTACTAGTTTCACATGTGATTTTTGCTCAGAGGCTCATAGATTATTTAATTGTAAAAAATTTGCAAAGGAAGATGTAGACGCGCGACGTAATTTTGTCCAAACAAAAAAGTTATGCTTCAATTGCTTTGGTCATAACCACTCAACTTATTATTGCCGTCAATCAACCCACTGTAGAATTTGCAAGAAACGGCACCACTCTTTATTACACCCTAGGAATGTAGAACATCAACCAGTCGACTCTAAAGGAACTGTTAATCAATCGACTGCTGACGAAGCTGGAAATGTTGTAGCTTGCCTTACAAAAAATCAAAGTCAAGTACTTTTGGCTACAGCATTGACCAATGTTTTATCAATGACCGGTAATTTCATCACCCTTAGATCTTTGCTAGATCAAGGTTCGCAGGCTTCCTTAATAAGCGAAGCAGCGGTACAACTTCTTGGTTTAAATAAAATATCAAACAAGAGCCTAATATCAGGGCTGGGAAGCGACCAGGCTGGTTCTTTAGAATCTAAGTCAATTGTTAACTTAAAAATTCAATCGCTTCACGACCCAAACTTTCAAGTTTTTGTTCAGGCTCATGTCCTCAAGAAGTTGACCACTCTTCTGCCAGAACACAAAGTTACCGTGCCATTGTCCATAGATATATCCAATCTACAACTCGCTGATCCTTCATTCACAACACCTGATAAGATTGATCTCTTACTAGGTGTAGAAGTTTACAGTCAGATTCTACAAGAAGGTCTGATAAGAGGATCATGCGATTCAGTGATAGCACAAAAAACAAAATTTGGATGGATAATATCTGGACAAATTCAACAAACAAATTTTAATCAACGTTGCTACTCTATAATTAGTATGCACGCCCGTTTCACTGACAATGAAATGAAATCAGAGTCAGATGAGTGTAACCGAAAAAAGAATTTAACACAAGGAGAGCAACGATGTGAACAATTGTTCAATAATAACAACAATTGGTGCACAAATAATAAAGCCATCATAAAAGAAATAAAAAATGAAGGCAATGAAGAAGTCGGAAACAAAGAAATACAACTACCATCGTTAGGAAAACCTATAACTAAACGGGAAGTTATATCACATATCGCACGTTTGTTCGATCCGCTGGGATGGATTGCTCCTAATTATTTGATAATTGATGATGAACTACCTGATCAATTGTTTCAAAAGTATATCAGTTATAGGAGCTATTTATCTTCACTTATCGATGTGCAAGTACCAAGACGCATTAAAACTCGAACAAACTGTGATATAGAGTTACATGGTTTACGCGATGCCTCAAATATTGCATATGCCGCAAGGGTGTATGCACGAGTTGTATGCAATGACAATGAGCGTCATGTCTTTTTATTGACTTCTAAAACTAGAGTTGCACCAGTAAAACAAGTTTTAATTTCGAAGCTTGAGCTTTGTGGAGCAGTTTTGTTGGCAAAATTACTTAAGAAAGTTTCAACTGTTCTTCAAATTACGAAAGAAAATATGCATGCCTTAATCAAATCTTCAATTGTTCTTGCTTGGCCAAAAAATCACCCAAGCAGATGGAAAACTTTAATTGCCAATAGGGTCTCAGAGATTTTGCCTGTGTTAGATAATACCCAGTGGTCACATGTACAATCAACGGACAATCCTGCGGATTATCCGAATCAGTTAAACCACATGACGCATTCGAATCAGTTATGGAGTACTGGACCACACTGGCTAAAAACTCTTTCTAATTTAAAACGTTGGCAATTCATCACACTCACAAAGGATGGTACAGCATTTCTGGCGACGTTGGTCCCAGGATTATCTTTCTCAGTTTTTTCTTCGTCTCAAATGGCAAGATCACATTTCTGAGTCAAAGATAGATGATTTAATATTAGTTAGAGAGGATGAGTTGCCGCTAGCAACATGGTTATATGGCATTATAACAGACAAACATAAAGGTTTGGACAACATTACACGCGTTGTCACCTTCAAATGCAATTATTATTAAGAGATTCATGTCTAAAATTTGTGTTTTGCCTGTTACTATTGAGCTATTGTTTGTTACAGTCCACTAATCAATACAGTTTATATACCTAAGTTATTTTTTGTGTCATACATACCTACGGCAATTTTCTCTGATTAAGAACTAATTTATTTATGTTCAATACAATCTTTTTTAGAATTTAGATGTCCATGGCGGGCAGTATGTTCATGCCAGTCAACCTCATTAGTTATTGCACTGGCTGTCTGTTTTTTATTCATATTCATGTAATCTAAATTCGAATATTTGAATGTTTAAATGTGTTTTATCTTGCCATCGCATAGATGGCACTTTAGTATTTTAGAACTCGATATGGCTTATTTCAAGTTTTGTACATATATACTCGCACAAGTTCAATGTAAAATCAACCAAAATCAACCAGGAATAAATAAAGTATAATTATATCAGTCGTCTTCTTCCACTACATTCCAGGGCTTGTACAGTAGGTACCTATTCTATAAAAATCTCAGGAAATCTTTCTTGAAGATTAAAATGCACATTTAATAAAAATACTGACCGTGAATTTTATTTCAGGACAAGGAAAATATGCCAGAAAATAATACCTCAAGAAAGAGAACTGTTATGGGGAGTATTTCTCTTACGTACTACGAGTACCAGGACAGTGAATGGACGCCAGCAACCATCAACATCATTGCAATGTTTCATTGCACGTGATTTTAAATAATTTTAAATAAAATTTTATTTATTTAATGATTAGTATTTTTTCCCAAAAGGGATAGAATTTCCCATTGTAAAAAGCTGATGCAGATCCGTCGGCATACCGCGCACGGCTTAAGATTCAGCGTCTCAAAATTTTTGGTTTTGCTACACTGTACCGAATATAATTAATTATCTTAGATCCGACCCTGTATTCTGTCGTTGTGTGAATAATAATCTTAGTGTGTGTTTTTGCCATGCAATTTCAAATGACATGTTCAGTCTGCTTGCTATTATTATATGTCTGTGATTGTACCATCCGACAGATGTGAGTAGGTGCTGACATCTGGTGGAATAATGATTCGCGATAGCCCTTTGTTTTTCAATGGAAATTTAGTTAGAGGCATTTTATTCTCAAAAAAAAAGACTGATACCTCACATAGCCTATGTCACTAAGAATGCACAGAGTCTAAAAATACCTCTCACATCAAAATCTGTTCAGCTGTTCAGGACTTATGAAGAAATAAAGAAGCTTACATACATACATACATGAACCCTGAAAACATAACACTCCTTTTTTGGTCAGTCGTGTAAAAAATAAAGTAAATAACTGACCTGTTCCAGCTTGATGACGTCCCGATGCACCCCGCGCGGGCGGTCGGGCGTGAACAGCAAGATGGCCGTCATGATCAGAATTATGTTCTCGTCCGAGCGCCAGCGCGGGTGGAACGTCAGGAAGAACGCTTCTACTGAACGGTAGATGTTGCCTTTGGCTAGTTTCAGGATGTCTATCTGTACGCTGCCGAATTGCTCTTGGCTGTGGGGTATCTGGAATTCGATTTTATGTTTTACTAGTTGCGCCATGGGGCTTCGCGTCTGTGGGAATTTCAGGATTCTTGGCAGCCGATTCATCAAGTAACCGTTTTAACCCCCTAGTCGTTACATGAATTAACGGAAACAAACAAATATATAAACACCATATTATACTAATATAATCGTCGCGTTTCAGTTCAGAGTGTCGCGGTTCGTTTCAGATTTATTAATAAATGGCGACATCTACCACGCCACAAGAACAACACCATTAGAGAAATAATTCATAATGCTCAACACAGATGGCGCTATGCTAACTGAAACGCGATGTACTATTTTTTTCTACATCTATGGATTGAACATCACAACTGAATAAAGCCCCTAGCTTTAAGTCCGCCATTTACATGTTTTTTTGTAAAGAAGTTAAATAAATCACACTGAGCTCCGGCTAAAGTAAGTAATAAAGTGTACCTTCCACTGGCTCCTCTGGTAATCATAAGTCATGGTGCTCCGTAATACCATCATCTCTATACATCCGCCCTTCAATAGGGCCACCTGCAAACAAATACAAAATGTGTCAAAATTCCTTCTCAATACTTTGAACTATGTGTCAATTCGGCGAAATTTCATAGATTGATACTAACACATAAAGCGTGATAGAGATCCGTAACAAACAAATAAACAAATCAATAGCCATTTTGATATTAGTTAAAATGATTACCTAACTAATATTACAAATACGAAAGTGATTGATCATATTCCAATTCAACAAAGTGGTCCGTATAAAGGCCTCCCCAAGGATTTACATACGAAATAACGCAATCAAACAAATACACAGTAAATGGCGACCTCTACACGCGACATAAGAATCAATCACCATCGATAGGTGTCAAGCATAGATAGTCCACAATGCTCAACACAGATGGCGCTACGCTGACTGATTCGCAAAAGATTGGAAAATAAACGCGGGCGAAAGCTAGTTATAAATAAATGTCCTTCCTCAAAAATGGGATTTTCCGAGACACAAATACAATAGTAAAAATGTTCCAGATGACTTCAAAGATGGCGCTTAGTAAAAGGCGAGAGAAATTAAGTTCCATACAAAAAGCAAAGAAGTTCTTACGGGATTGGCATCATTTTAAAATAAAATTTAGTAAAAATACAACTATGCAAAAGTATCAATATAGTCGATTTGTGCAACTGTGAAACTGTTATGTGATTTTTTCTGCCTCTGGTTGATAAGAAAGTATGAGGTTCAGCCATTATTATGATTCGGCTTTCATAAAACGCTATCTGTTGCATCGAGATATTATGTACTAACGCACATCTGTTGAGACTTTTTTATACCAATGAGTTTTAATCTTAATTTAGTTGTCAGAAAATCGCTCATTATAGCTTTAAGTAATTTTCTGACGTCTACAAACTTAATCTAGCTTATTAGCATATGAATATGACTGTTTAAAAGTACTATTTTTAAGCCAATTTAAATAAGAAACAATTGATTTTGACTTTGTTCCTTAGGCAGGACACACAGCCTGATAACTAGATAGAAGATAGATGTCATTTATTCCTTAAAATGTGGCGGGAGATCTTCCCACAGTAGGTAATCAAAGTGTACCTTCCACTGGCTCCTCTGGTAATCATAAGTCATGGTGCTCCGTAATACCATCATCTCTATACATCCGCCTTTCAATAGGGCCACCTGCAAACAAATACAAAATGTGTCAAAATTTAATATCCTAACTAATATTACAAATGCGAAAGTGAGTTTGTTTATTTGTTTGTTATTGCTTCACGCTTTATCTACTAAATCAATCTTCTTAAAATTTCGCATACACATAGTTCAAAGTACTGAGAAGTATATAGGGTATCTTTTCATGCCGGGAAAAAGCTCAGTTCCCGTGGAAAATTCACGCGGGCGAAAGTTAGTTATAAATAAATATAATAAAATCGTAAGTGGGTGATGTCTGTACATGGAAGATAAATATGAAAAACTATTATAAGGAGTATCTAATATCATAACAGAACCCAAATCAACGATTTTTAGAATTTTTGTCTGTTTGTCTGTGAGTTTGTGCACGCTAATCTCAGAAACGGTTTGACCGATTAAGATGCGGTTTTCAGCAATATATTGTGCTAAGCTTCACTTAACATTTAGGCTTTGTTTTATTTAAATCGGTTCATAAATAAAAAAGTTACATTAATTTAAAGAAAAAGTAACGTAATTGCTTTAAGGTGAAAGCCAAGCTTTGGCTGTCCATACATTTTGTTCTACAGCAATGCTCTAAACTTCGTTAATGATTCTCATAATAAAATCGAATTTCCAATTCTTATGAAGTAATTGTGCTCTCATGTTGAATTTAACATAATAATGTATAATAATTTACGAGAAAAACGGCATTTAAAATACGACAAAAATTGAGATTCTTGTTGATGTGTGCGTAATATTTTGTGACATTTAGGGGCGACGTCTAGCAGATTTATTACAAACTACTGACTACTACTATTTATATAAAAGCACTTTGAGACCTAAATGCATGCTACCTCGATGTTGCTTGCCTTGACAGCGCCATCGGCTGTACGTGAAAAACAAAAAAAAATCATGAAATGCTAAAAAATTATAAAATAGCAAGTTTCAATATTAAATACAATTTAGGGTTCAATATACTTATTTTTATGAAAGATTTTTATGGTGAAATTTAAATTTGATTACTGGGACTTTTGGATATCAAGACAGGCTATCTAAATATGACATCTGGACATCACCTGTACATCTGGATGTGATGTCCTGGACTTTATGTCCTGCTGTCCAGGTTTTCGTATCCACATGACCAGACTCCCACGTCTTCAAATTTATATGTGCAGGTGATGTCCAGATGTCCAGGTCTTCAGCTCCACATTTTCAGATCTTCATTTCCAGATGTTCAGGTGATCATCTCCTGAAGCTTTTGGTCTTCATATTCAGCTGTCCAGCATTTCATATGCACATGACCAGACACCCAGGTCTTCACATCCAGATGTCAAGATGTCATATTCAGATATCCCTGCCTTCATATTCAAAAGTCCCAGTTATCAAATTTAGAATTTCACCATAAAAAAATCTTTCATAAAAATACGTACTGAACCCTAGATTTAATATATTACAACAAGCTTGCCATTACGTATATGACTGGACTGGAATATTTGTGCGAATTCATCTCAGGCATTCATCGATACGTTGTTGCCGATCTGTGCGAGGTGTAAAGATGGCAACGTTGCTTTTTTTACCCAAAAAGATAATTATTTTTTACAATCATAAGTTTCGTTCTGAAACTTAAACAATTTAATTTTGAAAATACTTTTATCAAAAGACATTATAGTAGGTAGATATTATACACGTAGGTATTCATTTACAAAAAATAAACTATAGGAATATGTGCATACATTTATATTTAGTTTCTAAGAAAACAAATATTACTGATTAATTATTTTTTAGTTTGCATTTCACAACATGTTTTCTGAACGTCTAATTTAATCCTAGAACTTCTAGGGCACGAAGTATCGATACTTTGAATTATCGATAAAGTCGAGGTGGGCTCGACCTCCGTGATTTATATTAATTATTTTTTTTCCGATTTTATTTAAATACATTTCATTGAAAGTGTGATTATGTATTGACCGTTGACAGTGCTGAATCTAATCGATCAGATTCGGATAAGTATTAACAAATTATCAATTAAAATGAAAATAAGGTACCTGTGTATTACTTTTTCACTTTATGCATAAAATACGCATTTATTATTTGCAGATTTATTTTTACACGACTGACCATAAAATGAGTGTTATGTTTTCAGGGTTCATGTATGTATGTAAGTCTGTATATAAGTTTCTTTATTCCACCATAAGTCCTGAATGGCTTAACAGATTTTGATGTGAGAGGTATTTTTAGATTCCTTGCATTCCTCCGAGTGACATAGGCTATATGACGTCATCATAAAAACAAAATGGCGGATTATATATGCGATAAATAGCAGACAAAAAAACAATAAAATTTGATCAATCTTATCGAGTGGGGTATCAAATTGAAGGGCTTTAAAAGGCGATTTGAAAAATGTATATTACTTATATGTTTGTAAATAGTTATACTTTTTGAGTAAAAACTTGTCAGTCGTGTTTTTTATTTTTAAATAATTAGCTTGTTAATAATTAGCTTGTTGCATATTTAAAAACGATATTAATTTATATCAACAATAAAAGATATCGATATTCGTCGTGGTATCGATGTAAGTCTACACTATATACATATCTATCTACTAGCGTTGCAGGACTATCGATAGTATTGACACGTGTCAAATGTCAATACTGTGGCAGGAAATGCACAGCACAAGAGTGTTTCTTTATACACTAATTCTGTAATACAAAAACAAAAACTGTAACACAGGTTTGTCGTGATGAAGAATTTATCATTACCATTCATCATTCCAAGCAATGAAGGAGTCATCATGAATAATGACTGCAATATTTAACAATTTATGTTGGAATAGAATAACTATACCTAATCTTTTGTTTTCTTTAATAAAAAAAGTTCGGAAAATAAATTTCCACTTCATTACTAAAAATAAAAGTCAACAATATGTACTATTTAGTTTTATTTAAAAAAATATAATTCTAGTCATACAATTCAATAGAACATTATGACCATAACGTCTGCGGTGCTGCTTGCTGATTGATTTTTGAAAATGGATTGTCGAACTATTGCTAGATTTGTTGTTGGGAATCTAAGAGGTGGTGAAATCCAAACTAAAAAAAATTATGATTTTGCACTACTGAACTAGTGCCTCTCCATTACTGAAGGTTGGCCGTCAGATTCGCAAACTCTTCTCTGTTCGTCGCTAAGCGAAACAGCTCCTCAACCGTGGTGACTCTGGTCCACTCACATATGTTTCTCAGCCATGATTTTTTGCGTCTTCCAACACATCTCTTGCCTTCTATTTTTCCCATAAGTTGAAGCAGCTGATATCTGTTATGTCGCAAAACGTGTCCCAAATATTCAACTTTGCGCTTTTTGACAGTTTGCAACAAAAGTCTAGACATTGCAACGCGCTGGAGGACTTTTTCGTTGCTGAGTTCAATTGATACGAACTTGAACTACATAGGTACCTATATTAATTCTCATAAATATATTTTTTTGCTTTCTTACAAAATATGACAATGACAAGAAGAAATTATAGGTTATTTTTAGCTCTTTGTATTTTTTTAATTTCTTTTTCTTTTTTCTTATGCTGCCAGCCAGTCCGATTGGCATTATTGTAGTTAGACACTCTTTTGAAATAAGTGCCATCTAGTAGCGTATTTTTAAATTTATAACAATGCTTTGCGCTATATTTAATGTCATTTTGAAAGCTCTCGTCGTAGTGTGAGTGAGTGTAGAGATACGAAGATTCATGGCAGATTCTATTCTAAAGCTTTTTTTTCATTATGTTGACTGAAATATAATCGTAGGCCATAAAATAAATAAAATAGTATGTTTACCGCTCGCCAATTCAAAATGTTTGCCTATAAGTACTGCAACAACGCAACAAAAAAAATAAAACGGAAAATGTTGCTATCAACGCCATCCAGCGGAAATTGTTTAATGAACAGCCCTTCGCTTTATCCTTAAGTTAATAACTAACAGGTTTCTAGATTTCCGTAAGTAAGTTTATAAATATATTTTTTTGTGTTCAAAATGTAATTTTTAGAAATATTATATATTATAAATAAATAAGAACACAAAAAACAAACTCACAGACAAACAGACAAAAATTCTAAAAATCGTTGATTTGGGTTCTGTTACGATATTAGATACTCCTTATAATAGTTTTTCATATTTATCTTCCATGTACAGACATCACCCACTTACGATTTTATTATATGTATTGATATATAATTTCTAAAATTACATTTTAATGTTTTTATCACGGTTGATTCGGTGAACCATCACTAGATGGCGCTGTGCAAAAGTAAAACGCGCTATGGTTGGGTTTTCGGTAAGAACGACCCTGCATGCGTGGTCTGTTCTGTGCACTAGGTGTTTCCTGCGACTTCGGCTGCGATTATTGTTTGGAATGAAAATTGTGGTGTTTGTATGATCGATTGGTTAGATAGAATTGGAATTATTCTTTTCTTACTAGGCCTGGCAAAAGTGTATCATCTAGGTGAATGGATCATTTGTATCTGCATCAGTCCAAAGATTCGTATCAGTGGAACGTATCATTATCATTTGAATCACTGAACGAACGAAACTCAAGTATCTAGAGCAGAAATTAAATTGTTTGCGCAAATCAATTAAATAACTCCCTAATTAGCTTTAAATTGACCTTTTTTAGTTTAATGCATACATTTTTTAATAAAAAAAATACATGATAGTAAAATATATGTATGTACACATTAGTTTTATAATTAAGCATTTAAATCGAATCGATTCCCCTTCATACTTTTCTCAGGCTTAGGACTTACAGTGAGTAGAAATAAAATTTATTAGTCTATGGATAAATATATTTAAGACTTTAGGTGTGTACCTACTATTTTGTTTGTGTTAAACCGAAGCTCGATGAGATAGCTTCTCAAGAAAATACGTGGCTTTGCGAGAGGGCGATTTTAACACCAAAAAATGAACAGGGAGCAGCTATAAATGCCGAAATTTTGAGCTTTGTTCCGGATGATTGTGTAGAATATGTCTCTATTAATAGAGTTACGAAAAGAAGAAGAATCCACAAACTACCCTATAGATTTTTTGGAATCCTAAGTGCCCCTGGGTTGCCAGCTCACAAAATAATTTTAAAAGTTGGAGTACCTATAATGCTCCTTAGAAATTTAACCCCTTCTAAACTTTGTAATGGCACCAGGTTAAAAATAACACAACGAAACGTAATAGAAGCAGAGATTTTGACAGGATGCGGAGCAGGTGAGAGTGTTTTTGTAGGTACCCCGAATTCCACTAATACCAAACAATTTTCCTTTTAGTTTCAGACGAGTCCAATACCCAGTGAGCTTTTAAATGCATATTAGAGACATCATTTTTCAAATCACAATGGTTTCAAATGTCCACGCGGACGAAGTCGCGGAGCACAGCTAGTAAATAAATATAATAGTTTGGATGTGTTGTCACACATCCAAACTTTCACAGTATTAGTATTTATTTATTTATCCTTTATTATACAAATACAATAGTAATGCAAAAGCATTATCTAACAGCCGACCTTAGGGGTGAACAGAGAACTTTAAGTGTGTCTAATAAAGGGATTGTTGAAAAACGAAACGGGAAGACAAAAAATAAGTGTAACAAAAATGTATGAGTATGTTTATTTTATAGAAAGACGACCAATAAATTTTAATCTTAAATGTATAAATAGAATAGTTAACAAAGGAGCCACTTAAAGGTCCTCACAGATAAAAGCAGAATATAAAACATAAATATATATGTACACATTATGCTTGTTATTAAATCACGCAAAATCTACACGGGTAGAATTAAACTAAATTAGCATACAGAGCATTGTTTATTCCAAAATTCTTACGGGAGCAGAGCTCTGGCGTGTAAACTTCGTTCATTCTTACTTGTTCTAATATGTAAACAATCTTCACAGTACTTTTCGTTGAATTTTGTTGAAAATAAATCAAATATTAGTTCAAACCTAAACATTATAAAATATAACATTTATTTAACACGAAAGTAATTTTCTAACAAGTCAATTTTAATTTATATTGTTGTAAAATCATAAAAAGACATGGTAAGATTGTTTACATAATAGGATAAGTAGGAATAAACGGAGTTTAGCTGGTATCATTCACTAACCTGATCTTCCTCGCACATATTCTTGAACGCGTTGATCTTCTTCGCCATTTTGATAAACCTCCGTATCGCTATCGCGGTCAGGTTGACGATCTTGATGAGTCGAGGATCGTGTTTTCCGTCACCCTCCTTGAAAACAAATATATGTGGTGATATTTTTCTAAATAAAATCCTTGTGGTTCAAAACATCTTTTATTTTTGTTTCTTTTTACAAATCTACTCGTATTTTATTTAAGTCTTAAAAATATTACACGTCTTTCTTTCGTTGTTGCACAAACCTCCATCTTTTCTCTCTTTCAAACTTACTAACGCATCCTTTTCTTATCTTCTTATCAAGGGAAGAAATGTTACAGGGAATTTCTCGGCGGCACATCGCTAGGCAGGACGAGTGGTCGATTGTTGCACCCCCCCCCCACCCAACATTCATAGTCCACCACGTGTGCCCCCCCCCCAGAAAAAAATCCTGGATCCGCCGTTGATCTCTTTCATACACAATATTACACTTGCTTTCTATCTCTCTTATTTAAAGTTACCATCCCACATTACACTTAAAATGGCTTTAACTTCTAACTATTTAATATAGTATGCAATATATCGATTCAATGGCAAATCGAATCCAGTGCTATGATAATACGAAATAAGCTAACAAAAATAAATTGTGATTACAAAAACTGTCATCACTAATATTATAAAGAGGATGTGTTTGTCAGTTTGTTTGTAGGGGTTTAATCTTCGGAACTACTGAACCGATTTTAAAAATTCTTTCACCAATAGAAAGCTATATTATACCTGAGTGACATAGGCTACAATTTATGTATGTACCTCCCGTGTGAAGCCGGGGCGGGACGCTAGTACATGATAAATCTCAAGGTTTTGTGTTTTTTTGCCGGTCAGGTTTGAAAATGTATTTCTGTGTATGATAGCCACCCTTTTTTTTAGTTACAGTTCAGTTACAGTTCTGGCTAACTGTAACTGATATAGACCAGTAAGAGATATTTAAGAAAAAAAGGGGGGGTTTGTAGGGTTCATAAAAGCCAAAACGATTTTTTGTCTGCCTGTCTGTTTGTACAAACAGACAGGCAGACAAAAAATCTAAAAGCAGTTTTTGCGTAATGCGCAAAAACTGCTGGACCAAATTGGATGCGGTTTTAACTGTTATATTATTGAAGGTCTAACTTAAAATCTGGCGTAGGTTTCATCTTGATACGCAGTTTAGAAAGTGAGGTATAAACAATAGTAAATTACGCGCGGACAAAGTCGCGGGCACAGTCTAATCTTCAATAAGCTGGTACAAAATAAACACGAGACTTTATTCTATGATATCTACAGAGTTTACGGGTCCGATTCCCACATTTCCCGCAATTCCCACAACAAACCTTGAGCGAGCCCGCGTCGCCGATGAGCTGCGACACGTCGTCGTCGATGGGCGCGTGCAGAGACTTGTTCGCGACTATCAGCTCATTCAGTTTCGCTCGTTCCACCTGTAATTGTTTTAAAACGTGTTTTACTCAAAAAAAAAAAACATTTGTGACACAAGCTTTTACTGTTGTCAGAGAGACTTTACCTTAATAGTCTAGCCTTCCTCGTTAATGTTACTTCATATACTTAAACAGGAAAAATGTTCAAATCAAGCCGATAGTTCCAACGAATAGCGCGTTCAAACAACAAACTCTTCAGTTTTATTATTATTAGAAAAGATGTAACTTCAAAGTAATAATTTTGTAACCTTGTGTCTCCCCTAGCGGATTATATTTGAAGCTTCAGAGACTGGCTGATACGCAAATATTACGCAAACTTCGCAATTTCAATTCAATTTCAAATCGCTCTTTGCAATTACGCAAAGCTCGATGCAGGTGGCGGCACGAGCACATCAACCAATATCAACAGTCAATGTCATTTGTCATTCTTTGAAAGGCTTGTCATTGTCAAAATAATATTTTTATTGAATCTTTTTATAGCATAAGGGACAAAATATTTTTTATCCCTTATACTTGCAATTACCTCATTAAGCTCCCTGGATGATCCGCTGCAAGGATTGACCGAAGTATACGCTTCGAATTCCAACTTTATCGCTTCGCAAAGTATGGACTCCATTGAATTCGGTTCTATCCTGAAAGAAATCGCATCATTTTTTATCCAGTAATTATACAGACTTGAACCTGCAACCGATTTCTAAAATTCTTTCACTAATAGAAAGCTACATTATGCCTGAGCGACATAGGCTACAACTTATGTGTGTACCTCCCGTGCGAAGCCGGGGCGGGGCGCTAGTATATTATGTATCTATATCAAACAAACCTCTCGACGTCTTGTAGTATATCCCTCGCCTTGTTCACATCAGGGTTGCTGCTTGTCGAAGGGATCTCCTCGCAAATGTGCTGCTTCTCCTCGCCATATGCAGTGTTGCCATTTGTTAATATTGATCTGTAATAGTATATATAAAATCATTTGTTACTTAGAAATTAGACCTTTATCTAGTTTTTCACATCTTATTTTGAATTCCACAGCTGGATATAGGCCTCTCTCATTGACTTCCATAAAGACTAGCTTTTGCTCTCGGCTTCACCCGCGTAAATTTAGTTTTTCACCCCCTTAGGTGTTGTATGTTCTATTTTATAAAGAACTTCTCTCTCTATCGAAAATTTCAATTTTAAAAACCAAAAATATCTACTTCATTGGTTTGTGTTTATCATTTTCATTACATGCTAAATTATAATATTTTAAACTAGCTATTATCCGCGACTTCGCCCGCGTGAGTTTCGCTTAGATGAAAAATCTTTTTGTTTTCCAAACTGTAGTAACCTAAACTCCAGTACTCAAAATTTCAGCCATATGGGTATACCGTGTCCCGCGGGAATATATGTTGATGAACGGGAACAGATGTTCCAGATCTTCAATATTTATACGTCAGCGTCAGTAGAAAATGCTCATCAGGTTGAACGACTTTTGCTAAGGCGCCATTTCCATTTAAGTAATAGTGTAGCTGGTCTATTGGAGTTCTTCATCAGTTAATCTTGATCTTCGATTTTTATACGTCAACAGAAAATGCTCATCAGATTGACAAACTTTTGCAAAGGTACCATTTCCATATTTCTTATAATTTAGCTGTTGTTTTGGTTCTTCATCAGGTGTACCAGTTTTCAAAATCAATTATAGCCTATATGTTACCCAGGCTTAATAGCTATACAACAAAAAAAGTTTCATTCAAATCCGTCCAGTAGTTTTTGCGTGAAACGCGTACATTTTCAAGACAAGAAATTCCAAAAAAATATTTTTTTAATTTAATTTTTGCTTTCTATTATTCTTTTTAGGTGTCCCTCTATCCATTTCAGTCAAAAATACTAAATGTACAGACAAAATATTTTTACTGTTTTATTATATGTATAGATTAGACTTGTTATTTCGTAACTAAGTACAGATTAAAGATAAATAGAGGTCACCAGATAGGTAACATGTATTTTATAGCTTTAATACATATTTAAGCAGGTATGTCTAGATTTAGTATCACAAAACTGCTGGCTCTGTCTACCTCGTAAGGGATGAAGACATGATAGGTGTATCTGTGACACAAAATGCTCATAAAAAGACTAGAAAGTTGTTATAACTATACACTGTGTAGTAACTCGGTAAGTAATAAAATATCAAGTAATAGAAATAACATTTTAAAATGAAATATCAATGACAATGTCACATCTTATTCACAACTGGTATTCTTGGTAACTGCTTACTACCAGTTAATATTTGTATTTCCTAACTAGCTGATATAAAAAAGTTATAGTAACAGTTATCTGTGATTCATCCTTAAATGGATGTAACTGTGATAAGATATTGTAATGGCACAAATTGCAGATTTCGTAATGGTATCGACTATATTCTGATAGCGTCTCGCATGTCTCTGATGGCAGACATGGGTAGTGTTGTTATCAGTGCAGGATTAAGCCTGTGCATGGTGTACGACCATTATTAAGATCAAAAAATGGTCAAACACTTAAAATGTTAGGCCCAGAGCACGACCAAAAACAAGGTCATACACTTGACATTATGTGACCAAAAAATTTTTGTTTGTCAATTGCAATTTAAATTATTTTTTTTTTAATTGGAGTTCGAGAAAATTGTGCAGAGCAGGGTATTTATTTTGTATTCTTGCAGTAAGGCTAATCTGCCACTAGTTGTGAGGTGCAACCTTCATGTGATGTCTCTTGGAGGCCATGCATAAAAAACAACCCTAAAAACTAGAACTAAATAGTGATTCAAGACTATTTTTTTTTATCACAAGTCATCATACTTGTGTGTCCCTGGTGTGACCTAACCACAGAAATCCTACTTCAATCATGCAAATTCTACTGGGCAGATTTCAATGATTTTTGGTACAAGGGTAGGAAAATGCCGGGAATAGCATACAGGGTACTTTTTATCCCAAAATTCCCACGGGAGCGAAGCCCCGGTACGCAGCTAGTCTGATATATAAGGGCGATTCTCTGTAAGCTCGTAATCGGCTGTCCCGACCAATTTTTTCAAAAAGTAATTTAATTATTTATTAAAAGTTTACTCGTAATGAAACTTTAACCCTGAATCTTTACAGGCCCATTGTTTTTGGAACCATAACTATTTTAAGTTTCTTTCTAGACGTGATAGAATCTCTAAAAACACAGTCCCCTGGCTGTCCCCATCACTGTATTTCTACCTATAAATAATATTTACGAAGAAGTTATTAAAACTACATACATTTAGCAGTTAATATCACAAAGAAAAAGAATTAAATTAAATATTTTCGTAAAACAAGGTCTCATTACGTATGTTATTTATCTAGTAAAGTCCTGTAAACTTTGTCCCCAGAATTTATATACAGTCCCCTGTCAAAAGTTTAAAGCCATAATAAAAAATAACTGTAATGTTTACAAACGTCTTTTTGAGTGTAACGAAACGCAATTGTTGTAAAGTTGGCAAACTTGCCGAATGCGGCGGCGAGACACCTTTTGCTTAAGTGTCAGAGCGTCATTTGTGAGGTGAACACACGTTTGAACCGCTACCCCATACAGTCCTCTGGTAAGTTATAATATTTATGTTAATTACTTTAATTATCCCTCTATATCATTAATTGGTTTATTAGTAATGTCAAAATTGATTGGTATGGTCTTAAAAAACTATTTTACATCAGTTTTGTAAACATTGTGGAATTTAGCCGAAATACACACTCCCCTGACAACAGTCCTCTGCCGGAAAATGCAGCAGGGGACTGTTCTACACACAGGGGACTGTGTATTTTGTGTATTGGTTATTATTTTCGTATATTGTTTGTGTCAATTTATATGGTAGTCTGTTTTATTAATATACTAGCTTTTGCCCGCGGCTTCGCCCGCGTGAATTTCCCACGGGAACAGTGCTTTTTCCGGGATAAAAAGTAGCCTATGTGCTATTCCAGGTCATTATCTACCTCTGTACCAAATTTCATCGAAATCCGTCCAGTAGATTTTGCGTGATTGAGTAACAAACATCCTCACAAACTCACAAATTCACAAACTCACAAACTCACATCCAAACTTTCGCATTTATAATATTAGTATGGATTAGTATGGATAAGAATCTTCAAAGCAATAATGCTTTGCATAATTTTCCATTATAAGCTTAAATTATAAATTATTGTACACAGGCTGATCGATCGAACACACATTATATGGCTTCTAAAAAGAGAAAGTTATTCTGAGAGGAATTACCATAGAAAAGGAGATAAAAGCAGAGCGACTATGATATAAAAGAAGGAAAACGACCCTCAAAAGAGTAGAAATGATATAAAAGGAGAAGTTGAACTACCAAAAGAAGAAGCAAAAGTTTTGCAGAGGCTTGTAAAAAAATATGACACCTCGAAAGCACAGAACTGCCTTGAAGAAGTGGAAAGAACACTGTACCATATACTGAGCCAAATGACTTAGACTGAAAAGCGTCACAAATACTTTTGTACAAGATAATACACCGATAAAAATTCCAGAAGTAGATACTCCGCCTTCAGTTCAAATATCTCCAGCTCTAAGCCCAGAAATTCCCGTGCTAGTCTACAGCAAAGAAAACAAGAAGCCACAAAGCGAAGAAAGAAGTTTAACAGGAAAAGAAATTTACAGATCGCACAAAAACGAGATTTGAAAGTAAAAACAAAAAGAATGTTGAAGATAAGTACACCTAAGACAAAGATGTTGAAATTGTTAACGAGCCTGATCGAAGAATAGAAGCGGCAAGAAAGCGTTGTTTGGCGACATCATTAGTAAGCATTATTGGTTTAAAAAAAAAAACAAATTTTGCCATTTCGACTCCAGATGATGATGATGATGATTAGTAAGCAGTTGAAAGGAAATTATTCCACATTGAAATGTGCTAAAGAGACAAATTTTGAAAAAACATTGACTGGTAGTATTGTTCAAAAGTACAGGAACTGGATACCTAATGAAATGGAGTCATTGTCAAGACCCAGCAATAAATCTAATCTCAATGGCTTGGTTGGATAGACCTGTAGCTAAGCTAAAGTTTTCTGTTGATTTTTTCTAAAAAACACTGTTGATTATTGATACGCAAATATGCCATACGAATAATAAATGATTTATTAATGTAAAATGACTTCTTTCTAAGTACTATAGTCCTCTGTCTCTCCTAACAGCCCCGTTCAAAACAGTCCCCTGATGCCTCAAACAGTCCCCTGTCGTGATTTTTTTGGAAAATCGCTAATAACTAGGTAAATACGTATACATTCAGTGGGCCTCCCTTATCTATCTAATATAGTATTTAATTTTCTTCGAAACAGAACACGTTTTTTTGGCAAATATTTTGAAAAAGTCCAGGACAGCATTTGTATGGGGCCTGACGAGCTTACAGAGAATCGCCCATATAATACAACTACATAGAATGGTGTCTGCTGCTATATATTATGTGACAATGACAATCAATGGTGAATGACAGGAACACACTGGATGCAGGCCAATTTATTATAGAATCTCTTCTCTATCTAATATTGGGCTAGCTAGGCCAGGGCTCCGTTTTTGTGGGAAAATAGACCTGTGTTATTCCAGGTTTTTATCAAACATACCAAATTTCATCAACTGCCCAATAACTGAGGTGTGATTGAGCAACAAACAGCCACGTTCACAGTGAAAGAAAACTTTGCTTTCTATTTTGATACTTGCTACTTAATATAAATTATGTGAATCACAAGTTTTAGACATTCACTTATAGTGTTACAAAGTACTCATACAAAAAGGGCCTAATTTTGAGGCCTAAAAAAGTCCTCGGAAGAAGTAAGAAGTGATACAAAGGTTAAAAATATGTTAAATTAAAAAATATGGGTGTTATTGCTTAACTAAAACAATAGCCAGTCTTTATGACAAATTCTGGATAGAGAAGATAGGTGGATACATATGGGGGTTCTTTCCCGACATATATTATCTAAAGGCTAACAAAAAAAAATACATACAGACCTAATACTATTTTGCTTCATCTGCTCTCCTTCCATATATATATTACTGTCCATATCATATGTCCGATATGAATCCATCATCCTATGTTCATACAATGTTTTGTTTATCACTGACTTTTCATCTATGGGATACACCTTCATAGTATATGTGTTTGTAATATATTGGGTGAAACTAAACGCAGGCGTTTCGCATTGCAAGATACTCAAGTTTGGATCCGAAGAGAAAGAAGATTTAGCTTGGTAAGTGTTTTTTAAGTGTAATTAATTTATAGGTTAGGTTATCATATAGGGCCCTGTAGCTCCCTTCATAAGCTACGGTGGTAGCAGACTGCGTTAAGTTATTTAGGTTTTAGTCGGGCAAACGTGGTGCCGCGTGGAGATTTCTTCCCGGTACTTATTTTTTACCGGTGGTTTTTTCCCGGTGAAGTTCCGGTACAGGATTCTTCCCGCCGCTTCGTTTGTCCGGATTCTCTCTGCCACATTTTCTGGCAGCAGACCGTAGTTGCTCTGTACATTTTCTGGTAGCAGAGCGTAGTTTATCTACCCTCTATTTGTTCGTTTGTAAAAAAATAATTAATTGTTTGTAAAAATTATTAGATTTTTCTTAGTTTGTTTGTATAAGAATATTTGTAACCTTTTTTGTATTTGTTTGCGGTTTGTACCGTGCGTTCCGGGTTTGTGCCATTCTCATACCTACCGCGGTTCTTCGTGTAGTTGCTTGATTTTGTTGTTTTTTATTTACCTTTTGTTATTTTTTGTTTGTGACTTGACGCGATGGCGAAGGCCTCCAATGCTAGGGCGACACTCGCCAACGAATTGAGATGGTTTGTGACGGCCGGAGGACTCCTGTCCCGGAAGGACAGGGGAGGGCGCCATACTGCTAAGAGCGGATCACCTCCACTCACGATTGATTAGCGCGGAAGCGGCCATGGCGGCGCTTACCGAAGCCGATCTTACCCCGGAGGCCTACGCAGGTCACATGGCGGACATGGACCAGATCCTGAGTCTGCACGATGATATCGCGGAGGCGGTGACCGCAATAAGGGCGAGACAGGCTGGCGGACCAGCCCTCGCACACCTGTTAGACAGGAAGGACCAGCGGTTACTGGTCGGCTCCCCACCCTTCAGCTGTCCCACTTTGGGGGTAGGATGGAGGAGTGGGTAGCATATAAAAATATGTTTGAGTCCCTGGTCGTAGCACGACAGGATTTGTCGAAGGCCCAGAAGATGGCCTACCTCCTCTCCACTCTTGAGGATGAAGCGCGGTCGCTCATCCAGCACCTCCGGGTGGAGGACGACCAGTACGATACGGCTTGGGAGTTATTGAACTCCCGCTACCAAAACTTACGTTTGTTAGCGGATGCGCACGCCGCACAGTTGATGGCCCTGCCCAAGGTGGCCAACAGGGCACAGTTGCGCCTGCAGTTGCTCACGCCCGTTACAGTGGCCTGTAACGCGCTCCGCACACTGGGGCTGCCGGTGGACCAATGGTCCTTTTTGCTGGTGCACATTGTCATTGGGCAAATTACCCAATGACATCCGCTCGCGATTTGAGCGCGAGAATGCGGAACGGGATAGCACCACCCTACCAACATTCACTGACTTGGTGAAGTTTTTGGAGTTTGAGGCACGGGCTGCTGAGAATGACGGACTCAGCGCCATCCGCCTGAACGTAGTGCGCGGGTTGCACTCAGCCGGCACGTACACGGCAGCAGTCGCGAGGGACGCGGACTGCCTGCAATGTGGTCGGATGGGCCACAGCCTGCTGCAATGCAGGGACTGGCAGGGACTGCCAGTACAAGATCGGCGCCGCATGGCAAAGCGGCATGAACTTTGCTTTTATTGTTTGGGCGGTCACTATGCACGTGACTGTCCCAGTGCCATACCATGTAGTGCATGCCGTGGGCGGCACCACGCGATGCTTTGCATGAACCGCAACGGGGATGGCACCCGGATGTTGAGGCAGGGGTCCCCTATGGGCGGGGGCGCTCCTGCGCGCTAAAGCCCTCCACCACCGGACGGAGGACGCGGCTTCGTTTCTTCGTCGCACTCCCCTCGGGGAGGGGGGTCGCGTACCTGCGCGGGTCTTGGGCGGACCGGGACCACGCGCCCCAAGGTCGGGGCCAGTATGTGGCTGGCCAGGCCTCGGATAGGGCCCCGCATGGGCGGGGGCTCCTCAGATCGGACGTGAGAGTGGGGACACTCCTCCACGCGGGTTACCAATACCCAATACCACCATGCAGCCGCAGCGGTTTTCCGCCGCTGCACACGAGTACCCACGGCTGGAGTACCACCCGCCGTACCATATGTATGGCCGGGCCGCGGGTTATGCCCCCTCAGATGGGGATGTGCACTCGCCCGCCATATTATCCGGGTCAGTGGCGCGCCCCCTGGTTTGGAGAGAGTGGGGAGCCCGTAACTAGCTTGCTCCCTTGCTGGGACAGAGCCAGCGGACGGTTCTGCTCCCTACCGCGGTGGTCCGCGTATGGGGTCGTAGGGGAAGCCATTAATTTGAGAGCTCTGTTGGACTCAGGGGCTCAAAGCAGCTTTGGTTACCACTCCGAGAGTGGCACGCCAGTTAGCGTTTAGTCGTGGAAGACTCGCCTGTGCCACTTCTTGGAGTTGGTGGCATATGCAAGATGAAGTGTCTGACGGGCCAGACACTTGTCACCTTTTCTTCGCTGAAGTCCTCCAACAATGAGGATCACGACTTCGGCTATGGTAATGGATACCATTGCGGGTTGGCACCCTCGACAGTTATACCGCCGGGTGTGTTGTCTTTGGTTTCGGGTCTGGATTTGGCCGACCCCTTTGTCTTTCATCCCGGCCCAGTGGACTTGCTCCTGGGCTCGGACGTATTGGGTTGGATTTTGTTGGGTACACAGAAGGCTCTGGGTTCAGTCTGCCCTTTCTACCGATGGCAGTGTCTACGATTTTTGGTTTTGCCCCTGATGGGCTCCTGTGTTTGATAATGGCACCGCGGAGGAGCCACCGGTTAGTCGCATCTGCGTCCTTGGCCAAGACCATGTAAAGGTTTTGGGGAGGTGGAGGATGCCACCTATGAGTTCCAGGATGGATCCGGAACACGCTGAGTGCGAAGCCTTTTTTCGATCGACCACGGAGAGGTTGCCCTCCGGTCGGTTTGTAACTAGGTTACCCTTTGTTGCCTCTCGTCCTAGCCTAGGGCAAAGTAGGGCGCTTGCGGAGAAACGACTGCTGTCCATGGAGCGACGTATGCAAGTGCGTGACCACGTACTTCGCGATAAATATATTGAATTTATGCGGCGAGTACGAGGATTTGGGTCACATGTCTCCGGCTCGAGTTGATTGGAGCTCAACTGAGCATTATTTTTTGCCCCACCACGCGGTGGTGAAGGCCTCTAACGGGCAAGTTGCGGACTGTCTTTGATGGGTCCGGCACCCACTTCGAACGGGGTTTCGTTGGAATCTGTGTTTGCATTCGGGTCCCAAATTGCATAGGGACATAATTGACATCAATCTTGAACTTTTAGGAAGACATCAAGTGGTTTTTGGTGCGGACATCCGGATGATGTTCCGCCAGACAGTCATACATCCTGAGGACAGGCGATTCCAGTTGATACTCTGGCGTGAGCGCCCTGAGGATCCTGTGACGGTGTATGAACTCAACACAAACACGTATGGTTTGAAATCTAGTCCCTATATCGCCATCAGATCATTGCTTGAATTGGCACAGCGGGAACGGATCCGCTTTCCCCGTGGGGCTTCCGTGCTGTCACGTGACTTGTATGTTGATGACGTGTGCACCGGAGCCCAAAGTATTGAGGAGGCCCTCCTACTGCGGGATGAATTGATTGAAATATTGGAAAACGGGTGGCTACGAGCTACGTAAGTGGTTGTCCAATGAGCCTAGAGTTCTAGAAGGGATCCCGGAGGATCACCAACAGAACCCTCACCTGTTTGAGGATGTAGATGATCCCAACAGGATAGCGGTGCTGGGCATGCAGTACCAGCCGCTAACCGATATTTTTACATTCCAAGTGGACTTGGAAATACCAAAGGTCTGGACTAAGAGAACGGTGTTGTCCGTAATAGCTCGTATGTTTGATCCAAGCGGTTGGATCAGTCCAGTGATATTCTCTGCAAAGTGTCTTCTTCAGAGACTTTGGACTTTGGGCGTCTCGTGGGACGAGCCGCTGTTTGGCTCTCCATTGGATGATTGGCTCGAGTTGTTTTCATCGATTAAGGAAGTCAATCGGATTGCCTTGCCTCGTCGAATATTGCCACCCGGGAAATATCGAGCCAGCCTGCATGGCTTTTGTGACGCGTCGGAGCGAGGCTACGCCGCGTCAGTCTATATGCGGACAGTTGACGCCGATGGCCGGGTCAATGTCTCGCTTTTGTTAGGGAAGAGCAAGGTCGCCCCCATCCGGTCTAGGCTGACTATTCCCAAGCTTGAGTTGAGTGGAGCTCACCTTCTTTCTAAATTGTTGCATCACGTTGCATGTGAGCTGGCGGCCACGGTCGAGATACGAGACATCTTCGCCTGGTCGGATAGCCAGGTCGCGCTTGCATGGTTGCGCGCGGCCCCACATACCTTGGAGGTTTTTGTGGGAAATCGGGTTTCCCAAATCCAGAATATCGGAATTGATATAACATGGAGACATGTGCCGGGAGAGCTTAACCCAGCGGACTGTGCTTCCCGAGGTTGTACGGCACCAGAATTGGTGTCACACCCGCTCTGGTGGGGTCCAGAGTGGCTGATGGGATCAGAAACATCTTGGCCTGTCTGTCAGACAGATGTTACTTCTTTGAGTTTGACTGGGCTCCGTGTACATGCTGTAGTCGCTGAGACGACGTCGGAGCCGGATTGGCTACTTGCTCGGTATAGCAGCTTGGATAAGCTTCTGGGTGTTACCAGTTGGATTAAGCGTTTCATACATAATTGTAGAAACTCACAGGCAAAGCGGTTGGAGCCGATTGCAGGTGCAGAAGAGCGCCGGAGCGCATTGTTGCATTGGGTCCGTGTCGTGCAGACCGGACGGTTTGAGTCAGAGCTTCGTATCTTGCGCGACGCACGCGGCTAAGTTGAAGGGCGCGGTCGCTCGTTTGAACCCGTACATCGACTCGGATGGGCTTCTTCGGGTTGGAGGCAGGCTCCGGAAGGCGGATCTTCCATATGAGACTTCCGCCATCCTCTGTTGTTGCCCAAGGGCGGACTCCTTGGTGCAGCTTTTGGTGTCTGATCGACACATTCGTAACGCCCATGCTGGGTGCAATGCTTTGTTGGCTATTTTGCAACGCGAGTTTTGGATTTTGTCTGCCCGAAGAGCAATCCGTAGCGTTCTGTTTCGATGTATTGCATGTTATAGGTTGAAGGCATCCACGATGCAACCACAGATGGGTGATTTGCCCGCTGATCGAATCCGACCTTCGAGACCGTTTGACGGCGTTGGAACCGATTTTGCCGGTCCCTTTTCGATCAAGGCTTCTCCCTTTCGTAATGCCCGTATTGTGAAGGGCTATTTGTGTGTATTTGTTTGTTTGGCCACCAAGGCTGTCCATTTGGAGGTGGTATCGGCTCTGACTACGGAGGCCTTCGTCGCCGCGTTGGATCGCTTTGTTTCGCGTCGAGGTCTACCTTCCTTATTAGGTCTGATAATGGCACAAACTATAAGGGAACTGTAAATTATCTTAAGGATGTTTCTGTGTTTATTGATAAAAATTGTACTAGTTTAAGTCAAATTGCTGCCCAAAGGGGAATAACCTGGAAGTTTAGTCCCCAAGTTGCCCCCATTGGGGAGGGATTTTGAAGCGGCTGTGAAATCCGCAAAGACCCACCTCCGCCGCATTATCGGAGAAACGGCTCTAACTTTGAAGAGCTGGTTACAGTGTTTTGTAAAGTTGAGGCGGTCCTCAACTCTCGTCCTCTCTGTCCGCTATCTCCAGATCCAAATGACTTGGAAGCTCTCACCCCTGGTCATTTTTTGGTGGGAGGGCCTTTGAATGCCCTGCCCGAATACCCGTGGAAGAACGAACGCGTATATCGGTTGTCGCGTTTTCAAATGTTGCAGCAAATGAGCCAGGACTTTTGGCGTCGCTGGTCGCTTGAATATTTGCATTTGCTGCAGCAAAGAGTGAAGTGGACAGACAGGACTGAGCCTCCCAGGGAGGGTGATTTAGTATTGTTAAAAGAGGCAAATTTGCCCTCATTGCTTTGGCGACGAGCTCGCATATTACGTTTGATTCTTGGCGGAGATGGCACTCCGCGTGTGGCTGAGGTGTTGGTCGACGGTTCGATTTTAAGGAGAGGTGTGACCTCTCTCGCCCGCCTTCCCGTAGAGTAAGCTAGCGGTCTGCTTCTCAGACCGGGACGGGGGGATGTTTGTAATATATTGGGTGAAACTAAACGCAGGCGTTTCGCATTGCTGCCGCCAGAGGGCGTTCGGGGTTTTTCACTCTGCTAGCGCGAATGGCTCGCGGACGGTCGCCATTGCATTGCTATGCGATATCGGTTTGATTTTTAATACGCGAGAGGGCCCGCGTTCTTTGATTGCTAATTAACTTGAGTTGTATTTGTGAATTTCCTGTTTGTTAAATAACTATTGAACTTTGTGTTTGTGTACCCGTCATTGTGACTTTCTCCTGTGGGATGTGACGCGTGGCTGCTCGCTCACATCTACCTGTTGCCGAGCCGATTTCGGGAAGAAATCTATTTATTTGTCCTGGGGAATTGAGATCTCAAGGGTTAGGTAGGGTGATTAGGAAGTCCCCCTTCCCGAAGATACTCAAGTTTGGATCCGAAGAGAAAGAAGATTTAGCTTGGTAAGTGTTTTTTAAGTGTAATTAATTTATAGGTTAGGTTATCATATAGGGCCCTGTAGCTCCCTTCATAAGCTACGGTGGTAGCAGACTGCGTTAAGTTATTTAGGTTTTAGTCGGGCAAACGTGGTGCCGCGTGGAGATTTCTTCCCGGTACTTATTTTTTACCGGTGGTTTTTTCCCGGTGAAGTTCCGGTACAGGATTCTTCCCGCCGCTTCGTTTGTCCGGATTCGCTCTGCCACATTTTCTGGCAGCAGAGCGTAGTTGCTCTGCACAATATGGCATATCTGAATTTTGCACTGGCGCATAATACACGGGAGAATTATGTATTGATGAATCCAAATCTGCACTTAATGGAGACTGCACTGTGCTACTAGGACTGCATGTGGTACTATTCAACACATCATACTGTACAACGGACTCATGGACCGGTGGCATGTTTACTTGAGTATCTTCGTCCCGTTTAAAGTGTTTCGAACTACTCACAGCGTCATCACCTTCTCTATCACAAAATTGACGTTTCCTAGCTCTGTTCTCCTCAATTTTCCTTCGCTTTTCAGCTTTATCTTCTTCTGACATAATAAACTCTTTCACCATGCCTATTGACAAACACTTTTCTAGGCGACATTTTTGACAAAACCGTCGCGTTACCACTGTGATCTCACAATTGTTCGTAAACGGACACTTGAATTCCTTGCTAGCTAGGGCATTACGCCTGAAGAATGCCTTACAACTCTCACAAGATATGGCATTGAAATTGTAACCTAACGCTCGATCGCCACAAACGAGGCAGATCTTTTGCAAATTCGAGGTCAGTTCCTTCTTCTGTGTCTCATCGTCTTTTTTCTCATTATTATCACTGTTGCTATCCATTTTCACAACAAAACAACATGGGTAATTCAATGCAACATTATTTACATTATCACGTTTACTGGCAAAGGACTAAATTTGTCATGAAAAGGCATAGTGCTCTTCTTTTACTGATTATGTGTACTGTATACAAAATCAGGTATTACGCTCTGATAAGACCAAATTCGCAAAAAGATTAGCGAGCGACGATATCATTAAATGTAGTACAAAATTCACAAAAATTACAAATATGACTAATGTCATTGTAACTGTCAATATGAAGGACGATGAAAAGATGCGTTCAGGTTCAGCTAAAGAAATAAAAAATGACATGCGAAATTCATGAACGCACTCAAACTTATTAGTGAAGACAATTTATTATAATTTATTATAATATAATTTTTGTGTGTGATGTACCTACCTATAGTGTCACTTCCCTATAGATTCTTTAGGATTATAGGGTTCCGTACCACAAAAGACTGCATGCCCAGTTTTCTAACAGGCATTGTATTGTGTGCAACATTGTATTGTAATACAATAGTTGTGGCGGCTTTGATCCGGACAAGAGAGGTCGGATCATAGAGCAACACGGACTTCTGCCGCGCGCGGAAATCCTTGTTGCTCGAAGGGTTGGATCTTTACTAAACCTAAACTTGGCAGCTTGGCACACATGTTCCTTAACTTCTCAGCTTAATTTATTTGAAATTTTTTGTCGAGTTTTTTTGATTAAGGGCAAAATGGAACGCATCAAGTTGTTTATATAAAATATCCGATGAATTTCAACTTGATTACTTTATGTACCTATGTCAAGTTCTCTTTCAGTTGTAAAATAATCAAACTTACCTACCACATTTACGTTAATATTATTTTGGGTAAAAAAAAGAATTTTGATGAAATTTTTTACACGGGTAGAAAAATACCCGGTACCTACCTACCCGGTACCTACCTAATTAATTATAAAGTCTATAAGAGTACGTATCTCATAGGTAAAAACAAAGTGTTACTAGGTGTAGTTCTAGGTACTTCCTATTATCAGTGTCATTTCTTCAACTGGTACATAGTACAAATGATACAACTTTGTATCTTAAAACAGTTACTTTTCGGTAGTAGGTACTTCAGTGACACGGAGGAATACTTTTTATCCCGAAATTCCAACGGATGCAAATGCAAATCCCCGACGTGCAACTGGATTTAAAAAAAGCCTATTATCCACTTCTCCGAAATCCATCCAAAAAAGATAGCATTCTGAAAATCACCTAATGACTTGAAACTAATTCTTCCATGGTTCAATTTCCTTAGTAGGGAGTCCACTCCTCCTACTCTACCTATACCTGCCATTCAGATACATTTTCACATCTATCCTTTACATACAGAGTACAGACATTAAAATACCTGACACAAATGCTATCTGTACCCCTCGTTTTCACATCGGGGGCTAAGCTCTGAAGGTCTAATACGTGACATATTATAACATTGCTACTTGTAGCGTCGAAACAAACAATCGCGAATAACACGCGTTTTGTGCAAACGCAGGCGAGTCGTCAGCGATTTTATGTTGCAGTGTCTGTTTACAATACGGCGATTCTTGATATAATCTAGATAGAGATTTTTTAATGTGTTGTTCTGGCTGACCGCACCTCGATGCTTCGCTCCTGTTGGTATTTTGTCCATATTAGAGGTGAAAGCGATCGAAGTCGAATGGTTAGGAGTTTTGCCTATGGCCGATAGGTTCAAATCCTACTTATGAATTAGTATACTACCTGACTAAGTTTTTTCCACTGTTACCTAGCTTCCGGTGAAGAAAAACATCGTGAGAAAAACTGCACTCGATAATTAATTATATTCAGCTAACATTATATCAGCTAGTGTGTGAAACGGTGAAGGTAATGGCAAACCACCCCATTAACTGTGCCAAGGAAGTCGTTGTGTATGTTTCATTCCACGTAATGACAACGATCCTCAGCCCTGAAGAATACGACTTTATAGTCGAGTTGACTTTATAGTTGTATCTTTTTAGATAGACCAACAATTTCTCTCATTTATTTTATTTATTCAATATTATTTACCGAAATGTTACAAGGTTATGTTAAAATGGCTATAAACAATCTTTTTCAGATTTACATTACACCAGTTTAATCTGAATAAAATTTTAACAAGTTCCAAAGATTAGAGCATTTTTTGAGCTCTATTTTTTGCCAGAAGCGAAATTAAAAAGCAACTCAGTTACTTTTATTAACGAACTCAGACATTCCACAAAATGTCTCAAGTCTCCATACGTCCTGTAACTTCCTGTTGTTGCTTCAATAAAACTATAGTCATGTCCGTCTTACGCTCATTTTCATTGCATGGTCGCAACCTCCTTACAAACCATGGGGCTCTGGTACATACTAGCCCTGATTCCCTGGGTTTCCGCGGACACCTTCAAAGTGAAGATAGCTACAGATCAGCACGTGAACAGTGTAGATCCGAGGTTTCTCAGTTTCACCGTGGATCCTAAGTATTTGTTCACTAGCACGGATAAATATAACAGGTGAGATTTTTTTTATTTATGAAAACTACACTTCTTCAGACGCGCCTGACATTTTGTTATCGATAAATTTGTTATGACAATTTGTTATGGGGAGAATGAGACTGAAGTGAAACGCTCAGCTATGTAACGCTCTATCGGGTAAAGTCGGCTCTAGTTGACGAAGAGAACTTACCTCCGAATTCGTTGCCCAGCAGTGAAAGGCTCGACTATTTCTTTGTGTTAAATTTGCGATGACTAAAAGTGTCTTTGACGTGTAGAAAAATAAAAGTTTTGAATAAATGTGCTTTGCAGTACCCATCAATCCACATTGTGCCCGCGTGGTAACTTTTGAGTCATTCATAGCTCTATCTGTAATAATCCATTCAGCTATTCATTTTATCCATTCATATAGAACCTCCCTAGCAGTGGGGACATTAGGAAAAATAGGTGACGATGATGATACTCATCAAAAATAATATATTTACCTATGGTCCATTTATTCATAATTGTCCTATTATGTAAATTATCTTCACAGTACTTTTTTTAAATTTTGTTGAAAATAAATCAAATATTAGTTCAAACCTAAACATTCTAAAGTAAAACATTTATTAACCACGAAAGTAATTTCCTAAAAAGTCTATTTTAATTTATATTGTTGTAAATCATAAAAAGACATGGTAAGATTGTTTACATAATAGGACAATTGTGAATAGATGGACTTAATAGAAGTCAATTGCACTTTTAAAAATTGTATCTTTTATCTAGAGTCTCATGACTCTTGGCTCTGTCTACCCCGTAAGGGATAAAGACGTGATTCTATGTATGTATGTATCTTTTATCTAGTTACTAATATCAATTTTGGTGTATTAATATTTCAGTAAAGAATGCCTCTGCATGGCGTCCTCGCTGACTCCCGCCTTCCTCCGCATCGCCGGGCCCTCCACGTCTCGCCTGGTCTTCTATAACAATAGCATTTCTATTGTTGACGACAACGAGAGCAAAGGCGGCAAGAAACGTCATGCTATAGTGAGTTTAAAACTACTTATGTATTATTTTTGCTGTGAAGAGTGAATTTTGGCACTCTATTATTGTTTTATGTACTTATAACTATGTGATTGAGGCACTCTATCTATATTTTAAGTGTTATATTATTATTAGTGTCACGGAAATATGAATAAGAGTGGAAGTGTTACTTGATAAAATTAGTAAGTGAACCGTGGTCGCCAAACTCACACATTTAAGTTATAAATCATACACTACACTACAGATGAACAATGAGCTTAATTGGTCATTTTTATTTTATCAAAGTGTATTAAGTCAATGCGACTATATCGGACAAACAAGTACCTTAAGTCTTCGACATATGGCTTAATTTGTACTGTACAAGAACGTACATAAGACGTTTTAAAGTCCAACGTCGACTGAAGAAAAAATTCCGCCACTCGACAATAGATGGCGTTTCAAAACTTTTGAGCAACTATGACCCATAAAACAAAGAGAATAGGGTTTAAATTAGCGTCAAATGAAAGTATTCCTAGTGCTACTCGATTAGTGCAGTAGCGGATTGATTATTGCAACACAATATCGATATCGATAGATCAAATTTTCATACAAACTCAGAATAATAAAATAGATTTTCTTTCTTCTATATTGTTTCGCGGATTTATAGTGTTATTATTTTAATCAAAAATTAACGTAATATTTTGTTATAAAAAAAAAGTGTGTCGAAATCTAGAAATTATTTTCCTCGAAATGCTCGGAACATATAGTACTAAATTAGTTGTCATCCAAACAACTCTGCCAGTTGCATCTATCCATTTTTCTTTAAAATCAGGATCTTTGGGAAACCTTAAAATTAATATTTCATACAATGTAAACAAAATATATCGATAAAATCCAAAACATTACCTTACTAGGTACATCACTAATCGAGTAGCATAGACGTTTCGGGAAGAACAGAGGAGCACGCGTTAATGACAAAATCGACCTTATATAAATGACATTAAGGTAACTTTTAACAAATAATATTTTAAAGTTTTTATTATCATTATTGAACTTTTATTTTAAAGAAAACAAACGAAATATTACTCACCTGTGGTACGAAACACCTCCATTTTTAAGATTAATTTTGCTACTGTTATTTTTGCACTCTAAAATAGAACAAAATGGCATTTTGACGAGGGAATTTCGACGAGAATTCAATGTCACGAACAAACTACTCAGCGCGAAGTCAGAACACAACTAGAATGACGAGCCGTGTTTGTTAGCAATGCATTGCTTACTTGTGGCGACCGCGCCACGCCTACTTAACACTTCCACTCTTATTCATATTTCCGTGATTAGTGTAGAGGAAGCAAGAGAGAACTGTAAGGATCGTAGCAAGTGGAAATCGCTAGTCTCTGCCTACCCCCACGGGAAAAAGGCGTGATAATATGTGTGTATTATGTATGTATGTATATTATTCTTAGCTCTCGTAAGAATTTTAGGATAAAAATGCCCTGTGTTACTATTTCTGATGTTTTCTACCTATGTACCAAATTTCATCGAAATCCGTCCATTAGATTTTAGCAAAAACTAGGTACTAGACGGATTTTGATGAAATTTTGTAAACGGATAGACCAAAACCTAGAATAACACATAGAGTACTTCTATCCCGAAATCCGCGAAATTCCCACGGGAGCGAAGCCCCGGGGCGCACTTAGTCCCTATAATAAATTGAAACATGTTTCACAGGAGCATCTCTCAGTCAGCCACAGCCAATGGAAGAAGTTCGCCAAGTGGGCCAAAATCACGGGTTTTGACCTGGTGTTCGCTCTCAACAACCAGGAGAAAACCCGGACTGACATGTGGGACCCAAACGCGGCCCTGCGCGTGCTGACCTTGGCCGAGAAGGTAGACATCGGCGACATGTTCTGGCAACTCGGATATGGTACGTTTTGAATACATCTCCATGACCTGGGGGCTAATAATTATAAACGTAGATGTCGTGTTTCAGTTGTGTCTCAAGAGCCAAAGAAATTGAAATAAAGTGACCAGATGTCTGTAAGACTTCTATATTTTATTATGATTTCTATAGCTTTTGAGACACAACTGAGGCACGACATCTACGTTTGTAATTTGTAGAATCAAGGGGCCACCCCCTCTTAGCTCTTACGACGCCACAAGACCAAAGTAAAATAAAAAATAATAAAATGCGTTTATTATCAAAATATGCTACAAAAGTATTAAACGTTGGTTCCCAAACTAGGAAAACCCTGTATCTTGGGAACCTGGAGCACCGTTAAACTATACATTTTGCACATATGTTACAAAAATATATAAAATATAAATATTTAATATCCTTATTATATTACACTCATTTCCATTACAAATTATTTATACAACATATTTTTATTACAATATTATTCATTATTATTCAATACTCACAATTACATCATATATTTATCAGATTATATTGGACTTACATTATAAAAAGAAACTATACTACTGCAACTACACGAATGGCATGCAAATTAATTAAATTTTATTAAATTTTCGGTGGCTTCGTAATCTAGTGATAATAGCCAGTTTTTCAAAAGGCGTGACAATTGGGACATTGTCAATGCTCGTATATCATACTCGAAGATACACCGTTGTATATACGAGGGAGAAGGAAAGGCGGTAATCTTTTTGCAAATTCAGTTGAGACAGCGGGTACAGGGATCAGGTAACGACGTCTTCTTAAGATATTTTGAAAGTTAGGCAACTTAGAGGCGCTTTTGTGAGACGCTTTAACCGCATTTAAGACATACAGTTGGCGGACTGTCAAAACTTTGAACTCCTTATATACCTCGGTGGTAGGGCATAAAATCGGTTTACGGAGTAAAACCTTAAGAACCGCCCTTTGTGCTCGTTCTAAAATAATCATTTTTGTTTTTGCTGCCCCACCCCATGCTGTTATGCAATATTTCAAAATAGACTGACACAACGCATGGTATATAAGCCTAAGGATATCCCGCGTAGCGCTATCACGGATGAACTTAAACACATAAATAAGCTTCCTAACACGACCGGCGAGAGTTAGGATGTGGGGTCCGAAACTGAGGTTTTTGTCGATAACTACTCCCAGATATTTAATAGTGTCAGTATGACCTATACCACTGCAGTTACATTCGTTTCGCCGGGTGGTCAGTTATCTGTCAAGAGCAATAAGGAACTTATCTATCTTGATACTTTGGATGTCGTTGTTCTTGAGGCACGGTAGATGTCGCACCATATATCTCCAGGGGTTTCGACCTGTTATTAGCTCTTAACAACCAGAAGATCAGAACCTATTAGTTCCATGCTCCAACCTAGTTAGACAGAGTCACAGAGACACCACAAAAATCGAGGTCCTACACTAAAATATATACTTTCCCTTTTCACACGTAAAAAAGCAATTTTTATAAATAATGCTGTCCTCAGAATGCACGGACCAGTCAATAGAAGAATACCTGAACGACCTCCAAACGCTGCGAGTGATCGTGGAAACCTTCGCACCGGGTCAGACCCTGGATTGGAAGGTGGTTGGCGGTGACGTCACCAACTGCCTGCAGGCCGACTCCAAGAGCGACTTCAAGGATTACGTCACACTGTCACTGGAGATGATGGATGCTGTTTTGCTCAATGGGTAAGGAGTATTTGCCATCATAAAAATCTTTCGATCACCTACTGCTGGGTATCGACCTCCTTCGATCTACGCCATCCTTCTCTGTCCTGCACCATCCTAATACAGCTGTTGCCGACAATATTCTTAATAACAATATCCTAAGATTATAAATGCGAAAGTGAGTTTGTTTATTACCTCTTCACGCTTTATCTACTGAACCAATCTTCCTGAAATTTCGCATTCACATAGTTATAAGTACTGAGAAGGATATGATATAGGGTACTTTTCATCTTGGGAAAAATCACTGTTTTCGTGGGAAATCCACGCGGGCGAATCAATCAATCAATCAAAAATCAATCAAAATATGTTTATTATTTATTTAATACAATTTACAATAATCCTTAAACAAGTAAATATGCTAAAAACTAAAATATAAACTAAAACTAACTGAAAAATAAACTAAAACTTAACTAAAAAATATATATACATTTAACACTAAATACTAATATATAACTTAAAAAGAAACTAAAACTTAATAAAAAAAAAAAAAAAAAATCCTAATAAATTACAACTATAGGTAGAAAATATCCCGCAGATCATTGCCCCGCGGAAGCGTGCCCAGGAGGCTGGCAGCATTGCCACGCTGGATGGCAATGCTTATTCTTTGAGAAAAGAACTCACCAGCCCTCTGGTCACACGACACCTCGATCAGCTTTTTGCTCAAAAAACTAAAAAGTTTATGAGCAGAGGGACCCCACGGGCCTAATGTTTCCATGTTTCCTTTCTTTCTGTTTATTTGTAAATACAGGTTATACAGGTGTGCAAAAAATACATATATGTGCTCTGTATTCTGCCAAAGTGGCGTACAAATATAATGAAGAAAAGAAATTTATATAATGAAAATAGTACTACAAAATGCACTGTCAATGAAGCTAAAAATTGTCCTCCTAAAAATCGTCAAGTTTGTAATAACATTTATCTACAAGTAGCTCGTGAAGGTCCTTTTTAAAAGTTTTTAAACTTGCTACTGACTTGAGAGAGATTGGTAACTTATTGTATATTACAGGTGCTCTTCCAAACACACTTTTTCTCATCAAAGCTGTTTTGTATACAGATACCGCTATTCTGGATGACGAGCTCGTGTAAAAAAAGTGAATTTATTTTTGTGTGTGTAACTGTGTACACAAATATGGCACACTCAAATATAAACATGCATGGCAATGTGAGCAATTTATATTTTTTAAAATATGGCACGCATGAATCTGTTTGTCTTATTTGGAAGATAGATCGAATGCAACGTTTTTGTGCTTTAAAAATAAGCTCTCTGTCAGTGGCATTCCCCCAGAACATAATTCCATAACGCAATGTTGAATTGACGTATGCGTGATAGGCTGTAACAACTGTATTTAGATTGACAATTTTTTGAAGTTTGAATAAAGCATATGAGAATTGTCTTAAACCGCCGCATATGAGAGCATATGAGAATTGTCGAAGCAGCGGGCAAAAGCTAGTTCTTAATAAAAAGCGTATGATAGAGCGAGTGAGATAAGCGGGTGAGGTAGCTGACAGGGGTCGGGTTACTTTCAGACTTTTGGCTCTGTCTACCCCGTTAGGGATAAAGACGTGATTCTATGTATGTATGTATGTAAGGACGGTCCTGTACTCAATATTGTCCCTTACTTTCCAGAAACTCTTCATCCCGCCAACTCGAGCGCATGTCGGAACACAACCGGCTGAAGCTGCTCAAGCAGCTGAGTGCCAGCGACACTCCGCTCTGGATCACGGAGAGGCCGCGCTCGGAGTACAGCGAACTGGAGAGGGCCGCCGATTGGATGGCCAGTCTCGGGTACTCCGCGAGGAATGGCTTCGCGGTGCATTATACCGAGATGAGGGAGAACGAGCTCTTTGAACCTACTCTGGTTAGATACTTCACATTTATGTACAGTCAGCTATGGAGAACCTGATATAGGATTCTGTGACTGACAGAGAGAAAGATCAGGTTTCTTTGCATCTGACTGTACATAAAATTTATGTGTTTTATGTAATTTATAATCAAGGCAAGTCAGTCGACCAAGACAGTACCGAGGCCAGTTCATACAAACTATTTGCATCGGTAAAAGAAACGATTTAAAATTATTTCAATCTCATCATCAGTCATTTTAATGTCCCCACTACTGGGGCCTTCGGTATGGAAGGATAAGAAGAATGGGTCATAAGCGCGTGGCGACGCGGGTCAATGTTGATCGACTTTAAATACAGCCGGGACCAACGGCTAAAAAAACTCAAACCCTAAAATTAAATTCAAATAAAATTAAAAAATAAACGAAACATACATTGCTTCCAGAGTTTCTACATGGCGCTGCTCTTTAAAAACCTGGTGGGTGAGAGAGTCCTCAACGTCGACATGGAGTCAGACAAGGCCGCAATGTTTGCGCACTGTACATCGCTGCGCCACAAGGCGGTGCCCGGCGCCGTCACGCTGTATGGAGTGAACCTGGACGACGAACCGGCGAGATTCTCGGTGAAGCTGTCGAAGAGGGAGGAGGGTGGGGATATCATGCAGTTCATACTTGGTTATGATGATAGCGGGTAAGTGTTATGATTGAAGCACTGACATAGCCGTATTAAGCCTCGTATCTACTAGGCAACAATTGACGCGTAATTTATACTATCAATTTTTATATTTTTTTATTAAAGATGGGTTTGCTCTTGACCACAATCTTGTCCGAGGACAGTAGTAGTATGCTATTAACTTTTATTTATGCTAGTAACTCACTTCTACTGGCTAAAGTGTATATCACATCATTATAAATTGTACGATGCAACAAAGAACGATATATTGAGCATCAATTATTGCCTAGTGGATACGAAGCTTTAGCTGACTGCAGTGGTAACTAGTAGGAGTAGGAGAACTTATGGCCATAGGGGAAGGAAGGTTCTGGAGTGGCGGACTTCCAAAATCTAGTCTGACTGTATCGTCAAAGTCATAGGAAGTTAGAAGAAAGCTGCTTTCAGCAGTGGATTTCTTGACATGGTTTACCGCCATATGGCGGCCGGTATCTAATGCGAACCATCTTTGTCAATCAGGTGATACAGATAGCATTGTCCTAAACAAGCTATAAACTGTTTAACAAAAGACATTGCTTCCCTGTTGGATTCAAATCTATACATTTGTATCATTAAATTCGTTGCTGAAACCTTGAAAAAAAATCACTCTTTAGAAAAATATTGTAATGTAACTTCAAAAATAGTATTACGTTATATTATGTCTAGCCTTAATTCTGAATGTAACTTTTTCAGTGAAATCATCGTGAATGGCCGTGTGATGTCCCGCGAAGGCGATATAAAACCTTCAATCAAACGTGTGAGGCCGTACAAGACTCTCCTTATCAATCTTCCTCCGAAATCATTTGGTTTCTGGGTACTCGCTAACACTAAAGTCGACGCCTGTTACGATATTAAAGAAAATAGCAATGAAACAAACCTTGTAGAAGCTGTAGAAGTCAATTATGATGAAAAAAAGAAGGTTTTCAAGAGGTCTGTTCTGGAAGACTTTGATTATAATGTCTCTGATCCATCGGATGATTTTTCCGATTTGGATGGTCACGAGAATCGTGAGGAAATAGAGAGTCCAGCATTGAAGAGGACTATTGATAATTTAAACGAGAATTTGAAAAAAATCTTCAATATATTTGGAAATAAAGCTAAATTTCAGGATGATGACGAAGAATTGCCATCACATCCGCGAAACTTGAGGAAAAAACGTTCTATAGATAAATCAAATGTCACAAGTCTTGGTAGGATTAAAAAGCATTTATTAAAACCTAGACATGAAAGAAAAAGGATACTTGATCTAGATTTAAGAAAGAATGGACTACTTGGGAATCTTTTGCAACTAAAAGGTAAAAGAAGTAATACAAGAAATGTGAAAAACGAAAAGTTGAAGTTCAAAACTTCTAAAAACAAAGTTAATACAAATAATTTCAAGCATTCCGCTGAGAAAAAGATCGACAATTTAGAAAATATAAAAGTTAACAAAGAAAAAGTTTCGAGAAAGCGTCGAGGTGTTGTTTTCACAGAAAAACAAAACTCATCGAAAAAACACATTAAAGATTCCGAGAATGAAATTGAAGAAGAGATGGTAGACAGTCCGAAAATTTGGAAAATGTTACATAAAATTCAGAAACAGTTAGATAAAATGGAGTTAGATGCGCAAGACAAAAATGACGTTGAATATTTAGATGACAAGTCTAAAGATGAACAGATACTGGTCAAGACGAAGTTATTAGATGACGGGGCGATGATAAATCTCAGTGAACATCCGGACCATGGATTGATAAAATCAACTTTCCAGAATGTCTTCTCTGTTTTAGGAGAACTGAATACAAATTTAAATAGGGTTTGGAACGCTCTTACACTTTTAGAATAAGCCACATTTTATAGAAAATTTAGTTATAATTTTACTATAATGATTTGTAAATATTACTTATTATATTTTTTATTTTTTTATCATCTGAATTAAAGAGTTTTCAACGTGCGTTTGTAAAAATTGTGTTATATCCTTATATTATACTAGCTATGCCCCATGGTTTTGCTCCCATGGGAATTCTGGTTAGCCTTACCTTTCTCAAGAATGCCGAATGTGGCTATCATATAGGTATAGAAATAATTTTTCAAATTGTACTGGTAATTGCAGATATAAGCGCGTTCTAGTTAGTATTAACATTCTTACCTTAAAACGTAGAATCTTTTACCTGAAGTCAAGAATTTGATTTCATTGCAGAAAAATTAAAAGAGTGAAATAAAACAAAACACTGGTGGTACAATGTAGTTTATTTATTATTTAACAACTTGGTAGATACACCATTTTCACATTTACAACGTGGCTTATATGAAAATGGCTACCTCTAAATTTTATAACTAATAGGGACTTGTAAATTAACGCAACAACTTGCAACAATATACAAATGAGCGCAAAGAAGCATCTATGAGACACTACAGAAGTGACAAGTAGACTGTGTGAAACAAATATATTAAATAACGATTAGTAGGACGAAGAATCACCATTATTCTGTGAGCTACTACACCTGTGATGTTTATTTATTAAATGCTAAGTGCTTCATCTCACATGCATTCAAATTTAAAAGCATCATACTGTGTGATTTAACATCAACTCTATTACAGTTGTAACATTTCTAATCAACACTGAGATATGTTCGAATTAAGATGTTAGAAGAAGTTCTTGTATCTAATTGGATTGTTCTAAAACCATGTGCAATGCAAACATGATAATAGTGTAGAATACAGGTTAATGGTGAGAAGTCATCCATGTACATCGTATGGCAGTATCATACAGCCAGAAACAGCGAACCGAACCTAACTTATCGTCAACAACAGGTTTCACAGAAGCTCAATCCGATTTTAAATACCTAAAAACATTTTCAACAATAACCTCTTTTTTTCGTTTTTCATCCATAATTCTAAGTTAATGTAATCTTGGATAAATCTACTAACCTTTCTTTATAATAACAATACAACATACATATGAACCTCGTTCATATAAGAATTAATGGTTTCCAAATTTCATTTTCAATTTTCACACATTTTTTTAAATATTTACTTCAATTTCGGTAAAATTGCAATTTTAACACTATATGTCACTAATATTAAAAGCTAACGCACAAGTGTTCATAACCTATCGAATGAACAATCAGGTGCAGATAAGAAAATAAGTACCGCACAGGAAATATTTCACAACAATTGGCAGATATTAGAAAGAGGCAGTAGAGTTGCGCGGCAACTTATTTTCTTATCCATACCTTAGTAACATACAGACAATCTCAAAGGAGATCACATCAAAATGAGTTGTAATCCTTTGCAAACAACAAAGAATTTGTTTTATCGAAAAATTTGAAGCGCTTAAGACGATCGTGGCACTTAAAAATCAGTTCTTTGTTTATCTTAATGTTATTTGCAAAGGTGGTAAAAGTAATACTGAATAAGTGTTAGAAGCTCTTATGTTTGTGTAAGTGTCGTTGTCTCTAATCGTCTATTTCTATTTTTCAATCTTTTGGGCTCTGCTTGCCGTCCCTACTATAATAAACAGTGTTGGTTTGTGATCGGTTAAACTCTTTACTTAAAGCCTCAATTCAAATTTCAGATACACCCGACGTTTTTGTCAAAAAATCTGCTACAAGTTCTGATATATCAAAATGGTTTTCGATTTTAAGTATCACAACAGATTTATCATCAAAAAGATCGTCGTCTGAAACAAATCATTCCCTAATATTAAAACCTAGTGCAACTATCATATGCTAATTTATAATAAAATGTTTAACAAGGTATGTATTAAAATGTAAAGTCTAACTCCTCTAAGGAATAGTAACAGTGAAAATTCAAAACCTCCTACTATTGAGGGACGAGGAACGTGAATAAATTCAAGGGAAACGTCTCACTTCGGATGTGAAGCCTTCGAAGGCCAAAAAGTCATACATTCATCCTAAATAATCTAACTGAATATATTATAAATAGACAACAATAATAGTCACAGCAAGTATATATATTTACCCTGAGTATGAAAGTCATAAGATCAAACTGATTTTGTTCGAGGAAAAAATCTAAAATTGGTCACAAGTCACTTTTTGATTTCCTTAAAATTATTCTACGGGTGATTTTCAAAAAAAAGTTTTTTCATAAATAGCATACAATTTATGTCTAAGCTACACATCTACCTTGTATAAACCTCTTCATAAATTCACTATATTTTAAAAGAAATATATAAGTTGATGTCGTGTGCAAGTACGTATAACCATAATGATTAACGTGAATTTGAAACCTATATGACGAGATCATCGTGTAAGATTGTAGTAGAGGTTGTTTCGTGTTTTGGAAGTTAGTAACATTCCACGGAGCGTAGAATAGTTCGGTGTTTCAAACTCTACTCGGAGTTCCAAACATCGAACGGAACCTGAAGTTATACAATCCAAAATAATTTTACAACCATTTGGTATCACCCAAATTCCTTCACATATTACGTTAAGCAACTTTAATCTAATTACATAATCACTATACATTGAACATCGAAAGCTTACACAGACATATAGCTTTACTGAAGCTCCTATTGCACCCCAAAACAAAACGGACGAAAGAGAAAACGACACTGAAAACACTTTTAAAGAGCTTAAAGTTAACACTTCATCCATGCAAACAATTGCAACACTGAAGAAACGCTTATTTTAAATTAGTGACAGTTAGCGATTTTATACCAATGATTTAATTGTAACTAGACTCCACTACGTACCAAAATAATTTCCTAATCTATGTCTAGATAAATGAGAGTCAACAACGAAGGAGAGGCTAGGGTTATAGCTAGACAAGATAGAAGTTAGAATAGGGATATAGGTAGCTTTAATATAGAAGTAGCTAACACATTACAAGTACAAGGAGAAAGATGTAGATGTGGTGATGATACAGTACTTGGTCGTGTCAAAACTCATTTGCAACGGGGATGAGACTTATCCTATTATTGTTTAGTCAACTACGAACAACCGTTAGCTAGAATTGCCATGCACATACATTGAACTATGTTTGTAATATATGATAAACCTAGACTAACCACACATACACTGTGAAAATTTAAAGTTATACCTTAACAATATTAAGAATGTGAATTCTGATCATGGAACGGACGGGTCCAGTGCTTTGATAAAGCGATGCCCATCTCTGCTTTATTTGATATATAATCCATTTGATATATATTTAAATATAGATATATTGTAGACTATCATAGCTATGCGTGCACAAAATAAGGTACTATTGAAAGAAGCTATGAAAATAGATCAATGTGCGGTAGAGTGCAAGAAAATATTTAGAATCTTATACATCAGAAAATAGCATCTCAGTAAATAATCAGAAATTATTGATCTTTATTTACATATGTGTGTATATTGAATAGTTATATACGATCTGTGAGGATAGGGATAATTGACAATTTTAAACTTAAAGAAATAATAATAACTGGTGTAAATAATATATAGCAAGCGATATGCTGCATCAAACCGATTTATTTGATGAAATTAATTAAAGTATAGTAGAAAATACATGATGTGCTGATTTGTGTCTGAGAGTTGTAGCCTAAGAAGAGGAAAGAGCGAGAGATCTGATGAATACACGATAGAAGATCAAATTTGAAGTTCAAGAAGCTAACGATAGGGGCGAATGGATTTCGCCCCTGCGTACAGCGTTATTATTATTATCACAGCTTTTGACGATGACAAATCTTTTGCATTTGCAGCTTAAGTGGAGGAAATATTTCGAACAATTCGCTCAGATCAAACTGGAGTACTTTACTTTAGCCGTGATACCTTATCAATAGCCTTAAGCAAATTGGACAGACGCTGACAATAAAATTTAAATCTTTAAGAACACTCAAAGAAAAACTAACATCATTTAGTATTTTTAAAAATGAGAGAAGAGAAGATGCAGATATAGTTAACCGACTCAGCCGAAAAAGACTAAACTGTAAAGTGGTTCATAAAATGTATGTTTTTTTTCAAACGCAAAATGATGATTAAACATTGGAGTTTCAGCATTAGTCCACTTTGCTATGACATAATGAAAAACATCCCATCGAGTCCCAGATACGACCATCGCTCGAAAAATTCACTCGCACATGTGTATATATTACTCCTAAGCGTAAAACACCGATAAAACCAAGAACCTTATATTCCATGGATAATGAATCTTTCTCACTTTCTTGTCGCTGAAGATTCTAAGAATAAAATCACCATCGAATCTTGCTAGTCGAATGTTAAATTTTTCGACTTTAGATACATTATCATAGACTAAAAGCTTCTCAGATAAAACATTAGAACAACGGCGTCCCTACGCTACTGCAACGGTAAAACAACGCGAAGTGTACGTCTACAATCTTTACATTAATCTAAACCAACATTGATCTTATAATATTAGAGACATGCAAGATAACACCAGTGAAAGACTGGGCAGGTTCAACAATTGTACCTATTATATTTTCGATGTGGTTTTTAAGGCTAGGTCGATTACAGGTATATACACCTAAACGAAATACACTGACACGATTAATACTTAATACACCTGCAAAAGCACGCATGCAAAAGATTTAGAGGCAAAAGTCGAGTAAGAAGATCGAAAGGTTGCAGCGTTAAAGATTACGCGGAATTTGGATGAGAACAAACTCCAATACATTGTTATTTCAATGTAAGTATGATCGAAGATATAGCGCAAGAGACAGAATACACGCGTGCTAATCCTAAATTACATCCCTTTAAACACGGTATTTATATTATTTCCTCTTTACACTTAAATAACAATATATCACATGCTTCAACATATAAAACGGGATCGAGTGTTGCTTTGACTTTTTGACCACGCGTAAAACGACCGGGCTGCTCTCAATTTTATGAATGTATAAAAATATTATTGCTCATTATCAAGCACCAACGCGCGACTAGCCATCTACCGTCCGAAAATTTAGAATTGGGATATCCTACTTAAAGACGCGAACACTTTGGCCAATTAGTTGTTCAAGCTGGGCCGAAAACAGATATATCTGGCGTATTTATTGTTATACATAGCAATGAATCAAAAGCTAACGTCACACTTATAAGAGAGACCTGTAATAAGACATATAATTAAGTATCTAATTATAATACTCTGTACATCGCAGTTAATTTCTTAATTAAATTAATCAAAACAAAGCTATTGAAAAAATAAAAGGTATCTGATAATAACAAGTCCATATATCAGCTGAGAAGACAAAATTCTGCTCCAAAAATTACTACAAGTTTAATATCCCTGCTTGATGGAACTAGTTGGCCGTATGCCTTGTCTTGTGTTGAGCGCGAGTGATACAGGTGCGTTCTGGAATGGATGGGTTACCATGACCTTACAGCTACATCATGTATTCTGGGTAAATAAGTCGGGCCGCTCACTGCATAACACACTTGCTCTCAATTTGGGATTTGAGTTCGTTCACTTGCGTCTCGATGGTGTTTTTCAATTCTGGAATTGATAAATGTCTGGTTAGTAGATATTCACACTATTGACTCATTGATCACTCATTAACTACGATCTACTACATTCCATACATATATACTACGTCCCAGTGGAAATGTCTGTATAAAAATTAGCCGTTATGTTTTTGTTTAATTACATGATAACAAATTTAAATTTATCTATTGCTAAAAAATAAAACAAACTTTAAAGGAGAAATTTACAAGTTGTTTAGCCCAACCAAACCAAAGAGTTTTGTTATTTCACACATTACAACCTGAGGTTATATAAACCCGCTGATATGATGATGATAATGGTGGTGACTATTGAAGGTTTGAAAGGAAACGTCAAAAGCACAAGAGTCATTTTAAGGTTAGTGCCAGTAAAGCTTGTAAGGTAAGTTAACTATTATACGGTACACTTCACCCGCCCTGTATGGTATTATACCCATAAATCATCCGATGATATGTAAATGATAGTGAAAACTGCATCAAACCCACAGACACTAGAATCGACTTTATGTTATATGTATTGATAAGTTAATATAATGAGTTATGCAAAAATTTCCCACCCGATGTTAGTCCCATTATGCCAGCCACCAATAAATTGGGCACATACCACCTTTGAGACACGTGTAGTCTACAGAACACCTTTGAGACACGTGTAGTCTACAGAATGCTGCATTGGAATTTGTGGCGCCCGCGTCGCTTCTTCCCCTGTCCTATGAAATTGTGGTAGATACACTTTTTTATACCAGAGGTCAGAGAACGCCGGTCGTATGCTTGTTTGCCTAATTTTGGTCTATAAAAAGATACTGAAAAGATTACAAAAAGGAAAACTAACAGGAGAGGAAGAATGATTGGGCACTTGATACTTGATGAACTATTCAAAAATATAATTGAAGGAAAGGTGAAGGGAAGAAGAGGTCCAGGGAGACCGAGTAAGAGTTATGTCAGCCAACTGAAAGAGAAGCCAGGCGTCGTGTCGAACCTCAAATGTAATGCCAAGAATAGAGAGGTGTGGCGTATATCTACTCCACCGACAAGAGCCCGGCTTTTAAATAAAAAGAAGAAGAAAAAGATAGTTTTTTTAAATATAATTTTATTAAGGCTTTTGTTTTTATGAACATGTCAGCCTTATCGTATCCTAACCTATATTAACACACGGAGACAGTTACTGTTGCGCAGCAGCCAGATAGGTAATAAATTTTAAACGCTGCGTCCGAAAATGGATGTGCCAGCAAACACTGTATACCGCCTACATACCACTTATTCACATTTAAGCTGTTCATCAGTAACTGACTCTCGTGTTGATTGTGTTCACACTCCACCATCAAATGGTGCACATCCTCTACTGTAAGATACTTACTAGTGAACTCATCCTGATCCTCCAACTCAGCCTCGGCCGCCAGCTCCTCAGGGGTCTTCTTCTTCCTCATCAGAGGATTGTCAGGCTCGGCTTGCTGTTGCTCCACCACCTCTTCTTTCTTGGGGATTTTGTACTGTGGACAGGGAGGAAACTTTGTTAGTATAGTGCCATCTCTTTTGAATCACTCGTACCGTTCTGTATAGCTTGAGTTGATCAGAGAATTTGGAATAATCTGTATATATAAAACTAGCTAGTGCCCGCGGCTTCGCTCGCGTTAATCTTTTCTTAGCGGATGCCTACGTCATAACATCTACCTGCAACTTGTAGTGTATTCATGTTTATTTAACTTTTATTCTTGTCTATTTTACTATTATAATTACTTATTTAGCTCAAAATGTTCTTTTTTACACTTTCTGTAGTAAAATATATATATATAGATTGGACGTTGACTTTAAACGAAAAGACGAAACCGCTGAACGTAATTTTATGTTATTTTGGTTTTCCCAATATATATTTCGTGTTTATTTCCACTTTTTTATACTTAATTCTTTAAATTGTGTAAATTTTTACTTGCGTTTTTTCATTGTAAACAATTATGATTGTCAAGCGTTGTCGCATGTCAGATTTTATTTTTCTAAAATTCTATAAATTTCTATGTATACCTTTTCGCAAATGTTCTAATTTCGTATTTTATTTGAAAATTATGAAGCAATACGAAATTCTAAATCGAGGCCTATATAAAGACACTGAATGTCAGAACGGGTCAGTCTTCACTTCTCCGAGAAATCGGAGCGCGGAGCGAAATAAAGGTCTTGTCCCGGGGCCTGCTGACCCCGGGACCCTGCAAGCCTTCGCGTCGTAAATCGTCAATCTAAAATCTCATTGAAGACCTCGTTGCTGTGGACCTGAAGACTCCTCAATTTAAAACCTCATTGAAGACCTCGTTGCTGTGGACCTGAGGACCGAAGCCGGCTCTCATTACCCGTCGGCCGAGAGCATTGGGCTCCCATTACCCGCCCTACTGTGCCTGCTGTACCGTCAGTAGTGGATAAGGCAAGGCCACCTACTCCTGCCTGTCGTGCCTATTGAACCGTCAGTCGCGGATAAGGCAAGGCTCCCTACCGCCTGCCGTGCTGCCCGTGTCCTCGTCCAAATTCTTAACCCTATACCTTCTTTCTTTACCCCTATACCCCCTGTGCCGCGTTCGCTTTCCTAGTGTTTTTTTACCTCTAGTTATTTTTTTACCTTAACTGTATTTTATATTAAACTGTAAATATATATTAACTTCTCTTTTTAAAATCTGTTATTTTATTACATAACAAACTGCATGCCAAATTTAAGCCCGATCCGTCCAGTGGTTTGGGCTGTGCGTTGATAGATCACTATGTCAGTCAGTCAGTCAGTCACGTCAGTCATTGGACGTTGACTGATAAACGAAAAGACGAAACCGCTGAACGTAAAAACTTTGTCGTGTTCCCCGCGACACAAGATGGCGTAGCTTTGTATGTGATACGCCATATGGATACGTTTTCATGAAAAGGCAGTTGCGAGTTTCGGTTGCAAGTTTCTTCTCGGGTTGTTTGGTTGGTTAGAAATTGTGCACACAGGTTCTTTATACAGCGTAACGTAACCACTGAGAAAGGAATTTTAGAAGTTCCAAGGTGGAATTCACGCGGTTGAAGCTGAGGACAAAAGCTAGTCACCTACACTAATAAAAAAGTAGTTTGCCGTCAAGGGACGCCCGGCAGATACAAAGCAAATGAGCACCGTGACACGGCGCCGTCATGCCATTTTCCGTCACAGCATTCGAGTCGATTTTACTGCCAAGCTGCGCCAATAGATGTTTTACGTCAAAAAACCTATTTCATTCAAACAACGACTCAAATACAGGAATTCCTATGGAACAAAATAAATCTCTGGTTATTAATATGAGTAAATAAGGTTTAGATCCAATCCATTTGTGGCGGATCGGAATCGAACTGGGTCCTTAGGGAAATTACCAACAACCACTGCGCCGTAGGTCCCAGTACCTCTTTACTTTGTTAGTGCGAGAGACTTCGAGTTGATGCAAGCATTCCTAGGACAAATTGGAAAGGGAATATTCTTTGTAAATGTCACCGTAAAATTGTAAAGTGTCGAGAAATCGTTAACTATACAAACCATTTACAATGTATTAATATATTTTTCGATACTATACAATCTATCGACGTGAAACCGTCAAATCTTGAAATGCTAAGGTATATTATAGCGCAAACTAAACACTAGAGTTGAAGTTTGATCATTTTACTCGTAATTAAAATCGGTGGAAATAGTTTCAGGCGGGCAAAGTTTTGGCAATACTACATTATAAATTAAAATATTGTTCTATTCTCGTGTCCATGGTGATATGTTATTGTAGTGTTGCAATAAATTCGCTGAATCAGTTTTAATCCAAGACAGTCTGATACTTAATGTTAGTATTTTGTAGCTTTGAGATTTATAATCCTAACTAATAGTATAAATGCGAAAGTAAGTTAGTTTATTTCTTTGTTACCTCACGCTTTATCTACTGAACCAAACTTCATGAAATTATGCATATACATTGGTATTGAGTATCTTTCATCCCGAGAAAAAGTGCTGTTCCCGTGGGAAATCCAGGCGGGCGATGCCGCGGGCAAAAGCAAGTACAATATGATTATATCAAATACTGTATAAACTCTAGCGAGTTAGTATTTTATTATATTAATTAGTGTTTAACATGAAAAACCGGCCTAGTGCGTGTCGGACCACGCATAAAGTAGGGTTCCGTAGTCATTTTTGGCACCGCGCTGTTTTGCATTTCTTGCAAGAAAAAAGTATATATTTTTATTTTATTTATAATTTCAAAAGTATTAATCACAGGATACCCGAAACAATTTTAAATAAGTGTTACCGCGCCTGTTTCTTTACGTGAGTGATTTGAAGTTTATAGGTCCAAGACTTTAGAAATTACAGGGGGACACCGTGTAAACGATTTTGGCGGGCTATATCTCGCAAATGGTAAAGCTGATAAAAAAGTGTTGTATGAAAATCCTACCTTATTCTCATAGTCCTTTTCAACGATACCCCACAAAAGGGGGTGCACTCAAAAAAATAATTCACTTACATGACACTACACTCACTTCCCTTTACATGTATGGGGAGGTACCCCAATTAGGCTTCAATCATCTTTATATTCTTTTAAAATCAAATTTCGCTCACACCTCCTAGATCAATAAAAAATAAATACTCCAACACGTCGTCGTCGGTAGAGGTTGCTGAACTCAACGGGTATTTGTTGATCATACACATAGTACATATATATAATTTTTGGGTCCTTTTAAATGTCAATAATACAATACTACTACCTATTTGGACAAATTATTATTAAAATCACGCATAGAGCCTGTAAGTACTTACTCAACCTGTTTCATCTCACATTAGGTTCACACTCGCACCTCTAGGTCATGGCTGAAAATCAGTGTATTGCTGTACGGGCAATAATTCCACTGAGCCATGACCTTTTTGTTTTGCTGCAACACACACATTTATGGAATACTAGCTTTTGCCCGCGGCTTCGCCCGCGTGAATTTCCCACGGGAACAGTGCTTTTTCCCGGGATAAAAAGTAGCCTATGTGCTATTCCAGGTCATTATCTACCTCTGTACCAAATTTCATCGAAATCCGTCCAGTAGATTTTGCGTGATTGAGTAACAAACATCCTCACAAACTCACAAATTCACAAACTCACAAACTCACAAACTCACATCCAAACTTTCGCATTTATAATATTAGTATGGATGTGTTATCCTATCCATGTTTTCTTTTTCTTTTCTTGTTTTAATGTTTCGTGTACTTCTATTATTTGTATGTGTGTGTTTGTAGCATCAAATAAATGATTTTATCTATCTATCTATCTACCCTTAAAAAGGGTAATTTTAATTATTGTATTTTTAAAAATGAGATCTTTATGTGAAGTATCCTCGAACCAAGTTACATGCAAATCAGTCCATAAACGTAGAAGATATTCTGCTGTGACAGACTAGGACGGACGGACTGAACGATCTTATAAGGGTTCCTTGTCGGACTACGGAACCCTAAAAAGTGCCTGTGAAGGCCATGTATCAATAAAGCATTTTGACGTTGACTTCCCTTCCAGAAGCCGAAAGCAAAGGCTAGTTTGAAGAAAATCTTAAATTCCAAACTACATTTTTCTTGTCTCTCGCACTTTTCTCTGTCATAGTTTAATTGGAAAGAGTTCCCGAGGGGAGCAATCCTCTTTGCGTAATCCCCAATCGCAGCCATTTTAATTTCGCTGGGTCTCCTGCGGGAGCTCATTACGAACCAACTCAAGGATGCTGGAGCTGTTTATAATTTTAAACTGACATTTTTTAATGTGCCTTACAAAAAGTTGACAGAAATCGAACTGTTAGGTATTAGATTTCTCGTGCGTTAGCTAATATTTCTCGCTCTCAACTATTCTAGCTGCGACGCCGCTCTCGTGGTGGTGGATGAAGAGTAGGTATTTTATATGCAATTCCAGGATATATTCTACCCGTGTACCGAAATTCACCGAAATCCCTTCAGTAGATTTTGCGTGATTAGGTAAAAAACATCCTCATTCTCTACTCTCATTCCAATAGTGAGATAAGGTAAGGTAATTGTATAATCTACACTGCGTGCGGAATTCTTTCACTTTACAAACCCTAGTTCCTGTGTACCCCGCAGCAGAAAGACGTGTCTCCCTAATTTAATTCGAGCCGATTTTTTTCCATCCCCTGGGACCTCATTACGCCCCGCCTCGGGGATTACCGGGCTTGCTTTAATAATTTTATTTTAAATTGATTCATGACTTCATTTTGTTTGATATTAATCCAATTTCTTTTCATATTTTTACACAACGGCATAAAAACGGAGTGTTAGGTTTTTAAGAGTGTATACGAAAGTGTATCTTTTAACCAATTTAGGTTTTACTCCTGTGGGAATTCCGGGATATCGGATCATGAACGAGGCTGGCTATCATACACACAGAATAATTTTTCAAATCGAACCTGCGGCGGCGGCGGCGGCAGATCCACTCTGAAGAGTTAGCTTAGTATTATATGTTAAGTTATGTTATAAGTAATGTTAAGTTATATTACTTCACACTACAATAGACACTACAATAATTAATAATTCTTTACACTTTCGCTGACAGTCAGAAAGGAAATAAATTTGACGACTTCCAATTTTTTTTTAAATCACAATAAGTTAGAAACAAGTTGAAAATTAGAGTAAACGTATTTTTTATTTTACTAATATTTAAGTTTTTTATCAAGAACAGATGAATGTCAGCGATAGTGATGAACATCGAGGCAGAAAATTGTACATGATAAAACAATTCTTCAGTCTTCTGATTCTTCTCTTCTCTATCTTCAGCAGAGAGCGACTCAAAGAAGTCAACCTGACTCCATTAGGGAGTCTCGTGAGGACGGACTCCCTACTAGAGTCAATTTCACATCTATGAGCTAAGTCTTCTTTCTTCTTCTCTCTTCTAGATGAGAACTGGAATTGGTCGGCAACATAGAAAAGTATACAACATTTTATAATGTATTTTGGGTGGTATAGGTACTTTTCTGTGTGGCTCACTGTACAAAACAAAGTTAAAAAAAACAGAGTAAAAGAACAGAGATATAAGATAGAAAAAGTTTTGCCAATCAACTAATCATTTATACAAACTGTCGAGATTTGAACTAATGTCTAATACAAAAATTTCACCTAGCTACTTATAATTATGGTTAAAGAGCTCCGAGGCATATTTTTAGGGCTCCGTTTGGCTTTGGGACGGAATCCTAAAAACCCCTCAACGCATTTGCTACATGTATTTTTTTATCAAAACAGAATAGGTTTTCGTACTGGCTAACAAAGAAAAAATATTTTTGTTCATTTTTTTATCTATATCTGGATTTAACCTAAAAATACTTTAGTTAATATTTTAACGGAGGCAACACAGACAGTATACTGTTGTTCTCTAAAATGTAAACAATATTGCTTCACCAATTTACATACAAGCTTAACAACCAGTAATTTGTATAATTTCATAACGTACTGCCTTAGTTTCAGAGAAACAGCCATAATGAAAACCATTAGACGATCCCCTTTCAACAGTTAGCAATGAATATGTATTGACTTGATTAAATTATTACGTTTTACATAAATAAGTAGTAGTAAGTAGTAAGTTAATTTTAGGTATAATTTATGTTTGTACGCGTATTCACAATTATGCGTTATTAATTTTGTTAACCTATGTATTTTTTAAATTTTAATTCTTTAAATTATAGACATCCACGACACGTGCTGAGCTTAGGGCATTTTGAAGCAAGCTTATGGTGTTAATAATGTTAAATGTAAGCAATTTTCTTTCTTTCTTGTTACACGACTGACCAAAAAAGGAGTGTTATGTTTTCAGGGACATTATATTAAGGAGACACTTTGTAAGAAGGCATATTATACGACGGATTATTATGTAAATGACAAAAATGCGTGGCCCGAGCCTGGTACAGTGACCTCCTATGACTGTCATATTACTCTCTAGGTACATTGTGTACTTTTACTTTTTCAGTGACATTTTATTAATTTATAATTTTATTATTATTATTTTATAAAGACATATATAAATATTCAATGTATATTCGTCCACATATTATACAAATACGACATATGTTGTAAAGTGACGTCTTTGGAGAAAATGCAGCAGTGGAGTTTGTTGCGCCGCCTCTTCTCCACTTGCGCTTTGGAGGCGGTGGTAAACTTAGCTTTAAGTAATTTTATGACGTCAACTAACTAAAAAACAAGAATTTTACGATTTACAAGTGCTATTTATAAGCCTATATGAATAAAAATAATTGACTTTGACTTGACTTTGAGGGTTCATGTATGTAAGTATGTACGACTATGTAAGTTTCTTTATTCCATCATAAGTCCTAAACGGCTGAACAGATTTTGATGTGAGAGGTATTTTTAGATTCCTTGCATTCTTCCGAGTGACATAGGCTATATGAGTTGTCACACGTGTTTTTAATTTTTGAATAATTAGCTTATTTCTGTTAGGATACAAAAACTACAAAATTCCGTTATCACAGTTTTATTGCTGGAGGTCTAACTTAAAAATAGCTTAAGTTCCATCTTCAAACGCCGATTAGATTATTAACAAAAAGCTAGTCTGAGATTATTGCGATTTAAGTTATCGAGTTCAGGACAGAAAGTAAGATGATGCAATAGGTCGTTGCCCTAGCTATCTGGTTGCAGTAAACGGGTTACCAACTCATCAGAGAGGAATTGAAGCGTCTATAGATTTATTTACTGCCATTTTGGTGAAACTAGGCATCTTGTTATAAATAGGCAAGGGGGTTTCAAAATTTTTAAGATTAAGATTAGCGGCCCCTCGGGGCTTCGCTCCCGTGGGAATTTCGGGATAAAAAGTACCCTATGTGCTATTCCCAGTATTTTTCTATCCGTGTACTAGATTTCACCAAAATCCGTCCAGTAGATTTTTCGTGATTGAGTAACAAACATCCTTACAAACTCACATCCAAACTTTCGCATTTAAATTATAATTTTAGTAGGAAGTTGAAGGTTACAGAATATTAAAAAATCTGATTTATGTGCAGAACATTATAAAAAACAAGTAAAAACATTTGAAAAACTAAAAAACCCGCCTGCACAACAGGTCAAGTTACTTGAAAACTGTAATTTAAATAAAAACAATTATTATTATTAGAAACAGACAATGCTACGACAGACGTTTCTTATTTGTGATTGTGACAGAAACAGTCGTAAGGTTTGCAATTTTTTTCAGGTAAAATACTTTGTATTCTTTTTAACAGCTAGATCTTGGGATATTATTACTTAAAAAAAATTCTCTTTGTATCTTGGGAGTTGAAGAGTAATCGAGTCACGAGTAAAATTTCAACTCTGTAGGACAAGCGAAAGAAGAAAGTATGAGTTGCAAGAGAAGTACATTGTAATGTAAGTTACAAACAACAATATTAATATTATAGTTATATGTTTAAAACGTGTAAGTTTAAGAAAGACACATTATAAAGAAGCTTGTTAAATAAATAATACGTCTAAGGAAGCCCCTTAATCTCGTTTATATAAGTTTATAAAATGACCGCTCCAGCAGGTCATTACAGCTCAGCTGAGCTCATCTCGTCAATTTCCAGCAGATGGGATTGTAACCCGGTTAGTTGCAGATTGCCACGTAATAGCTATTGTATCGATCCACCGACGTAATCTAACTTATAAATGACTAGCTCCTGCCGTCTGAATTTGAAATTTTTCGCCCCTTTAGTGGTGAAATTTTTAAAATCACCAGGACGCTAAGAGCTTTGAACGGCAAGCAACATAGATCTGTTCAGCTGCACATTGAATGAATTCACAAAGGCTGCTTGAATGAATTCACAAAGGCAATGATGCATGAATTAGTTACAATGTAGCAAATAGAAAATTTTAATTGTAATTAACTACTCTATCGAATTGGGTAATACTGTAAGGTAGGGTAATCGAATAAATAAATAAATATAAAAATAATAATGTAAAATTTCTTTCGTAGTGCTCACCCTCAAGTCTCTACGCTTACTACCAATATGTCAGCGTTCAATTTTAAATATTACTGACAAATAGTATTTTCTATTATTCGAAGAGTGGGATAAGGAAAGGCGAAAAAATACACAAATAACTAATAAAAAAAATATAAGTATTAAAGGACACGTCTGCAGTGTTACCCGGGATAACGTGTCGTACACGATAACGATAAACTACAATAAAAATCACTAATTTATTAAAAACGTGTCCAACTAAACGCGCAATATATTTAGCGTGAAAATCTGTGAAAATAGTAATTTCCACAATGTACGCCGCTACCACTGGAACTCATCTATAAATCACTCTTACATCGGCGCGTTCGAGTGTAAAATGCGAAAATGTACTTGGGCAAAAAGGTGGAAAATCACGGAGGTGCGGCGTGTGGGCTCCGGGAAATGACGTGTCGAACTTGTACCGTCCGCAGCGCAATCTTTGTTGGTAGAAAATAATTTATTTTGAGTTTCACCATTTGACCACACTCATCAGTCTCGTGTGGTCTATTGGTAAATCATCCAATTTTTTTTATACTACTAAGTAGGCAAAAAGGCGTGTAAAAATTTAGTAAAAGTATTTTTAAAGAACTTTGCCCCTAAAAATGCTAGTTAAAAGTATTTTTAAGAAGTTTTACGGTACATACAAGTGATAAAACTATAAAATGGTTTGCGAGAAGTGACGTAAACAGTAAAACTCCAAAGTTACGGATTGTAAATAAGTTTAGGATCCATCCTGCTGCAGATATCATAAATTTATGGCACATTACACAGTTTTATTGCAATTTATTTTTGAAGAATCATAACTTAACAATCCTACTATTGCGGTCGTTATTAGCGAGAAAGAGAAGCAAAGATGTGGAAACTGCATAAACTTTCAAATGCATTATACTGATAAATAAAAAAAAAGTATGGCGGCCAGTGTTTAACGATACTATCCGAACTTAACCGAATAGAAACGAACGCCTGTTATGCAACTTATGATTTCTGTCTGTTATTTCCAACCGAATAAGTAATATCAACGCCCATTAAGAAACCTCGTTCTAAAATAGCTATAAAGAGTAATTAATATCGCTTTTCATTACACTTTTGCTGACGGTACGTGGAGCGTCACGCGGGCGCCTAATGTATCGGAAATATTGCTCGTCGCGTCGCCGGTGCCTGTTTTGTTAACCGTACAGTAACCAATAGTGATGCTACTCGATAACCACTATCGATAGTATTGATAGCAAAAAAAATTGATTGTAATATTATTGATAGTATAAAAGCCACTCATTTATATCATAACGCTATCTAGAATATAAAAAAAAATAGTTTTGTTTATTTTGGAGATGTTTATGTAATATCAATAGTAATTGCATATATGGGAAGCAATAAATATAATGTGCTGTTATAAATTAAATAACTTTGGATAGTATTCTACTAATAATTCTAGATGAGGACTGTAATAGTGATATTTATTTATTAAAAGTAAGCAACGCACGTCAGACACCCACGGTGTTGCAGGTGTATATAGGCTGCGGTGACCGCTTTTCATCAGGTGGACCACATGCCTTTTTGTCTACTTAGTAGTATAAGGTCGTAAGTTTCCCTCTATTATGGTTGAGATTTGCGATGGCTGACCCTCGCGTCAACTCGTGAACGGGTGTTGCCAGTGGGATCCTGCTTCGATCCTGATTCGAATTTTATTTTTATTTTTTGTTCTTAACCAATTTATTGTGGTTACTTGATCACAAACATAACCAGTCTTACTACAAAAGATTTAAACATCTGTTTAATAATTGTTTAGAAAAAACATTACTACAAAACGATGTCTAACACATGTTTTGGGGATAGAACGTGTTTAAGCATTGTTTAACTTTAGACAAGCGAATTCTCTGGTTTACGGAGTGTTTAGATCCTGTCTAGAGTCATTTTGATTGCTTGTTTGTTGTGTGAACTCGTGTTGATTTCTTACGACGACCAAAAATGGATTTTGGGATGTTTGAAATAGTTGATTTTATTGACGAAATTGATTGATTGAATTTTATTGATTGATTGTAAATGTTTTGATTTAATAAATAAAAAAATAAAAAAACTTGGACTATTTAACAGAATATATAGAGACGACGAAATACCACGTGTGAGGATAAATTCATTTGAGCATTACAATGAGGCGACTTTTAGGAAGAAATACCGGTTTAGTAAAGCCTTTGCCGCCAAAATAGTGGATTTGGTGAAAAATGATTTATTAATATTTATATTTAATAATAATAATATTTATATTATAATAATTAATATTTTCCTTGTTATCCATTGTCAAATTAATATGTAATTATTTTTATTTTACGAATAAAACGACCACAACTTTTTGAATACCAAAAATAAATAAACACGCGCGGGTGTGTGACACTGACAAGACAATGACCACTAAAAAAGTTCCGTTATAGGCGTTGCGTTCATTTTGACCCAAGAACTATTATTTGATTTTAAAATTAAAATGCATTTCGCTATCTTAAACCCGTTGCTTAAATCACTTAATTATTTTTTATACGTTAAAAAAAGATATAACAACGTTAAATGCTTTTTTTAAAATAACGTTACGCACAAATTAGATAAACATAAAATGCTTGAAATGGAAAAGAGATGAATGACCAATGACAGTTGAATGAATGAAAAAGAACGAACAGGTTTAAACCTTGTCTACAAAGACACTCTTTAAACTTGGTTTTGTGGTAACTAAACTTAGACAACACTTAAACACGCGTCTAACGTCTTAGACATTGTTTAGGTAAACATGGTTTAAACACGTGTTTATAATATTTTTTGTAGTAAGACGGATTATGTTTTATTATATTATTTAATTTTTTTCTTTCGTAGTTTGTAGCTTTGAGACATATATTATGATTAAATAATTAGTATCGATGTGAAAAAGAGCCTTCTTTGAAGACCAAGTTTCAATAAAAAAAAAATTGACTTTTTGACTTTTATAAAAAATAGTATCGTTATTAACAGTAGCGCTGTGACTATCAATCAAGCCTTAATCGTATTATCGATACTCAACATTTTGTGATATCGACAATCGATAATGGAACCATAGGTCGTATCACTAGTAACCACGTTGATTTTTATAGTTACCACAATGCACTAGAGATGTGCCAAATCGGTTCGTTAACTCGGTCCAAACCGAGTCGAGTTAAACTCGAACCGACCCGGTTTGTTACTCAGTTTTGACTGCAACGGGTTCGGGCTAGCCCGAACGAAACCATACCGTGCGAGTACCTACCGAACCGACAGCGTGCAACTTACGCTAGCGGGACGGGGCGGTCTGGACCAAAGTTGATGTTGATTATGAATCAACATCAACTTTGGTCCAGACCGCCCCGTAAGGCTTAACAAAACCAAGTTATGAACTTGGTTTTGTTAAGCCTTTCTTTTGCCAACGTAAAATTAATTATTTTTTTTAAAGCTTCGATAAAAATAAATGTCTATTGTGCAATTGTACATCCCGCTCTGACCTCCGACCGTCATAGCAACTCGGTTTGATCAACCCGGATTCAAACCGGTTTACATTGAAAGTCGAACCGTTCGACCCGGTTCGTGATTTTTTCGGGTTGGCACATCTCTACAATGCACTTCGAGTATGAAAATATTGCTGTTAGGTTGTGTTATCGTTTAGCGATTGTTATTCATAGTTTTTGTGTTGTAAGTTGATCGAAAAGAAATTTTTTAATGAACACGTTTGTAGTGGAATGTTTGTTGTATGTTTAAATCATTATTATAATACAAGATATGGCATGTTATTTGATTTTAATTAATCCTAACTATTATTATAAATGCGAAAGTGAGTTTATTTGTTACCTCTTCACGCTTTATTTACTAAACCATTTTTTGGAAATTTCGTATACAATTAGATAGAAGTACTAAGAAGGACATAGTGTACCTTTCATCCCGGGGAAAAAACACTGTTCCCGTGGGACATAAACGCGGGCGAAGCCGCGGGAACAAGCTAGTTGTTTAAATGTTGGATTTGGACAAAAGTAGCATATATGGTATTCCAAGTTTTGCTCTACCAGAACCCAAATTTTATCATAATCAGCTGAGTGATTGCGTACCAAACTTTCATAGAATTACAATGGCAACATTTTAAAATTTAATCACTTTGTTTCTGAAGCAAGGTTGTGACAAAGAGCCAATTATGCTTATTATTGAACTTGTCTTAAAAGATCGTATCTTATCTGTAAGGATCGTAGCAGGTGGAAATCGCTAGTCTCTGCCTACCCCACGGGAAAAAGGCGTGATAACATTTATCTATGTATTGTCTTAAAAGGCTTATTCATAATTTACAAGTGACCTTAATACAGGTTCCTGAACATGTTACACATGTCAAACATATCACAGGTAAATAACAGTGACAGTCGGTAATTGGTTGCGTGACCCGGCGCGACTGGCACCACTCGATACGCTGAACAGGTACTGATACTTGGTAACAGGTATTTATAACGGAGCGTGGTTAAAGCGTTATGTTTCTGAATATTTGACTAAGATAACCTACAGGCACAATATCTCGTCTCTATCGCTTACGGGGTAAACAGAGTCAAGTCGTGAGACTTGAAGGCCACCCTTAGCTGAATAGTGGGCTTACTGGTGAAATAAAGATTCAGATATAGTGACAGGTTGCTAGCCCATAGCCTATGAGAAGAATCCCCAGTTTATAGCCCTGATATGACATTTATATGACAGATGATGGCAAAATAACACGAACACAATAATCATTCTGTGAATTTAAGTAAGCCAAATACTACCGAAGGTTTCCCTCATGACTGAGGGTCGTGGTCATTATATGGAATGAAACATACACAACGACTATCTTGGCAATTTTAATGGAGTGGTTTGCTATTGCCTTCTTCATTTCATACACTAGCTGATAATCATCAACCATAACGCAGGTTTCCTCACGATGTTTTCCTTCACCGGAAAGAAAATCAAGATAACCAAGAAAAAAAAATTCAAAAAGAAACACCATAAAAAAGCTCCTTAACTCCGTCACATATGGAGTGCTTGCGCAGACTAATGTGTGTTTGTATGTTTGCTCGTGGGGCGTGAACTGTTCGGAGGCTGTATTTGCCGAGATTAGCGGACAAATTGATTCTCGCTCTTCACCCCCTCTGCACAATACAAAACGTTTTCTTTTTAAATGAGGGTTATTTTTTGTGCATTTAAACCTTTAAAATATCTCTTTATTTGAAAGTTTTTTTATTAAAGATGGGTTTGCTATTGACCACAATCTTGCCCGAGGACAGAGATGAGGTCTACGGTGTAGCGAGCTTACCCAAAAGCAGTCTATTCACTCTGGTTTTGAAGAGAGTCAGGTTGTATGTGCTCGGAAACACAGACGCAGGCAGGGAGTTCCATTTCCAGAAAGTATTATTTTTTATTAAAGGAAAAAAACCAGAGAGATATATGAAAAAGTTAGGGGAAGCGTTTGCCCAGCAATGGGACAATAAAGCAAGAAAAATCAAAGCATTATTAAGACCATAGAAACTGTTTAAAAAATAGTTTAAAACGTTTTCTTTTTAAAACGCACAAAAATGATGTCGACAGCTACGACTTGTAACAGTGCTACACATTTGCTACGCCGTAGCACAGCTACGACCCACACGTCCAGCATAGCATAGAAAAGTATGATTCGTAGCAGCGCTACACATTAACTACGCCGTAGCTTAGCTACGACTCGGTCGGTCGTAGCACCACAGGAAATGGAGCAAAATGGTAACAAAACCCACTGTTGTCTTTATAATGACTAACGGTCAAATGTACAGTTGGCCACATGGTAAAGTATACCACTTTGGCCGTGGCCCAATGATCGTAGGTATACAGCATAACGTAATTAGACGATCAAATTTGAACGAAAATTTGATTCAATTATTGAGTGAGCTAAGGAGCTCTCCCCGACGTCCTAGGTGAGCGAGAGAAAACTACGCGGCGCGATGTGATGCTGCGCACAGGGCAATAAATATAAATAAACAAACAAACTTAAGGGTCAGAAAGCTTGAATAAGAAAGTTAGATTTCACCCCCGACCCCCCTGTAAGCTACAAGGGCGCCCCCTCATAGAAACTAAATAGTAAAAATTAGCTCCATCTATCTCATAATCTGCAAACCATCTAATAAACTGTTTTTTTATTTCAACCTTTTTCAACAAATTTGTTCTTGAAATACTTATTTTAGACTCTACGTATTTTGTTGTTTTATTGTAATTGATATTTTTTTGTGCCAAAATTGAATGATGGTCGAGTAATTTGGAACTATTAAAATTATTGCAATTAAACTTAATTTTGGTTGTTAAATTTTGATTACCTGAAGGTGATACATGTAGAGTTCTAAAAGCGAAAGTGAGTAGGTGCTCCCAAGCCAGAATTGAATTTTCACTGACTGTTTTTTTATGGCTGATGATAAAGCTTGGGAAACTGATAAGCGAGCACCTTTAGGTATTCTCTTGACTATTGGTAAGGTTCTTTTTAATTGTGAAAGATGCTGATGTAATGGATGGATGTTAGTATTACTGGGATGGGATGCACTTGAAGAAACAGGATGAGATGAAGTTAAAGGATGAGATGCACTTGAAGAGACTGGTTGGGAATGCAGTAAAGGGTCACGTGTGTTATGAATTTTTCCAATGTGTATGTTTAAACCTTTTAAACCTTTAAAAGATCTAGGCTGGGAGCATTGAGTACACCAGACTCTGTCATCGGACGATACAGTTTGGTTGGACTTATTATTTCCAGGTGAAACTCTCTCGCGAAGCTTTGTTGAAAAAATAAAATAATCTAGTAAAAACTTAAAATTACTTAAAATATATTTATATAAGTATATTAATACGTAAAAAAAAGGAATCACTTCACACAAATGTATTTTTCTACATAGAACTTCACTTTCTTTTCATTTCGAATATGTAAAAGAATAATATAAGAAATACATATGTGTCGCTACACGCTCTTGAATTTACGTGTTTCGTCTTATCTGGGGTCCCTGGTCAGGAAGTACTTTGTACTTACCCCAATGCCTTCCTCACCCTCATCGGGTATTCTGAAGATTCTGTTTTTCGTCTTGTTTTTTCATTAATTATGCCAAAAAAATGTAGTCTTTTTGTGTTCTTTTTCGGTCTTGACTTTTCAAATAAAATAAATAAATAATAAATGATTTTGATCATAGACGTCAGGTTGTCAGCAGCATGGAAGAAAAAGATCTGAATTTATAGATATTTTTTTGATCTTGTTTTAATTTTCCATGGTGTAGCGGGCGGATGCACTAAATTGTATTATTTTCTTTGTGTACTGGGTGCAATAAATATTTTATTTTATAATATTTCTATTCTTGTGAGAATTTATGACTTGACACCTCGACAGAAGGACGGCGGCATAAGACCCATTGCTGTAGGCATGACCATCCGCCGCCTAACAGCCAAAATCTGTTGCAGGGCTGTAGCAGCCGCCCTTGAGGATTACTTCCAACCCATTCAATTAGGATTTGGTTCCAAGGGTGGTTGTGAAGCCGCCGTCCATTCTTTGCGAACTCACCTTTCTACTCAGAAAGGTGAAGTTTTGTTGAAGGTGGACATTAAAAATGCTTTCAATTCGGTTGACAGAGGAGCTATGCTGACACAAGTTAAAGAGAAAATTCCTTTTATTTATAATTTTATATGGCAATGCTATAGTCAAAATTCCAAATTGGTTTATCAAGATCATACTCTTTCTTCAGAGGTAGGGTGTCAGCAGGGCGATCCTTTAGGTCCGGTTGTTTTCAGTCTTGCTATCCACCCTGTGGCTAAATTGATTCGATAAGTAGAAATTAGAGTACACTATCAATCACCACATTGGATCGAATACTTATTGAAAGCATTCGCCGTTAATAAGCGTTGCTACAGACGATTTAGACAATAGGAACAATGCACAAACCACTTACCATGTAGGCAGGCTTCGAGCACGATTCCTCACGAATAGTTCTTCCTTTAGACACCTAGCCGGCCAGCCACACACGATTATAAAGTTCCAAAAACACTGTTGAGCACTTGAAGTTTTATTAAGAATAATTGAGTAAAATGTAATGTTTGATGCGCGCGCGCCTTCGCTTTCACGTACAGACACGGAGAGGTTTTTACTGGTTCTGCCACCAGCCTTCTGCTACCAGCCTATGGCGTTGATCTCTCAGACACCGGTAGGATCTGCGCATGCGCCAGCGGAAGTCCGGGCGCCCCATTGGCTAAATAGAACTGCAGCACAGCGAATTGTGATGATTGATAAGTGCATCGGTAAGGCGCGCGAAATTCAAATTGAAAGGTAAACAAGATTTGCGTTGAAAACGGAACATTCCGCCCACCAAAATACCAATAGGATTTTCCCAGAGTAAGAATAAGAAACGGTAATTAACGATAAATATGTTTAAGTTATTATTCTAAACTTAAAAGCTAACAAATGATAAGTTGAAACGATTATACGGAGGGTAGAGGACATAGTTTGACCAAAGGTCTCTTAAGCGAGTGATCCCTGGCTGTTCTAACGGTTGCGACTCGAACTACCCCATCAGGGCCAGGATGCAAGGAAACAACTCGTCCTAATGCCCATTGAAGAGGAGGCCGATTGTCCTCTTTTATAAGTACGATTGAGTTTACAATTAACGGTGTTGAGTCCGTGGTCCATTTTGCTCGCTGAGTTAACCCATGTAAATATTCATTTTTCCAGCGTTTCCAAAATTGTTGTTGAAAAGATTGGATAAGTTGCCATCGATTTAGTCGATTGATTTTTACGTCCTTGTAGTCGAAGTCAGGAACTGCTGTAAGAGGTTCCAGCGTTAAAAAATGACCGGGCGTAAGAACGTTCAAATCGTTGGGATCCGAGCTCAATGGACACAAAGGCCGCGAATTTAAAATTGATTCGATCTGAGCGAAGAGTGTGGTAAGCTCTTCAAACGTTAAGACCTGATCGCCAACAATACGGTACAAATGACTCTTTGCGGCTTTGATTTGGATTTCCCACACCCCTCCAAAGTGGGGAGCAGAAGGTACGTTACGTTTAAAATCTATTTTTTCCGCATGAGAGGCTTGTTCGATACCTGACGCTAGTTGTGAACTTGCACCAACGAAATTCGTACCGCAGTCAGAGTGAATAACATTGCAGCGGCCGCGACGAGAAACGAAGCGACGCAATGCCGCGATGAAGCCGTCAGTCGATAAAGTAGAAACCACCTCAAGGTGCACTGCTTTTGTGCTCAAGCATACGAATAAACACAAGTACGCTTTATCGATTTTAGCACCACGATGAAGCCCGAGCTTAATTCGAAAAGGCCCTCCTAGATCGACACCTACGACAGAGAAGGGTTTTGCCTGATTGACACGAAAGGCCGGAAGCCGTCGCTCATAAAGGGTTGCAAAGGTTTCGGTTTAAGACGGTAGCATCTTATGCATCTTGAAAGATGATGACGTACAGCATGCTTTGCCGCAAGTATCCAAAACTGTTGTAAAATCAGATAGTTGGTTGTGTTCAGACCGGGATGAAAATTGTTTCGATGAATAGATTCGATTACAGCTGATGTAAGAACACTCTTTTTGGGCAATAATGCGGGATACTTATGTTCGAAGTCAAGATCGGAGCGCGATAGGCGCCCGCCTACTCTGAGTATACCCTGCTCGTCCAAAAACGGGTTTAGTTTACGAAAACTGCGAGGTAACTGTATCTTTGATTGTAATTTGGATATGACATCCAAAAAACAACGATGTTGGAAATGTTTGACGATAATTAGTAACGCACGATGACGCTCAGCGTCCGTTACGAAAAGATTATCTGATCGCGGAACAGTGTTACGCATGTTATTACAAAACCTGCGAACGTAAGCGATAATGCGACAGATTTTATCTAAAGAAGAATATTTTTCGAATAGCCGATCAATTATAGACGTGTGATTAACGCTTTCGATTTGATCCGAAACGAGAACCGTGGTGCGACGCTGCTCAGAGAGCACCGCATTGTCATCGTTTGAACGATTTTTCGATGTATCGATTGGCCACTCAGACTGTGGTTGAGACAACCATTCTGGGCCCGCCCACCATAGGGCATTGTTTAGCAAATCGTGAGGCAATTGCCCACGCGAACAAACATCTGCAGGATTTGTGACAGATGGTACGTGCCTCCAGCACTCGGTCGGTACGATATCTTGAATGTGACTTACGCGGTTTGCAACGAATGTCACCCAGCGAGAAGAAGGAGCTCGCAACCAGGATAAGGTAACGGTGGAATCACACCACAGATAAGTGTCATGGACAGGAATCCGCAGCGTGTCCTTGACAAATTTGATAAGGTCTGTAAGCAAAACTGCACCACACAGCTCTAAGCGAGGTAACGATTGACGTTTTAAAGGAGCTACACGAGCCTTTGCACATACGAGAAAGACGCGAACGGAGCCGTCAGACTCGATAACACGCAGGTATATAACGGCGCCATATGCTGCTTCGGAGCTGTCACAAAATCCATGCAGTTGATATGATTGAGCGCTATCGGTAGCGTATTTACGTGGAATTTTAAGATTCCTAACTTGAGGAAGCTGTTCAGAGAACTTTTCCCATTGAGAGATAATTTCCGGTGGGGGCTTATCATCCCATGAAAGACCTAGAATCCAAAGCTTTTGAATAAGACATTTGGCATGAATTGTCAAAGGAGATAGAAAACCCAGAGGATCGAAAATTCTGGCAACCTCACTCAAAATCGTTCGCTTGGTGCACGGTTGATTAGATGGATTAACGGTAAAGACGAACGAATCCGAAGCAGGCTCCCACTTAAGGCCCAGAACCTTGATAGTTGTGTCTTCAGTTTCGGTAAAAGTGATTGCTTCTGAAAGACACGCCTCCGCGGGAAGATCGCTAAGTAGCTCGGGTCGGTTACTCACCCATTTTCGGAGCTCAAACGAGCCAAGACCGAAAAGAGCGATGAGTTGAGTTTTGATTTCTCTGGCGTCCTTCAGCGATGAGCTTCCGGATATGACGTCATCAACGTATATGTCGGAAGTTAAAACGGTTTTGGCCTTTGGGTACTTGTGACCCTCATCGTTGGCCAGTTGCTGAATAGAGCGGCACGCCAGGAATGGAGCGGAAGACACTCCGTACGTTACGGTATTTAATACGTACTCTTGAAGAGGCTCATCTGGGTGAGCTCGCCAGAGAATACGTTGATAATCACGATGTTGAGGAGCTAGGTTGATTTGACGGTACATTTGGCGCACGTCTGCCATGAAGACAATTGCGTGCTCACGGAAATGAAGAAGGATCTCTACGATATTTGATTGTAGCTTCGGTCCCGTCAGCAGCGAGTCGTTTAGCGATTTGGAAGTTGCATCTTTAGCCGAGGCGTCGAATACAACGCGAAGCTTCGTTGTAGCGCTGTCGGGACGTAGCACACAATGGTGCGGTATATAATACTTGCCTTGACCCATTTGCTTGGCAGGTACCAGAGTCATGTGACCACTGTCGATATAGTCAGTCATGAACTCCACGTATTGTTGGTTTAAATTGTGATCGCGATACAGACGCCTTTCAATGGCATGAAAGCGTCGTAAGGCTATCTCTCGAGAACCTTCAAAGACTGGCTCCTCGTCGTCCTTGAAGGGGAGACAAACTACATATCTACCTGTCTCGTCACGGTAGTGATTACTGAGAAAACTATTTTCACAGCGTTGCTCTTCTGGGGTCAATCGGGAAGATTGTGGAACGTTATCGATTTCCCAGAAACGTTGAACAATTTTGTTTAAACTATCGTCTACGGTAGAAGGGGCTACTCCTAGTAGACTGGACGATGCGAGTCTGGACTTCCCAAGAAGAAGCCAGCCGAAGACTGAGTTGAAAGCTCGCGGTTGAGAGGCGTTACCCTTCAGACGTTGTTCGAGAAGTGACTCAGCAAAGACGTCGGCACCTAACAAGACGTCGATTGGACCAGGGATGTCAAAACCAGGATCAGCTAGCGGTAGTGTTTTGACCTCCTCCCATCCTTTCGTATTTAGCCTTGCTATCGGTTGATCTCCGCAAATGCTCGGTATGACGAGCATTCCCAGACGAAACTTTACGTTACAGTTGGTGCCAATGTCGCATGTAACAAAGCCACTGACTGAGGCAGGGCTGCCCCCTAACCCATAAACGTTGATATTACCAGTTATAGGTTTTAGATTTAATCGTTGAGCGGCGTGAGCCGTGAGAAAATTGTTTTGACTGCCGGTGTCAAATAACGCGCGAAATGTATGAAATTCACCAGAAGCATCACGAATCTGGACTAGAGCTGTTGCCAGTAACACGGTTGTGGTTACGGTTGGATCAGACTGAGTCAACGAATCCTTAGCCACTAAGGTCGCCGAGCTTGCCGCCGACTCCTTATGTAGCAAAGTGTGGTGTTAACGTCTACATTGTCGACATGAAAACATTGATGTGCACTCTCGCACTGAATGGGATGCGTTAAGACAATTGTAGCACCATTTCTTTTCAGTGGCCACAGCCATGCGCTCATCTATTGATTTTGCCAAAAAATCATTACAGGCCGAGATGTGATGTTCATTGCGACAGTAGGCACATTTACGAATCGGAGTGCTCGAATTGTGAGCAGGTTTCGCTTGTTGTTTATCACCAACATTTTTATGAGTAGTGACGGTGGGAGCGACAAGCGAATGCGTGACGTTATGTCGCTTGAACTTCTGTGAAGTTCCCGGTGTGTCCTTTGAAACGTTAGCGGTTTTATTGGTAACATTCGAAAAGTGCGTGTCGCGAATTAATGCTTCACCTTTAGAGTGTAAGAATGCCCTTAAATGGTTATACTGTGGAAGCTCAATATCGGTATGTTTTTCCTCAAACTCGCGTCTTAATTTGGTATCGAGTTTGGCCAGAACATTATAACAAAGAACAAAATCCCATTTATCGGTAGGTAATTTTAAAGTTTTTAAAATTGTTAAGTTCTCATCGATCGTGTCTAAGGCGCGTCGAAAATCTTGAGCGTTCGAAGTCTTTAAACTAACGTCCAAGATATCACGCCAGCACGTAAACGCTAATTCGCGTTTATCTTCATAACGGGACTTGAGAGCCTCGTACGCACTTAAATAATGTTCACTTGCAACAGGAAAAGTTCTAATGAACGATAAAGCATCACCACTTAAAACTGACACGAGATAGTGAAATTTCTCAATATTACATAAGGAGGTAGAATCATGTATCAACGCGTTATAAGTTGCAATGAACTCAGGCCATTCCTTGATAGCACCGGAAAAAGTTGGCAACGAAATTTTTGGTAACCGCATATTTCCACTGTGCGAACCGGTCAATGAATTATGTTTCGAAGTGTCAGCTTGTTGAGATGAACGTTGTTCAAATTTTCGTTGAATTGCCAACACTTGAAAATACAATTCGTCAAATCGATCCTGAAGTTCATCGTCCTCCTCATCGGCATCATCCTTAAGAAGGTCCAAAATAATAAAATGGGAGTCATGAAAACTATCAGCAATCGTTTTTATTTCATGACAATATGAAAGAAATAACCCTACTTGTGATTCATCGGTATTGGCTAAGGTACCTACTTCCAAAGCCTTCGTTAAGCGATTATATGCTATAGTTCGTTTACGTCGCAAACTGGGCAAATTATTAATAGTGTACGTATTTTCGATACCCTTTTTAATAGTAGGTTTAGATTTACGCCTTGATAGTAAAGACATAATTAATATCAAAACAATAAAACCTGATAGCAACAAATATTCGGATTCGATAAAAAAGTTTAGTTGCGAACGTCTTCAGCGAGACCGCGTTCACAAGAATCGACGAGAATCACTGGGGCGGTATTACACGACAACAGGTAATATTGTCACCTCGGTCACCTGAGTTTTAAATTGAAATAAATTAAATTGATAAGGATGAATTAAATGAGCGTTAGGAACACTAAAAACGGTTTGCGATATTCGTTAATGTACGGTAAATAAAAAAAATAAAAATCAGTTTTTTTGTAAAAACAAAAAACTATGATTTTTAACCTAAAACGGTAATAATGAAAATGTGAACGCACCAAAATTCGTTGAAAATATGATACGATAAACGATACAACGTCACGATAAAAAATATTTCGTAATTTGAAACGAAATAAATTTTCGATAAATAAATATCAAGAGGAAACGTTGAACGGTTGGAAAAAAGTAGTCGAGTTATAACGAACTATCAACATAAAATTATGAGAAGGTGGATTTGCAATATTGTTTATTGCGAACGGTAAAACGGTAGATAATTTTATGCTAATAAGTATAAAACGACAAAAGAATTTATTTTCAACAAATATTCTAGAAACTGATGGAAGCCATCTTAAATCGATAAACGGTAGGTAAGGTACTCAACAAAACAAAATGGAACAAAGACTTGTTTTCCGATTAGTAATTGAAACAAAATGTTATGTTTATTCGTTTTAGCTGTACTAGTAAGTATAATAAGCGTGGAATACGGTAAATGAAGTAGCAATTACTAAATCGAATTGGTATTTGGCGGCAGACTGAAGGTAGGTATCCAAAGTTCCCGGGTTTCGGCACCAAAAAATGTGGCTAAATTGATTCGATAAGTAGAAATTAGAGTACACTATCAATCACCACATTGGATCGAATACTTATTGAAAGCATTCGCCGTTAATAAGCGTTGCTACAGACGATTTAGACAATAGGAACAATGCACAAACCACTTACCATGTAGGCAGGCTTCGAGCACGATTCCTCACGAATAGTTCTTCCTTTAGACACCTAGCCGGCCAGCCACACACGATTATAAAGTTCCAAAAACACTGTTGAGCACTTGAAGTTTTATTAAGAATAATTGAGTAAAATGTAATGTTTGATGCGCGCGCGCCTTCGCTTTCACGTACAGACACGGAGAGGTTTTTACTGGTTCTGCCACCAGCCTTCTGCTACCAGCCTATGGCGTTGATCTCTCAGACACCGGTAGGATCTGCGCATGCGCCAGCGGAAGTCCGGGCGCCCCATTGGCTAAATAGAACTGCAGCACAGCGAATTGTGATGATTGATAAGTGCATCGGTAAGGCGCGCGAAATTCAAATTGAAAGGTAAACAAGATTTGCGTTGAAAACGGAACACACCCAATCATTGAAAAATTAAATTCAAAATTTAATGTTTGGTACCTTGATGATGGGTCACTCGGAGGCGACGCATCCCAAGTTTTAGTAGATTTAGAAAGTATTATAAAGGAGTTTCAAACGATCGGCTTAAATTTGAATTTTTCCAAATGCGAGTTATATATTGACGAGCATATGCCCTTTTTGGATAAAGTGAAATTTTTATCAAAGTTTAATAATTTGGCACCGGTGAGTTCTTTTCTCAAAGAATAAGCATTGCCATCCAGCGTGGCAATTCTGCCAGCCTCCTGGGCACGCTTCCGCGGGGCAATGATCTGCGGGATATTTTCTACCTATAGTTGTAATTTATTAAGTTTTTTTTTTTTTTTTTTAATTAAGTTTTAGTTTCTTTTTAAGTTGTACTATTTTATTATTTAGTGTTAAATGTATATATATTTATTACTTTTGTCATTTATTTAAAAAAAAAAAATAATCCAAATTAATGAATGCAAAATTAAGGAAAAGTAAACAAAAAATGTGTTTTAGTCAGTGTTTTCGTAAAGCTACTTACGTAGTAAGTAATTCATGTATAGTACGTTGAAATATGTAATGTAACATTTCGACAACAATGTCATATTAGCGTTTGGCCAAGTATTAAGTTTATGAAATTTAATTCGAAGAGTGCTAGGTTCGAGTCCTTGCTGTTATTTGGGAATTCGGTTTTCTTTTTTAAACATAATTTTATGGTGAAAGTGAGTTTGTTTTTTTGTTACCTCTTCACGTTTTATGTACCTACTGAACCAATCTTTCTAAAATTTTAAATACACATACCTAGTTAGAAGGACGGAGAATGTCCTACCTTTCATCCCGGGAAAAAGCACTGTTCCCGATGAAAATTCACGCGGGCGAAGCCGCGGGCAAAAACTAGTGTTATAATATAACATGGGAAATTTCACATGCATTTCGAACAAGTTGTTAGAATAATGGTTACGTACGTACAGACGAAGTACCTGCGTCAAAACGAGAAAGACTGTTCAAATCTCCTCTGTGATATATTTTTTTTATTTTTTTAAATTCTAATACATTATTTTATATTTTTTTTACACTAGCTGCGCCCCTGGGCTTATTTGGGCTATATATATATGGGCTTACCCTATTTGCTATTCCCGGTATTTTTCTACCCGTATACCAAATTTCATCGAAATCCGTCCAGTATATTTGCGTGATTGAGTACCTAACAAACATCCTCACAAACTCACAAACTCATATCCAAACTTTCGCATTTATAATATTAGTAGGATACAACATAAGAAGAAAAAATATACACAGTCTGTCAAGAAATAAATTTAGTAGTGTCGTGGGTAAAAAGTGAACCAACATTATCCGATACATAAACGGTACAAATTAGAAAAAGAGGCGCCCTCTGTCGGCTTTCTTATCGGAGTATAATTAGAACTTCAGAGAAAAATTCGCAGGTTCGATCCCCGGTACATTTTTTTTACTTCATTTTTTATTTGGTAATTATTTTGTATTAATAATTTTTTTGACCATTAATGAGTGTATTAAAAATGTATTTGTTCAAGAATAAGCATTTTTCGTGATTCACGTCGCTCTCATGTCGCAAAGCAGCATCGTGCTGTTTTGACGACTTTTTAAGAGCGCCATCTAGTTCTTGATTTGTATAACAACCTCCATGTTGTTATAATTTACGTAAGTAAATTTGCGGAGCAATTTGACATGCGTCTGCCTTGTCTAAATGCCACCGGCAGTCTGAGGACAGAGAGGTAAGACGAGTTGCCATATGAACGACAAGGAAGGTATGATGTTTCCATTAAAAATTGCGTTGGACCTAGGTGAATAATGTTATAATTTATGATTGTGTAGTAATAAATAACTTGTTTTAAAAAATTCTTTAATTAAAAATTCAGTTATCATATGAACTAAATAAATGTTGAATAATATATTAAAAATATCATCGTATTACTGAGTTTTTTGGTGATTTAGGTACAATGTTTAGGATTATTTTTTATCGAGCAAACTTAGTCAAATCATGTTTTCGGTTCTTGTAGTGTGTTGCTAATTTCAGAACTGTACAGTAAGTGCAAGCAAAGTAATTTGGTAGGCAAAACGCGAAATTCTGTCCCTTAATTTCGCATTTATAATATAAGTTAGGATAGTATTAAATTATAGTAGAAATTTTATATTAGTAGATGAAAATACCTCTTTAAAGAGGGAGATATTAGGAGCACCCATAACCGGAGAGCATGTATGCAGAGAGTGATGAGTGTAGAGGAAGCGAGAGAGATCTGTAAGAATCGTAGCAGGTGGAAATTTCTAGGCTCTGCCTACCCCCACGGGAAAAAGGCGTGATAATATGTATGTATGTATATTGGTACATATATAAATAAACTGCCATTTAACTTCAGTTTAAACATCAAACCAGCCGCTATAAGGCCTCTTGTTCGTCTAATCAGAGCCCTAACTTGGTTTGGGATCTATAGCGGAGTGGAGGCAAGTTCGTGATCTTATTATATCATTTCCGTTTCCGTAGGGTATGGTGTCTGTTACAGCGTCGGGCGGGGTGTGTGTTGCAGCGATAAGTTTATGGTAGACTACATTGTGTTCTCGGCAATGCTCGGAATATTTTGTCATACAGAGAGCCACAAATAAAATCAAAAGTGGAAAAACCTTTCAGGAAAGTCGTAAAAGAAAGTTTAGGCAATAAAGCAAATGGAATTTTGAATAACAATAGGGAACGATAATTTCAGGGAACCCGCCTTTACTATCCTAAAAACGGTCGATTTTACATAATATATTAATTATAATATTTCCACAAGACCAACACTAAACCTGACGTCTGTTGATTAGTTGTCAGTTGAAATGTTTTAAATTATTACTATGTAAACGTAGTCAGATACAAGTTAAATCACTAAAACTAACTAGTAAATAAAATCCATCTTCATTCTAAAAAATCATTTTCATCTTTTAAAACATTTTAAAATAGCAAAATACGTTGCCTCGCTGCTAGTGGCACCCCACCGCATGACAATTAAAACTTGTAACGTCAACTCTGGCGCGTGACATAACTCGCGTCATTACTAAAAGAGGGGGAGGGGGGGGGTCTTATTATATGGAGTTCTTTGATCTTTTATTTATTCAGTATCAATACATAGTAGTCTATCTATACATATAATAAAACTGTAACAGTACGACTGCAGTCGCGACATGGCAGTACGTTATGATTGTGGAATTAATGACGGCGAAAACTACTATTTTTTAATGCATTAACTGATTCGTGGGAACTATGGACGGAATATATTTCAGAGGATGACATAGTATAATTTATTAATAGACGATTAATTAAGTATTTAAAGCAAATATCATAAAAAAATGACAGGGTCTTCAGTTCTTTGCGCTTCGGCCAGTTGGTTATTTATAGGTAGGTATGTGTATATCTAATACAGAATATAATATCGTTGAGCTAGCATCCACACACAAAGAAACTTACTTTAAGGCTAGCTCAATCTACGTGAATTTGTCCCTAAAGTTACATATAACCAAATGATGAAAATGTAACCTAACCAAATGAAATACGCCAAAACAAAGTTCCCGTTCGCTCCGAACAACTTTATTGACCAGCGTTATTGCATTAGCGGAATTTCTCGAGTCGCTTTGACTGGCAATTTTAGACACAAATTTTATTAAGGCCCGGCCCTTATAGTGCCGTAATAGCAGTAATAGTCGGGGCTCCAAAGTGTCGCCAATTTACTGCTCCATTTTAAACTTACATTCCAATATTCATACTTTGTACTCTGAAGGTGAACGTTTTTAAAAGCCTGTATTGGCACGGCCACAGAGAAAATAAATTCAGCCAAGCGTGACTGAAATTTATTTTCTCTGTGGCCAATAAATTCACAAACAATACTTGCGTAAGTCGACATGCGAAGTGAAGCATTTTTCAGTGCGTTACCGATGGCAAGCCTTTCTATTGGACGAGCAGTGACGTTTGTCCCTCAAGTATCGTTTATGAATAGGTTTTTGAGTCCCTGTGAGATGACAGGCACTATAAACCTTCCAAGTAACGTTTGTGAATACGGGTGTAACACGTAGTGTACACGCCAATACTCTGGCGTGTGAACTTGAGGTATTAATGGTCTACTTAATTGAATGAAAATGCGTAAGTTAAAATTGAACTAGTTATTATTAATAAATATTACAATATCAGACTGAGAACTAAAATAGATACATGTTTTTATTTGGCGGGATCTGTCAAGAGTGAAAAATATTTGAACTAGGAACACAAGTTTGCATTTCTTTCTTTTTAAATTCTGTACGGCCAGCGCAAAGTAAATGACAATTTGGTATTAGACAACAATATTAAAAGGCTTATCCATTCCGCCCACCAAAGGACAGAATGTCCTTTTACATCAGACCGCCCACCGTGAGGATATGGCGAAAGTTGAGCTACTTAATTAACAAATATAATGTTTTAATAAAAAGCAAATCAATTAAACTATATAATAACTATAAATTAAAGAGCTGTCAGTTATTAGGAACTTAACACTAAAATTAAAACTTTACGGCACAAAACTGGATTTGAATCAAATATCTGGGTAAGTAAGTGTTTTAAATAAAAACTTCATTAAAAAACTTAATATTATATAACATCTCTTTTTTTTTTCAGTTTTTACAGATGCAGTGTATTGCAGTTGCATACTAGTGGACTAAATCAAGCTGATTATCGTATCTACGTTTTATAATCAGGAAAGTAAGTACTTATTTACATTATTACATGTCTTTTATACTAGATTTTTAGTCTGTACATATAAATTGATGGTTGTATCAAATTGAACTGTAAATTATTTTAGTAGAACTTATGAACTTTAATTACAGGTCTCATCGAACATATAATGGGAAGAGAGCTGATAATTGAAAGTATAGAATTAAGAACTTTAAGCCTATTTTATATTTACACTTATTTACAACATTGTATATAACAGTTTGGCTTTCGTCTGCTATTTGTAAAAATGCGAGTTTGTGTAAATATATGATTGGAACTGAACGATGTGTTTGATTTATATGTACTAGCTATATCCCTTTTACTGTTGACCTCGCCTGATATAATCCATCCTAGAGATGTACGCTGGGCTGTCGGATAACCTGGTAACTTAATCAAACCCTCCTGCAAAATTTGACCATATACTCCTGCGCCCAATAAAATGTCGATTCTGCCAGACGAGTCGTAATACGGATCAGCTATAGGGTTTGCTCCTAATCCTACCCAATCTCTAGAAGACACCTCTTTGGTTGGAAGATAATTGGTAATATGATTTAATACATAAGCATCAGTTGTAATGACAGACGTAGGATCCAACATTGATTTAATTCTCAACTGAACTTTGGACTGTAACTGTGTTGTTGTTTGATCTATGCTAGACACATTACTATTTACTGGGATTTTCTTCAATCCTAACCTATAAACTAAACTGCTTGAAATGAAAGAGGATTGTGAGCCTTGGTCTACTAGCGATCTGACTGTATGATGGTTACCTGAACTTGATTGAACTTTAACTAAAGCGGTGGGTAACAAGACTTTTGAATGTGAATTATTATTCCGACTGAAGCAAGCTACTACTGGTGGATCTAGATGATTTCGATATGAACTTTTTGGACTATTTTGTTTGATCATAAGATCTGTAGTTGGTGGATGAAGAAGGGAATGGTGCCGTTTGTTACACATCTTGCAATTTATAGATATGCGGCATAACTTCACCGTGTGGTTGCCACCCAAACAATTTATACACATCTGCTTATTTGACACAAAATTAATCCGGCTTTTATAATCCATTTGTGCGAATTTTTTGCAAAAACATAGTTTGTGGCTCTCAGAGCACAATTCGCATGTTAGATTCGCAACGTGAAATGTTTTTAGTGTATTTACAACATTGGGGTTTGAAGGCCTCTGTTTAGGTTCAATGCATTCCAAAGCCTGAAATCTAGATTGTAAAAACATTGTGAATTTTTTTAAAGTAGGGAAACTATTGGAACTATCAGCAGCTACGCTCAACTCCCACTGTTTGCGAGTTTCAGGATCTAATTTATAGTTGACAATATGTATTATTATTATGTCCCATGAACTAACATCTATATCAAGATTTTTTAACCCATAAATACAGTCAGTGGTTGTACTTAACAAATCTTTTAAAGCTGTTGCGGATTCTACATTACTGCCTTTTTGGCTAAACAATTTCTTAAGTATAGCACTAGCTATATAATATTTGTTATTAAACCTATTCTCTAATTGTTGCCAGCACTGCTTGTAATTAGCTGAGGTGACCGGTATTTGCCTAATCAGAAGCTCAGCTTCTCCAGTCAAGTGCCCTCTCAAGTAATACATTTTTTGAACGTCATTCAGATTTTTGTTTGAATGGATCAAAGAAATGAATAAATCTCTGAATGACATCCACTCGTTGTAATCCCCTGAAAAGGTGGGAATCGTTATCTTTGGTAACTTGACTAAAGTAGACGAAACATGGCTATCCTTGGTCTTGCTGCAACTTTTATCATTTTTACTTTCACCAAATGATTTTAAATATTTCCTAAGTAAACTTTTATAATCAACATATGTTTCTTCAGCTTTATCATAGACACTCTCTTTAGAATAAATGCTGTTCTGAATATCATCCCACTTAAAATCCTTTATTAATTTTTGATGTGTACTAGTAAACTCTACCCATAGTTGTTCAGCATTATCTAGTCTAGTTTCCACATACGACTCATTGTTACGTTCTTGTAGAGATTTCTCAAAATTAATGAATAAATTGTTAAATCTATTTAATATGTCTCTTTGGTAGTTAATTAAACCTTCCATCATAAGATTTTATAATTAAAAAATGGAAAAATAAAACACTTACGAACTTCTGATCAAAAATCTCCAACAATATCATACAAATTATCTATACATATAATAAAACAGTAAAAATATTTTGTCTGTACATTAAATATTTTTGACTGAAATGGATAGAGGGAGACCTAAAAAGAACAATAGAAAGCAAAAAAATTTTTTTGGAATTTCTTGTCTGTCTGTCTGTCTGTCTGTCTGTCTGTCTGTCTGTCTGTCTGTATGTATGTACGCGTTTCACGCAAAAACTACTGGACGGATTTGAATGAAACTTTTTTTGTTATATAGCTATTTAGCCTGGGCAACATATAGGCTATAATTCATATTGAAAACTGGAACACCTGATGAAGAACCATAACGGAACAGCTAAACTATAAGTAATATGGAAATGGTGCCTTAACAAAAATAGTTCAACCTGATGAGCATTTTCTGCCGACGTATAAAAATTGAAGATCTGGAACATCTGATGAAAAGCTCCAAGAGACCAACTACACTATAACATATATGGAAATGGCGCCTTAGCAAAAATCGTTCAACCTGATGAGCATTTTCTACTGACGTATAAAAATTGAAGATCTGGAACATCGGATGAAAAGCTGCAAGAGAGATTTTTCATCTAAGCGAAACTCACGCGGGCGAAGCCGCGGGCGACAGCTAGTATACAATACTTATCTCCTAAACCGTTCTGAAATACCTGTATAAGAACATACATATAATTTCAGATTATTAGATAACTAAAATGTAGTTCACATAAAGTTCAAACTTGCTTGAAGAGATCACCTTTGAAGTATGTTCTTTCTTGAAAGAAGATCGAAAATTGGTTAAAATAATATTTGTAAATGTACTCACAAATCTCCAGATTAACTCACTATCACAATCACAACACTTGATAGATAAATAGAAGTGGGGCCGTGGGGGGTGCAGCACACGCCCCCTTCCGCCGTCTCTCTGCCCGACGTCACTGGATCCTTACACCAAAGCCGTCTTCAGGTCTGCTTATATCCTCATTCTGAGGAATACGCATCTCATTGATGAAAATCAAGCAGCAATCCATTCATTGTGTGTACTATATTTATTTATGTTGGTAAATAAATCACATAACCATACAAGGTTTCTTCTTCCGTCTCGATTGGACCAAATGTACACGCCAATACTCTGGCGTGTGAACTTGAGGTATTAATGGTCTACTTAATTGAATGAAAATGCGTAAGTTAAAATTGAACTAGTTATTATTAATAAATATTACAATATCAGACTGAGAACTAAAATAGATACATGTTTTTATTTGGCGGGATCTGTCAAGAGTGAAAAATATTTGAACTAGGAACACAAGTTTGCATTTCTTTCTTTTTAAATTCTGTACGGCCAGCGCAAAGTAAATGACAATTTGGTATAAGACAACAATATTAAAAGGCTTATCCACGTAGGGTTCCGTACCATCGAACCAATACGGAAACAATACCCATTTTGAAAAAAAAAATTGGATTGGCTTTGGATTTTTTTTTCTTTACTAGAGATTCTTTGCTACAGTCACATTGATACTCGGTAAATAACGTACAGTTTCACCGAATTTATAAGGCAGAATAATTGTATTCTAACATATAAATTATTGATTGATCCTATCTCAGGTCAGGTTTCTCTACAGCTGACTATACATAATGTAATAGGCATTTTACATGCTTATTTTAGGTCTATAGTAACATTTTTCAACACAACCACTAAATTAGTGATCATAAAACCACCCTAAAAATGTTTGTTCACAAGATTGGCAGAGGACATGCATTCAGCTGATTGGTCGGCGCAAACATTCACTGTGTGTGTTAGTAATGGAAATTAATTCTAAGAAACTTGAATACGAAAATGTTTTCTACGGGTTTCTTAGAAAAAGCCGTTTCATTTTGTGGAGGGTAACAATAATAATGACGAAATTGGAAAAAAATGGAAATATATAAAACGAAATCTTATTATGTTAGAAAATGAAGTTTGTTACAACTCACTTAAATTTACGAATGTACAGATTTTTATTTACTTTTACGCACAACTTATGTTTAAGCTAGGTGCGCCCGGGGGTTCTGTTGCCGTGGGAATTTTGGTATGAAAAGTACCCTATTTACTATTTAGGTTATATTAACCTAAAAGCCGGCAGGTAGGCCGGTTACCTGTACCAAAATTCTTCGAAATCCGTCCGGTATATTTTGAAACATATACTTACTCACATATATCCAAACTTTTACTGTACGTCGTTTCATACAGAAATACGAAAGGACACATTTAAAGTTCTCTGTTTACCCCAAAGGTCGACTGTTAGATAATGCTTTTGCATTAAGTCCGCCTATTGTGCCATACTGTATTTGTACATTAATGGTTAAATAATAAAAGTAATATTTTTATCATATTGGTGGAATCCCGAAAACCCTAGGGGCTATACCTGTATTTTTTTTCCAGTTTTACTACGAATTTACGACAACACTTCGTCATAAAACGTAAAACCGAAACAACTACAAGACACTTTTATCCCGCATCTATTTTTACAAGTTAAACCTTGTCTCTTGGGCTTCGAAATATGGCAAAATGAGGTCTATTGTCACTGAAGTTAAGTTGAAAATGCTTTAGTGGTTGAGAGGTAAGAGTCCCTTAGAGGTCGCAAAGTGGCGACCTCTGGTGAAAATTGAGGGTAATTTGCGAGGCGCGAGAGTTGAGGACGTCATTATGTATTTGGTAACTTGGCCCGATGGCGGAGACAAAAGTGAGGTAATGGTTATAACACATAACGTTTAGAAAACATTTTAAGAATTTCTTTGTTTTGTTTTATTTGAAAATTCTCTTCTTATTTCTTGCCTTTAATTGAGTTATACCTCAATAAAATAAAAAGGGAAAGATTTTCTTAAGTAAAATTGACAAATCTTGCTATAGACAGGTTAATTTTTATTAACTTTCGAAGCGAAATCATTTTACGTTTTTTAATGATACACGTCGAAATCCGTAGCGTAGTTTATAAAGAGGTAAGATAAACGTTTGAATGAATGACACAGGCGGAGTTTGTAATGTTCAATATTTTGCAAATTCAACATTGTGGTCCAGAAGGAAACTGCTGAGTGGAATTTAGAATAGAATAAAATAAAATTCATTTGTACGAAAACACACACATAAATACACACAGTTACAATAAATAAACAAACAAGGGAAATTAAAGAAAAACAAGCTAAAAAGTTGGTGTGCGCATCCGACAAATAGGTGTCGTTTGAGTATACGCTGGAAAAAGTTATCCAGCACTGAAAAATACTGAATTTGGTACATGCATGACCTGGATTAACATTGCTTCCATGCTGGTCTGGGAGCGAAGAAAAAACATAGAATGTGCCAGCTGCTTCTCTTCCCGCGCAGATTGTAAAAGTCAATTGAGGCAACGGGCTTTAAACTGGGGATTCCTCCACTCATAGGCGATGGGCTAGCAACCTGTCACTCTACCTGAATCTTCATTCCATCAGAAAACCCACTATTCAGCAAAGCGTGGCCTTCGAGTCTCACGACTCTTGGCTCTGTCTACCCCGTAAGGGATAAAGATGTGATTCTATGTATGTATGGATTAACATACAGGTCATTTCCATCCAGAAATTACCACGACAGCAAAACCCTGGAGCGCAGCTAGTGCCATTGTTGTGTTCCATTTAATAATCCACTGCTCTCTCACCAAACATCAATACAGCAGCGGCAGTGAATACACTACAATAGCAATTCTATTTGACAAATGGATGTTATTGTGCAAATATCTGCATAATGCATTTATGTCTGTCTGTACGATTTATAGACGTTTATGGCCAAGTCAACGCAATTTATAATAGTAGTTTGCTAAGTAATAACTTGTGTGCAAAAGTAGTTATTGTAAACTTTACGGGAAAATTTCATTTTCTTCAAGTTCACTGCGAATTATTATTTTTTTAATTTCAGTCTAATCCACTGTGTAAGCTTTGCCATTCCCGTCTGGTCCCCTTTCTACTTTTAACAGTGGTTCGATCCGGAATATAAAATGTTTAAAAATATAACTGATATCCCAGGATATGGGGTATCCGATCGGAATAAATCAATATTTTATGAAAGTAATTTCGCTTAATTGATGCGTCTTCTCTCATAAACATAGTATTAACGAGTTTGTTTTTAACCCGTCGTGCGTCGATTATATCGTTAATGTCCTGAATATGTTAATTGGGGGCGAGGGTGTTTGTTTACATAATAATCAACTAAAACTAATGTTTATGTTTACTTTGGGACATTGGAAGTTGCTTCAAAGTTAAATCTTTATTTGCATAATATGAGTAAGGGTGCAGGATATTGCGAATAGCGCTATTTTATTGCAATACTAGACACGCCTCGGGATAACTTTCCCCTGAGAAAATCAGAAAATGATGAAATGCAAAAGTGACCAATTTTCGCGATGACCATTTGCGAAAATGACGAAGGAAACAACCATAATATTTCATTTCTTTTTCTTTTTTCTGTGGTTACAACCCAGACAAGCTAAAACGTTAAAAGTAAAGCTAAATATCTAAATCAACAAAACACAGTTGTATCAAAAGTATAAAAAATTCAATACTATCGATGCCTACGGTACCTAAGTCCACAAAGCTCCACAAAGTTAAGCTTTTACGAGCTAAGCTCACGAAGCAGTAAACCTTGAACTGAAAGTATTGCTTTTTTTGTCCGATACCACTACCCAATAAAGTGGTATGAATTATGTCTTCTTATTTTTTCTGAAATACTGAAAGCCAGTTTTTCAATGATGTGATAGAAATTACTGCAAACAAAGTGATCTATAAGGGTTCCGATTTTGCCTTTTGAGGTACGGAACCCTAAAAACGGAAATAATACTTGGCGACTTGGGAGGTCCCGAGTTCAGTCCCCGGTTCGATCAAGATGGAAAATGTTTTTTTTCAGATTGGCTTTGGTCTTGGATGTTTATCTTTATAACGTGCAGAATTTGTCGCATTTGAAGACCAAGCAGAAGGACAGTAAGCAATTTACAATAGGCTGCAACGATGGTCCAATGGTCCAAGGTAGGATAAACTGCCCAATTTGTCTCCAAAGCGTCGTGTTCAAAGGATACCCGCATTGCGGTGACTTGCGACAATCTTTATGAGATTACTTACAGTGTCTTAGGAAATAAATCGCACCGTATGCTTTTTGATAGATTTTTCGTTGTCCTAGGTTTTATCATAATGATTCTGCTAACATTTGGGTGTGTCAGTCATGGTGTCAGTTTGCCACTGTAATCAATATATCACGTATATGTAAGTGCCATATATTGAAAGTTAATTTGACAAATTGACTTGCAACGTATACACCATACATTTTTGATGGCGAATGACGAATATACAGATACACATTAAGACATAATCGAGGCTCGATGGCATTTCAATAATTTGTGTTCTTTACACAGATCCTGTGACTAGAATGTAAATAGAACATTACATTAGATACTATATACTATTCAATATACTTACTTACTTACTTCGATGGCTCGACGACCCAAAGAGGATCTTGGCCTCCGATACAAGAAGCTTCCATTCCTTCCTGTTCTGTTTTCTGTTCTGTTAATACATTCAATGTAGGTTCATAAAAATAGCAAGTTGAAGAAACTCTTTTTATAGGCAGTCGGTAAAAAAATCCGAACAGAAATCACCAACCTCACATTATTTGCGAATTAATTAATTATGTTATTATTACATGGTAAGGTTTACGGTTAATTAAGTTTTCGGACGTAATTTATCTCACTTTAATGATATTGCGAAAGATGTCAGCGTATCTTGGGAATTTTGTAAAATCCCCGGTTCATACCGGGTTTTTATTATCATACTAGGTAATTTATTGAAGTTATGATAAGTACTAAGTGATCATTGTTTCGTGTATGTAGCATGTAAACACTGTTTGTGTACCTAAATAAATAAAAACATAAAACGTACTAATATGACAAAATTGAAGGGATTTTTGATTGTTACTTTTAACATGTTGGATTGGAAAAACCTTTTTACAAAAAAAAAGGAGTGTTATGTTTTTGAGGTTTATTATATAAGTATGTATGTATATGCATTTTTTTGCATTTATGTGAGTTTCTTTATTTCAAACTAGCTTTTGCCCACGGCTTCGCCCGCGTGAATTTCCCACGGGAACAGTACTTTTTCCCGGGATGAAAGGACCAATGTCCTTCTCCGTACTTCCAGCTATGTGTATGCGAAATTTCAGGAAGATAGGTTCAGTAGATAAAGCGTGAAGAGGTAACAAACAAACCAAAAATAAACATACTCACTTTCGCATTTATAATATTAGTTAGGGTTAGGATTAGGATATAGATGAGATATATCATAAGATTCCTTAATACGCCATAAATGAAGGATTCAAAAAGTTTCAAGTTCATTTACCAACAATTCGAAAAATATACAACGAAAATTAACAGATTTATTTTTAATTTAAATAATCCACTTCTTCATGTTTAATCCCAAAAGCGTACAGCACAAAAATGGTTTAGCGGTGGGCCCCAAAATTCTTATCATCGAGATTATAATTCTTTTAATTAAAAATAAGTGAAAAGTTCTCAGATTCCTTTGTGGGGAGACAGGGTCGTGACTTTGTGAGTTCATTGCGGGCGTTGTGGTATTTTTCATTTACAGTGTTAATCTAAAAAGGTGTTGACGAATTTCAAATATTGGTGTAAGACTAATGACGCATGTCCCCACAGGGGGGATGGATGAAATAGTCCGCATGTACGACGTACATTGCGTAGTTTGATTTTGAGCTATTATTGACTTAGAGAGAGGTGGGGAGCCATTGCAAAAGCAGCAACTTTCGCCCAGGGGACGGGCAGTACAGAAGATCCCGTGCCAGCATCATCTGCACAACCACAACCACTCTGACAAGCAAGAGTGACCGATTAAAAAGAAGAATTTGAGCTATGCGTTGATCCAATTACAAAACTAACTATAGTATACTCGTATTGGACGTCGATTGCGTGCATGAAACTTTGGGCTAGCGTATACTAACTCCTTCGTAATTTAAATGAAATATTATATTAAAAATCTTTTCTAGATGATGATTTTAAAGATTGAGTTATTACCTACTGTAGCGTTACACCGCTACAAAGTCAAGTCTTTTTTAGTTTGTGATTCTATTTCTACGCAAACTTTTTTCTTTGTTCTTTCTTTATGATAAGTTTTTTTGAAATTAAAATTCTGGTGGTTCGATTTTTTTGACTTACTGTCAATTGGGTGAAAAAATTGAGATTTTTTAGAGAGTTAATTTTTCTTTTTGATGTTTTATTTCAGAATTAAATCTTTAATGTGCTTTTATTATTCTTAACATACAAGTATCGATCTCTAGCAATGAAGTTTATGGTAAAAAACTTCAGGGTGGGGAATGCACAATAGAGGCTTTCCCAACGACATCTATTTTGGATATCAAACGACAGATTTCTTCACATCTGAAGATTCCAATTGAAGATCAAAAGTTGACGATCAGACCGTTCAGGGGTATCCTATTAAAAATGGGACGAAGTTGAATCTAGTTGTCAAAAAAAACCAGAAGGATTATATGAAGTGGCACTGAAATATTTCATGTATGTATTGTATGGATTGTTTATTAGACGGGAGTGGGCAACGTCGGCCTGCACCTGGATATTCGTCAGCGTGTTGTAAATCAGGTTGTGGACCAAGATGTGGGACTCAGCCGGGTTGAACGCGCTCCGAAATCTTCAGTCGCGGCAAAGTCGGCCTGCACATGAGAATGAGTCACAGAGCGACGAAATGTTTAGTTTGTAACCGTGGCGCCTGTGGTTCTTTTGAGATAGACTTTTTAAACATATTGTGATAACTTTTTCCTCTAAATTCTAAAGACCCCCCTTTTGTCGGGATAATTTTTGTTTCGGTTTTGATTTGGAATTTTTATACATCATTTCATCCATTTCTTTCACTCATTTAATTTTCTTTTTAAAATAACAAGCAAATTCATGTATTTCTTATTTTACCTGTTAATATTCCTTTCCTGTTGTTAATTTTCTTTTTTTTATTTTTATTTCTTTGGTGTGTCCAAATAATTTTTTGTTGAAGGACATTGGTCAAATTTTTTTAGTTCAAAAATTATACTCGTGTTTTAAGCAGTGATTCTTTTATTTTGAAACCCAAGTTTCACTGCAAAAATGGCGCCCGATTTGCGGAAAGAATCCTGGTTTTTACCTGTTTTTTTACCTTTTATTCCTTTTCTTGAATTTTTTTTTTTTTTTTTGTTGTTTTTGTGGGACGGTGACCGTTTACCGGTCGCGGTTTTCCATCCTGTGATTTTCTGTTTTAGCCTGCCGAAGCTGCCTATGCTGCGACCCGACGATTCTCCTTACTGTGGATTATTCACATTTAATTGATGGCTTTAGAGTCGGAGGTTATATTGCGGTACGGTGTTGCATCGGGTTGCTCTGGTTCTTGCATTAAATTGGCTACTGCTTACACCCCGAATTTCTTAATGTACGGTCGCGAGTTGTCAATGATTCTGCAGCGTGTTGTAAATCAGACTGTGGACCAAGATGTGGGACTCAGTCGGGTTGAACGCGCTTCTAATCTTTTGACGCTTCGTGCTCCACGCTTTGTTCAGTGCCGCGTGTTTAGACGAGTATCCCCGCAGGCTTTCGTGTTGGCGGATACGGGTTCGGAGCACGTCGGTACTTATCATATTAAGGACATTCTCAAATAATTTTTTGCTTAATCCGTTTTCTTATTTTTTTTTTTCAAAATTCTAAAATATTCACATTATTTACCTGGCTATGACAACCTGGATATTCGACAGCGTGTTGAAAATCAGGTTGTGGACCAAGATGTGGGACTCAGCCGGGTTGAACGCGCTTCGAATCTTCAGACGCTTCGTTAGGTATACTCGTATGACCAAGTCTCTTATTCATAGGGATAGCAATAAGGTTTAGTATTTCGTTTAGTTTTTAGGTTAGCATTTGGTTGCGTTTTGCTGTTTGTTGGTTTTGTGTAGGTATCTTGTCCGGATTTTGTTTTAGTTGTTCGGTTGTTATGTTTTATTGGTTGTTTGTTGTGGTTTGTATGTTTGTTTTGTTGGTTTGTTTGTTTGTTTGTTTGTTTTGCTTTGTTGTTTTTTTGTTTGGTAGGGAGATGCTGTAGCGTTACACCGCTACAAAGTCAAGTCTTTTTTAGTTTGTGATTCTATTTCTACGCAAACTTTTTTCTTTGTTCTTTCTTTATGATAAGTTTTTTGAAATTAAAATTCTGGTGGTTCGATTTTTTTGACTTACTGTCAATTGGGTGAAAAAATTGAGATTTTTTAGAGAGTTAATTTTTCTTTTTGATGTTTTATTTCAGAATTAAATCTTTAATGTGCTTTTATTATTCTTAACATACAAGTATCGATCTCTAGCAATGAAGTTTATGGTAAAAAACTTCAGGGTGGGGAATGCACAATAGAGGCTTTCCCAACGACATCTATTTTGGATATCAAACGACAGATTTCTTCACATCTGAAGATTCCAATTGAAGATCAAAAGTTGACGATCAGACCGTTCAGGGGTATCCTATTAAAAATGGGACGAAGTTGAATCTAGTTGTCAAAAAAAACCAGAAGGATTATATGAAGTGGCACTGAAATATTTCATGTATGTATTGTATGGATTGTTTATTAGACGGGAGTGGGCAACGTCGGCCTGCACCTGGATATTCGTCAGCGTGTTGTAAATCAGGTTGTGGACCAAGATGTGGGACTCAGCCGGGTTGAACGCGCTCCGAAATCTTCAGTCGCGGCAAAGTCGGCCTGCACATGAGAATGAGTCACAGAGCGACGAAATGTTTAGTTTGTAACCGTGGCGCCTGTGGTTCTTTTGAGATAGACTTTTTAAACATATTGTGATAACTTTTTCCTCTAAATTCTAAAGACCCCCCTTTTGTCGGGATAATTTTTGTTTCGGTTTTGATTTGGAATTTTTATACATCATTTCATCCATTTCTTTCACTCATTTAATTTTCTTTTTAAAATAACAAGCAAATTCATGTATTTCTTATTTTACCTGTTAATATTCCTTTCCTGTTGTTAATTTTCTTTTTTTTATTTTTATTTCTTTGGTGTGTCCAAATAATTTTTTGTTGAAGGACATTGGTCAAATTTTTTTAGTTCAAAAATTATACTCGTGTTTTAAGCAGTGATTCTTTTATTTTGAAACCCAAGTTTCACTGCACTACATTGTATTTGCATACAAATTTAAAGAACCCATTATAACAACGCCATTAAAACAGATCAGAAGTCAACCCTTCCGCCGCGACGCGACGTCAACTACATTCGCGTGAACGACCCTCGGTACAAATTACCCCGCGGCTTGACCCGCTTGCTGTGACGTGTGGACCACTTGTTAAACTCTCAAATGTTCAGTTTTAAATGGTGCTGCCAGTTACCTATTACTTAATAAATGCGAAAGTTTTTAACTCGCAAAATCTACTAAAACGAGAGGGTTAAAATGTACAATAATACAAATGGTGCTTTCTATTCGGAAATTCCTATGGGAGTGGAGCTTTGGAGCGCAGATAGATAATCTACTTCTTAACCTATTTCCCACCTTATCGGCACAGTATGAATCATACTGTGTGATAGATCTCGCCATTTTGTTTGCGCTTGCAATTTCACTCAATTTAGTATTTTTGTACAATTTACGTATCGTTAAAATCGCGTGGAAGATGACGATTCGGACAAAATAGTTTAGAAACTAATCCAAATTGACACTTTTAAGTTAAATGAACTACATTTGGCCTCGAAACATATTACCAAGCTGCTTGACCCGGTCGTGACGTGTGGTGCTTTGTGCTTGTAACGTTAGTGCACTTGTTAACCCTCAGTTTAAGTGAACCCGCCAGGCTTCAACTGGGCTAAAACTGTAATTTGAACTTCTGAGCTCTGTGAACACTTATGTTCCTATTCAACTTCTATGTTTTTATCGTCTTTCTATAAAATCTCAACATTATGTTAATTATGCGAGACATTGACCTATTTTTTGTGCATACAATAAATCATCAATTTCTTTATAGGAATAAATCTACTAGATTTATCCTGTCTCTTATTTCTTCCCGCATTTTTTGCCTATCGTCTTCCATTGTGTGTACTTCCTGTGCGTGTCTCCTCCGACTTTTTATCCTTGTCCCCAGCATCACGATCCAAAAAGTAGATGGGGCTTACCTCAACCCTAATCTCCCGTCACATCTCTCTCTTCCTCCGTCTTGCTGAGTTTTTCCTAGCGTCTCTCCTTCAGGGCTGTGTATTACTTCTACTTTTTCTTTACTATCGCTATTCAGATAGTGGACTAGAACTTTCGCGCTTCCAACTCCAAATTAATAACAATGGAATTTAGCAAGACCTTTATATATGTTGTAGCTGACGTTAAGACTAGACCTACCTTATCCCTAATCTCCTGCCTCATCTTCTCTCTCTCTTCCTCCATCTTGCGGTGTTTCTCCTTGCGTCTCTCCTCCGCCTCACGGATGGCCTCCTGCCGCTCGCGTTCTGCTTCTTCTTCCTTTTCCTTATCATCGCTGTCGTCACCATCACCACCGACTGCGCCTGGAACAAGATTAATTGCCGTATTAGTTTCATTATCTTCACTTGAATCTCTAATGAAGAATATTTTATTTCACTTTAACGTCCTGTCTCTAGAAATATAAGATGTATCATTTTGTATATGATAGCCAGATTCATTTGAAATGGCGTAGTCTAAATATCTCGAAATTACTAAAGGAAAGGAACTCCGAGACCCTTAAATTAATTATTGTTTACAATTTCTATAAGTTCTTTTTTATGCGAATACGAAGCGTAAATAAGGTGGATATCAAATGATTAGATACAAATCTGGATTCACACCAAAGCCCGTAATTGTATACAAATTTCATTCAACACAAAATTACTCATCAAAAGGAACCCAATAAACAAGTGAGTATTAAACCCGATTGTCTGCTACGCGTTTCCCCGCAAACCGCTTCAAGCCGGCCAGAGGCGGCCCAAACCAGATTCATCCGGTCGAGTGGCCCAATATGGCGGCCATTCAAAAATCCATTTCACGTCAATCTGGTCACTCGTCGCGTCGCCCGCACGCTTCGGATTCGCTAAGCCCATTCTCGTGTTAACCTGTTTTTTTTTTCTTTTTTTTTATGTATACGTGTCAGCGAATTGTGAGTGCACGAAGTGTTGTGGGATTTGTGACAGCATATGATATGATCTTATCCGAAGCGAGAAAAAAACAGCAAATTTTTCTTTCAAATATGTGACGAAATAATAAATCAAAATCTCATCTAAAGAATCGAGTCATTGTCAATCTGAATTAAGAAAAGATTATAATGTTGATTTAGTATACTGAGAGCTATTTAGGTACAGACCAGTTACATATATTGAAGTTAGTTGAAAATAATTTTAGAAAAATACAGTAAAACCTATGACAATAAAAGGCAAACATATTTGCAGAAACTTTTAACAACGATCCACTTTCCCGAAATTAGCGCAAGAAAATCGATAGCAGAAGCCGGCGCAAAATATAAATATAAAAGAACCCTTGACACTCACAATACAGCAATACAGACAAACAGAACAGACGGTCCCATTTGCATCGGATCCGATGCAACTGACATCGCAATTTAAAACCGAGATGAAATCTAAACTCGAGATTGCATTAACAAAATTAATTTTATTTTTGCAATTTCTTCTTCAGTTTTTAATTTCATTTGAGATCCTGTTAGTTATATTGGATTTTATATTTATTTCATGAAAGAATATGAATCAAATAATCACATTATTTTTTAGCATTATTAACGAATAATTTCGTAGGAGAGTTCCGACAACGTGAGGTCCTAATATTCCAATTTCCAGTACAATAAAAAAACAGCTCAATTGTCTGCTAAAACTCCTTGATTAGTACCTACTAATAGTTTTTAATAAATGAGGAATGTACTTTCAACGTATGGGAATTACAAAAACGATGACAATTCAACTTTATGGCAAACTGACAGAGAACCAATAAAATTTCCTAAAATTCCCGCAAATAATTACAATGAAAAATATTTAATTTCGATCCAGCGTAGAACGGAACGCAGTTACCAATCCAAAATGGCGGCGATTCCAATTTTCAGCTTTATTACTCGCATTCCAAAGGGCGCAGGGTTATTCGCCAAGAATTCTCACACAATAGGCATCGGGGTGTACAATCCACATGTTAAGTTAGCAGCGCTTTATGCCGCCGGAACAAAGACGAATTTAGATTGAATTAGGGTATGTTGATGTGCTATCGACTGTAAGGATAGCATATAATTGGTACCGCATATGGATCTATGCGTCTAAGTAATAAGAGCTAAGTTGCAATAGTTAGATACAGGTTTCTAAAAAGGTATGATAAGATGATATTATAATAAGGTAAAAGTGCAGCATTGCCTAAAATTTATACCAATTATAACCAGTACCTACCTAGGGGTGTACTTATATAAAATCTACAAAATTTCAAGTCTCTACGTTTAGTTTTGGCTCTAAAAAAGGAATGTAGGTACATATCTAGGATATAGGTATATTTTTTAATTAAGCCTATTTTTACAGCTATTATGTTTCAGGCGAAAAGAGCAAAGGTATTTATAAAAATAAATCATTTCGAAGGTTAGAACTACGCTACTACGAAAACTCGCTAGCATCTCATTTCCATAGGCGCTAGGCGGCCGCTTAATATCGCCGACGACGTCCCTACTCCCTACATTCCCCTCTAAACGAATTCCTCCGGTATGACGCCGGCAATCGAATTTATTGTACCGCTCCTCAATAACCGTTCCCATTAAGAAAAAGGCACTCGTTTAACGCAGAAATTCAATTATTAATTGATCAGCTCCATAGCAGATGTGTCGTTGACAGAATAATAATTTCGCACTCGTCTTCAAGTCGATTCCAATTTCAGATCGATTCGAATGCAGTGTTCGACGTTGGAATCGAATGCTGGTTTGATGTACTGTTGAATATTCATTTTTTTTTCTCGATTTAAATGATAATCGGATGTTTACTTGGGGACTTTTTATTGCGATCGGAGGAGTAACTTTTTAGGTGATGAATAAATTTGGGTATCGAATTTCGGGGATTAACAAGATCAATGTATTTTTTTGCCATTACGAAATGAAAAGACTTGCTGATCTTTTTGTAAACATGATTTTGAAATGAACTTTATTAGGAAAACTTAATCTAATAATAACCAAATTAATTTAATTTAAACATCCGCCAACATTTAGAAACAATTGCTCCCATGCATGCCAAACAAATGAAGACTGTGTATTGTTCCGCAAACTCTTAACGTAATAACCTAATTGGATGGAGCAAGTTGGAGCGAATTAGTTAGATTTGTTTGTTAGTTGTAGGTGTATCTTACATACAATTTGGGCAAAGGATGATGTCTGTTATTGAAATTTCTGAATCTGAATCCTACTAATATTATAAATACTTCCAAAAGATTAGATGTAAGTGAGGATGTATGAATGTTTATTACTTATCACGCAAAATCTGGACGAATTTCTATGAAATTGTAGTGAAATTCACCCTTTTTTGTTTGATTTTCAGTATTCCTTTCTTAGGATTCCTTGCTCATTTACGCTTTAAAAAGAACCTCTTTGAAAAGTTTCTACGTCTAGCGGTTTCGACTTTGCATTGATATACATTAGTCACTACAGATTATTAAAAAAATGCAATTTTTTATTAACAAAAAACCAAATCGTTAAAAACTCGCCTCGGAGTAAAGTCAATACTTAAAATCGGCCTTAACTTAGCAACTCGAAACTCCTAACAGTTCTATAACTCGGGTAACTTAGCATAACTTAGCCCGACTTGGCTACAATTATCATAATGAGACTTCACTTGTTTAGTGACCTTTTGTCTGCTAAATACGGCCGAATCTGAGAGTCAACGTTGTCTTAATATTGTTAAGTCTCAACATAATATTTTAATTTGGCACTTGTATAATTAGACATTATTTAAATGTTCAAAAACCAGTGTTTTCCGTTATTTTGAGATTTTTTATTTAAATTTGTGTAAAGTGGGGTCACATTTTATCCAAAATTGAGTTAGGGTAAATAAAACAGTATGGTCAAGATGTTGTTATGCGAAAATAATGTTATGCCAAAGTATATTAGGAAAAAAAATCATTATGAGAAAAGAAGAAGGAAAACGGGATCCCAAAGGTTCATCGGGATTCATCGTGAGGAAATCTGCAGTCTATATGATGTGGGTGAAATGGAGAAGGCAAATGAAAATAAAGAATTTCACTTCAGCTGGGGCGCACAAAAGCACAAAAGAAAGCACTTCAAAACTTGTTAACCAATCGTGTGGTCGCAGATTGGAACAAGCTCCCAGAAAAGGTTATAAATGCACCTTCAGTGAATAGTTTCAAGAACAGACTGGACAAATACAAACTCTCCAAGTCAGAAGACGCACACGCATCAGCTTAAAGCTACTAGTGTGATCTAAGATTAATAATAATGACTTCAACAGAAACCAATACAGCTATTACACGCTATAATCTTGGTAAGGCGTGTTCCACACTTGGCCTAATACAATTACAGACTATTATTAGAACGATCGATGGCGACCCGTACACTGTACAGTGGTTAGAATACGGCGGTTCACTTTTAACTATGAAATATTTAGGTTGTTCTATGATAGCTGAAATAGTGTTAAAAAAGTATGCGATCTCGGGAAATCCCCCTTTTCTCAATTGCGAAATTAATTGTAAATTGTCATTGTGTAATTTGCACTCTTGTCTAAAAACTCTTACTGATTGTGTATGTGTGAGCTAAGAAAAAGAGCTTCAAATTCCTGAGCGGCGTATGTCAGGAGGCAAGAAATGTCTTTCATTTTCGTTTGATATATGTACCTACTTTTTGGTAACGCGACGTGTTCTCTCTTTACTACACGACGTGTTCTAACTTACTTGAAAGTGTTTTTTTTTTTACTTTTTTTTGTTTTTTTTTTTTAATTAAAAATCTGAGTGCGTTTCTTTCAGTGCGTTTTTTAATTAAAAATCTGAGACCTCCATCTTGCCTGATGGGAAGCAAAGATGAGATCTAGGATGGTACACTTAAACTCAAGATATGCCTATTCACTCTTGCCTTGAAAACCCCTAAATTATAAGTGACAGGAAACAGCGACGCTGGGAGAGAATTCCATAACTTGGCGGTTCGCACGATCAAGCAGGAGGCGAACCGAGAGGTGCGACATCAACCACATAAGGATGGAATCCCTATCCGCGCCGTGTCGTCCGATTGTGGAATGGTGCACAGGAAATTAAGTCGTGCAATTCCTGAGCGCACTCTCCGAAGTGTAGCTTGTAAAATACACACAGACTTGCTACTAGTCGGCGGTGATCGAGACTCTGAAGCCGTCCTGCCGTAAGCGACTCATCATCCACGAGTCTTCTGGCACGTCTGTCGATAGCCTCCAGAGCTTCGAGCTGATACCGGGCGGCACCATTCCACAGATGGGAACAATATGTACTCCATACAGGACCGGACTTGAGCTGTGTAAAGACTCAACAGTTGGTTCGGAGTAAAATACCGTTGGACCTTGGAAAGGATATCCAGCTTTTTTGAAGCAGTCTTAGCCCTGGTCTCAATATAACTGCTGAAGTTAGGGTTACTTTACTTGAATGTTTTTTTTACGTTAACAACAATAACTTGCAGTACGTTTGAAATTTCAAACGTACTGCCGGACAAATTCCAAATTTATTTTATTCTGAACTTTTTTCGGAAATAAAAAAACTGCGATCACAAACAAACAAACGAGTTATCAAACAAATTAATTTGACAATACTTAAAGCAGTAAATGAAAACAGAGGATTTTTCCGGGTGGAATCTAATTTCCTGCCACTTGGAGTGTTTTTTTTTAATTGAGAGTTTTGGGGTTTCTTCGAGAGTTCCGGAATCTGTCGGGAACGAGACGTTTTCCGAATGAACTGTCTTTGATTGACCGAGCGACGACGACAACTGGTAAACAAACTAATTGATATTCGAAAAGTACATATGATATAGAATATGGACATATTTTTAATTTAATATTTGCAAGAATATGGACATATGTATTTCTGAACGCAAAAATCGAAACTTTGTTTTGCCCTCGAGAATTTCGTCCATTACACCTCTTAGGGATCCAAAATTCCTTTCTTAGTACTCACCGACTTTAGTATATAACGACCCTCGCTGTAAAATTTCAAGTTTCTACATCATGCAGATATGAGCAAAGCCAGCGGCTTTTGAAATCAATAATTTTATTTGTCGTAATGATTTTCAGCAATAAATTAATATTAATGGTTAAAGAAAGAGGTATTTACCCACAACGCGAGGGATCGGAATGGAGGTAGTGAGTTTTTTGCACTACACTGTTTCTTTGCACTTGAATGATTATATCGCCATAATAGTACATCGACCAGACCTAATGAATTGTTTGATTGGCTAATGTAAATACAGGAAAAACAAGGTCAGGAATACTATCTATAGTCGGATATTTGCCCGCCAAAATATCCAGATATTTAGCTGAAAACCGTGTCCGTCGCTATCAACCGGGTCAGTGTTGCCACACAAATAATGGCCGCCATATTTCACGGGTGTTGCCAGCGCAGATAACATCTGTAACTCTGCCGGGTAAATATTTTCTGTGAACGGATAATAATTTTTTTGCTTCGTGATGGAGGTTTTATTAATTTATAACAGGGAATATTGCGGATTCGTGTTTCATTCAATTTTTTGTCTTGTCCGTTATTTATATGTCCGTACTAATATTATTTATTAAGTTTAAAAGTTTGTAGTTACTTTTTTCAATAAATATTACTAATATTTTATCAATAATGTACAGCTAATGGTGGAGAATTCTAAACAGCTGAAAAACTAGCGTAACATAAAAAGAAGAATAGGAAAGGACAAGCGAGACCATCTGCGCTTTTTAATTAACTAAAAAGCTGCGTGGCTCTTACTGGGTGACATGCACTTTTTCTTGGAGTGGATTTTAGGAGCGGGGTCTAATGAGTTTGTCAGTTAGGAGAACGTTGGTGTTCTTACAAGGTAGATAAGTTTTCAAACCAGCTACAAATAGCAAAAAGATATTTCAAAACATCAGCAGGCAATCATTTCTTTTAAATTGTCACTTTTATTTATATTTTTGCAAAGTAAATACAACCTAAAGATAGAAAATCTATCTAAAATTACTTTTGAGATTCAACAATGTACTAAGTATGCCTTAAATAAAAAAAACACTTCACTTTAAAGCCGAATACGCTAATATGCATATTTTTATTTAAAAATTGTTATTTGAAGGGAATATTTCCAGCTAAGTAATGAACTAACTTCGTTAGCCTCATTTTTTAAAACAACGCTCACGAGTAAGCGATCACTTATTTTGTTGCTGGCAACACAAGCATCAATTTTCGAAAATGGAACGCCGTAGCAAACAAGATGGCGGGTATCGTAAAATACAATATCATGAGATAAAGTTCTAAGTGAGCTATAAAACAAACACTTTGTTTGTCGAACGTGGATGATGCTTGATGAAGCAGCAAGTATGAGTAATATACTTATTTATCTTAACTTAATTTACTCAATTATGTGGTGGTGGCATACAGTACCTTTGCTAATTCCTTCCATTTGTGCTGTAGCTATTTCACTGTACGCTTCCTTCCCATTAATGCTGTCTTACGCAATTTGCCCATCTCTTCTTTGGACTTCCCCTATTCTTAAACCTATAAATTATATGTTTGTGATGTGATTTTCCTTCCAAGACATATCTATTATTGTCTATACCATTCTAACCTATAACTTTTTAGCTTCTAAATCACTAGTAGAACCTTCTGGTGTTAACCACTAAGCACCATAACGAAAACTTTTTTTTCGTCGTAAAATAGAATTTCCTTCGTCATGCATTTTATAAACTACATGATATATGCAAATTGTGGCGCTCAACAAAAAGTGTGTGTTTGTGTGTGAGCTGCTTGCACGCGACCGCGAATAGTGTGTCCTTAATTCATGAGATGTAGCGATCTAAGTAGGCCTTGTATTTTTACACGATTGACCCAAAAAGGAGTGTTATGTTTTCAGGGTTCATGTATGTAAGTATGTATGTATGTAGGTTTCTTTATTGCACCATAAGTCCTGAACGACTTAACAGATTTTAATGTGAGTATATGAGTGATTCCTTGCATTTCTCTGAGTGACATTGGCTATGGAAGTTGTCAGTCGTGTTTTTTATTTTTAAATAATTAGCTCGTTGAATTGTGTGATCTTCCTGTGGTAGGTACCTCTTATCGATTTAGATTTCATGGGCTCGAGTTTGGTCAAGACATTGATATAATTTGTGCCTAGATTTTTCCTTCGGCTTCATCCGCGTGGACTTAGGATGGAATTCCCCAATAACCTCTAAATATCTTACATTGTCTGCTATGTGAAGGAAAACGTAGGACATTTTAATTATTTTATTACATGGAGTTCTGAAAAAGCTCTTGTACCTTACAGCAACTAACTAAACCATTGTTGACGGCGATTCGTGACCTAAATATCGATTGCTACCATCGAGTTGGCTGAACCCCGAGTGCAGAATAAACCCACTTAGTTCATTTGTAAGTTTGTAAGACTGGGGTTGTAGATGAAATTACCACTATAGAACGTCATAAGTGGCGGGACATGTTGCGCGTATGGACACCGACTCGATAAGTGTTAAAGCGGAGACACAGAGAGACAACGAGGGGAAGAAATCATTCAGCAAAGAGTGGGTGGACGATATCAGGAAGCATGGCGTTCAGAACTGAATGAGGAAGGTTACAGGCAAGTAGTTATAGTAGAAGATGGAGGAGGCCTACCGAAGACGGACGAAGCAAAGGTTGAAATGTTGACGATGATGAATTAATTCTTTTTGTTACTATTTTGTTTGTTATCCATACTAATATTATAAATGCGAAAGTTTGGATGTGAGTTTGTGAGTTTGTGAATTTGTGAGTTTGTGAGGATGTTTGTTACTCAATCACGCAAAATCTACTGGACGGATTTCGATGAAATTTGGTACAGAGGTAGATAATGACCTGGAATAGCACATAGGCTACTTTTTATCCCGGGAAAAAGCACTGTTCCCGTGGGAAATTCACGCGGGCGAAGCCGCGGGCAAAAGCTAGTTTTATATAAATGGTGGAACAAAGTGTTGATCTATCTATTTATCTCATCCTACTATACTGTGTCTACTGTATTGTCGTTGTATTTGACAATCTCAGCCCAAAATTCAACATACAATCTGACTCTTAAAAACTAAGTACTAAGTCCAATTAAACACAACTTTACTTGTCCCATTTGTAACACCAAATTTATGTCAATGCATTGCATATAGTCAGTGTGATGTGTTTTACTAATTGTCCCTTTGAGATCAGATCCCTCTGATATGGATAATAGGTTTGTTAGGTAGAGAGATCAACACTTTATGCAACATTTATAGAAAAGAACATATATATTAATAACAAAAGTAAATACACAAATGAGCGCAAAGGCGATTTTATCGTAAATGCAATTTCTTCCAGCCAACCTTTCGGTGAAACCACCATAGTTCTTGAATTATTCTGAAGTCCTCAACAGATATTTTGAAAGACTCGTCTAAATATTATTGGATCGATTGCAATGCATGTAAGAATATTTCCATAATTAAGTCAAAGCTATTTTTAACACGACTGACCAAAAAAGGAGTGTTATGTTTTTTAGGGTTCATGTTTGATTGTATGTTAGTTTCTTTATTCCACCATAAGTCCTGAACGGCTTAACAGATTTTGATGTGAGAGGTATTGTTAGATTCCTTGCATTCCTCCAAGTGAAAAAGGTTATGTAAGTTGTCAGTCGTGTTTTTTTATTTTTTTATCATTTTCATTATTTTTATATGTGTAATGATTTTAATAGATGTAAGGCGTTTTTATCACAATATATAAATAAAGTAAGTGTCTATTTTATTAAATCAATTATTTATGTTTATTTTACTCGAAATCTACACAGAAATCGAAAAAATATACAACTAATGGAATTTGCTGTATTTTATGAGAATGAATGTCGCTTTGACGCTCACTAAATACTCTAATACGTTTGAAAATTCAATTTCGAACGTAATTGGTGTGTGTGTGTCAGAGTATTATACAACTTATGTGAGGCTGCAGAAAATTAACGTATTTTTGCTATATTTTTCAGGTCTGCCGAATGAATAAATATGTACATATTTATTCCTACAATGTATGTTGGAATTATCTACAAGGTTTATATTATTAAAATAAATTGAAATGCATCTTAGAACTGATTTAAATGAACTACATAAAACCAAACAGTGTTGCCATAAAATTGAACTGAGCAAGTAGATTAATTAAATCCGCCGAGTAATGGCAACCCGGAGATCGGAAAAGCTTTATGGGGTTTATAAAGCGGTATAATGACTATGCAAATGTTATATACTCAGTTTAATCAATATAGGTGGGCTGTTTGTACGCATTATGTATTTTGCGTCATCTATTAGTAAGATTGTCCGCTCCTGTGGTGGAGTGGTAAAGGTTGCCTCTAAACTACGGGTTCGATTCCCGGTTAAGATGAAAAATTACTCAAACTAATGGACGATATCGATGAAATTTGGTACACAGGTAGAAAAATATCAGGAACTGCACACAGGGTACTTTTTATCCCGATATTTCCTCAAGAATACTATATTATAAATGCGAAAATGAGTTTGTTTGTTACCTCTTCACGCTTTATCTATACCTAGAACCAATATTCCTGAAATTTTGCATACACATAGAAGTACTGAGAAGGACATAGGGTACCTTTCACCGCGGGAAAAAGCACTGCTGCCGTGAGAAATTCACGCGGGCGAAGCCGCGGGCAAAGGCTAGTTTTAAATAAATTTAATTTCAAAATTTCGCTTTGACCAATTTCATACTACAATTCTAGCCAAACCACATAGACGTGAACTATACTCATTACGAACTTAGAAATTAAAAACCGAACAAGTTGAAATGAAACAAAGCTGCGCCCGCTCTATGCAGATATGAGAAAACTTCGCGGTTCACTCTTAGTTTTACGAGCGAATATAAATTTACATTTAGCGCTAACCGAGCTGTTGCATAGATCTTTATGTGGCTTTAATAGCAGTAAGTTTACTATGAGTAGGTTCTTCTGCTGTCGACTGTACTTTGCCAACCGCTAATACATCTCTCTCTCTCTCAGCCGAAAGACGTCCACTGCTGGCTAATACATACATACATAGAATCTCGTCTTTATCCTTTACGGGGTAGACAGAGCCAAGAGTCGTGAGACTCGAAGGCCACGCTTACATGTAAACACGCTACTACATGTAGTTTTAAAATATTTATATCCTCTATTCTGATCTGATTCTGAGGTAATTATGGTTATTAATGCCAACAGAAGAATTTCATACAAAAATACAGTGCAAAGATTCTAAAAAACTCTAGTACTAAAGTTTTAATTTGTAGCAAAACTTATGGTCAATAGGGATTTCCCACATTTTTCCTAATTTGATATTATGAGTTGGATAATTTTAGTTCTTCTTAAACTTTTAGTACTTTTTGTTTAAGATTTGTACCTCTTGGTAGTTTTCTCTTTCTCTCTCTCAGCCGAAAGACGTCCACTGCTGGACAAAGGCCTCCCCCAAGGATTTCCATAACGACCGGTCCTGCGCTGCCCGCATCCATGCGCATCCCGCGACCTTCACCAGGTCGTCGGTCCACCGAGTGGGAGGCCTGCCAACACTACGTTTTCCGGTTCGTGGTCGCCACTCGAGAACTTTTCTGCCCCAACGGCTATCTGTTCTACGAGCTATGTGCCCCGCCCACTGCCACTTAAGTTTCGCGATTCTGCGGGCTATGTCGGTTACTTTAGTTCTCCTACGGATCTCCTCATTTCTGATTCGATCACGCAGAGAAACTCCGAGCATAGCGCGCTCCATCGCCCTTTGGGTGACCTTGAGCCTTCTTATGAGGCCCATAGTAAGCGACCACGTCTCTGTTCCGTATGTCATTACTGGCAACACACACTGGTCAAAGACCTTAGTCTTGAGACACTGCGGTATTTTGGACGAGAAGATATCGCGAAGCTTCCCGAACGCTGCCCAGCCGAGTTGGATTCGACGGTTGACCTCTTTCTCAAAGTTGGACTTACCTAACTGAACTGTTTGTCCCAGGTATACATAATTGTCAACAACTTCGAGTGTAGAGTTTCCAACCTTCAGAGGAGTGGGTGCGACACGGATATTAAACATAATTTTCGTCTTGTCCATGTTCATTTTTAGACCCACTTGTTGAGAGGCTCTACAGAGGCCATCGAGCATTGTGCCTAGGTCTTCCAAGGTCTCAGCCATGACTACGATATCGTCAGCGAATCGAAGGTGAGTGAGGTACTCGCCGTTGATATTGATGCCGAGTCCGCTCCAGTCCAGAAGCTTGAAAACATCTTCCAGGGCGGCGGTGAACAGTTTCGGAGATATCACGTCTCCCTGTCTCACCCCTCGCTGCAACTGGATAGGTTTGGAGCCTTGATCCTGGAGACGGACCGACATGGTGGCGTTTTCGTACAAACACTTCAGCGCTTCGATATATCGATAGTCAATTTGGCACCGTTGGAGAGACTGTAGCACAGCCCAGGTCTCGATCGAATCGAAGGCTTTCTCGTAGTCCACAAACGCCAAGCATAATGGCTGGTTATACTCCTCAGTCTTCTGTATAATCTGCCGCAGCGTATGTATGTGGTCTACGGTACTAAAGCCTTTTCGGAAACCGGCTTGTTCGGGAGGCTGGAAGTCGTCAAACCTGCGAGCGAGACGATTCGTAATGACTCTCGAAAACAGTTTGTAGACATGGCTCAGAAGTGAGATAGGCCTAAATTCTTCAATAGGGTTTTGTCACCTTTTTTGAAGAAAAGTACCACCACACTTCTGTGCCATGCCGTAGGCGTTTGTCCCTCGAGTATGACGGAATCAAATAGCTTCTGAAGAGCTTTTAATACCGGCGTTCCACCTGCTTTCAGAAGCTCAGCCGTGATTCCATCATCACCCGGTGCCTTATTGTTTTTTAGCTGTTTGAGAGCCATTCTAATCTCATATAGGCTGACGTCCGGGATATCTTCGGTGTAGTGTCGGGTCAATCTTGCTCTTGGATCTTTGCCCAGATTACTGACAGGTGTGCGTACGCTGGTATATAATTGTCCGTAGAACTTCTCAACCTCTTCCAACAGCTCTGGCTTCGACGAAATGATTCTGCCATCCTCAGTCTTCAGCTTGGTCAGTTGACTTTGACCAACAGACAAATCCCTTGCAAACACTTTTGAGCCCTTATTTCGCTTAATCGCCTCTTCAATACGGTCAGTGTTGAATTGGCGTAAATCGCGAGTTAGGGACTTGGAGATCTGTCTGTTTAGACGTCGATACTGAGCAGCATCGTCAGAGGACTGCAGAACCAAGTTTCGTCTTTCTTCCATGAGTTTGTTGGTGAGGTCCGAGATCTTTTTGGTTCCTTTTGAACGGCGGGTTTTGAAAGCCTTAGACCCAGCTGTTTGGACAATTTGCACAAACCTGTCATTATAATCGTCCAGATTTTCGCTGTCTCCCAGGCATTCGAAGCGATTCTGCAATTCGAGCTGAAAGCTCTCGGGGTTTTGGAGCTGGATAGGCGCTGGTCGGAGCGTAGACTTCATCAGTCGACACCTTTCGAGTTTTATTCTAAGATTCAATGTGCCTCTTACCAATCGGTGATCGCTTCCTGTTTTTACGGCATTGATCACAGAGACATCATTGAATATGTGCCTCTTCGTCGACAAGATGAAGTCAATCTCATTTTTTGTAACGCCATTAGGATGCAACCATGTCCACTTTCGCTGTTTTGGCTTTTTGAAGAAAGAGTTCATCATAAAGAGGCCCTCCTTCTCCATAAAGCCGGCCAGCAGATGACCACGTGCATTCCTCCTTCCATATCCAAAATTCCCCACCCTCAGCTCATCATCGCTTCGTTTGCCCAGTTTCGCGTTAAAGTCCCCCATCACAACGGTATAGTGGGCCTCGGAGCTATGTATGGCTCTAGAAATATCCTCATACATAGTCTCTACCTCGTCGTCGGAGCGATATGAGGGCGGTGCGTATACTTGTATTACCTTCAACGAATACCGTTTGGTAATTCTGAGTACAAGGTACGCTACCCTCGCCGAAACACTCTCGACCTGGACCACGTTGTTGACGAGGGACCTGTGGACGATAAACCCGACACCACCCTGGGACAGTTGGTCGCCCTCCCGGAAATAGAGCAGGTTTCCGGACTTGAGGATCATGGTGTCCTCCCCCTCTCTTCGGACTTCACATAATCCTACAATATCCCATCGTAACCTGCTCAATTCTTCCTCCAGTTCAGCGAGCTTCTCGTCGGTCCGCAGTGTGCACGTGTTATAAGTTGCCAGGGCTAAAGGTCGTCGGGGTTGGTAGCCTGGCATCTGCCGGGGATTCTTAGCACCCCCTGCCCCGCCGTTACCGTGACCGCTACCAGAGTCCGGGATAGCGGGGCCGCCGGGGACTAGGGGCCGTGTTATGGGTGTATCAACCATAGGGGGGTTTTGCCGTAATCGCCACGCTTGGCAGGCGGGTTGGCGATCGCAGTGTGATGTCATAGTACGCGGAAAGATGCTGCTGCCCATCCTCCGGTGTTTTAGATCCCTTAGTCGCCTCTTACGACACCCACGGGAAGAGATGGGTCGGTGCTATTCTAGGGCCACACCACAGGCCTTCCACACCACAGTTTTCTCTTTAAATATATTCAAATATCTTTATTCATAAAATAAGTTAATTAAAGACGAAACCGAGGGCAAACCTATAACATACAAATCAACCTTATAAGATAAAAATCATTATTTATTTAGTCGACCGCAAGTAATATAAGGCAAAGAAGAAGAAGAAAGTATCACTTATTTATATCAATAGCCTACCTCATGACCTCGTTCGTTGGCAAAAACCGTATGAAAATCCTTTAGGTAGTTTTTGAGTATATCTCGAACAGATAAACAGATATGGCGAGGGACTTTATCTCATAATATTTCTTATCCTAATCCTAACTAATAGTATATGTGCGAAAGCGAGTTTGTTAATTTGTTTGTTACCTCTTCACGCTTTATCTACTGAACCAATCTTTCTGACATTTTGGATACACATAGTGTCACATAGTTAGAAGTACCGAGAAGGACATAGGGTACGTTTCATCCCGAGAAAAAGCACTGTTCCCTTTGGAAATTCACGCGGGCGAAGCCGCGGGCAAAAGCTAGTTTAATATACATGTAGTGATCATAGTTATAACTGACAGCACCGACATGGATCGATCAGAAACCGAGTGCTACAATGTAACTTTTTTACGAAAGAAAACTCCGCGTCGGATTAGCAAGAAAATATGACGCAACTAGAAAAACTCTCATATAATAGCATAGTGCAGTATAATATAGTATACTTAATCCCCCCTGTCGGGCCGTAAGAGCATATTCTTGTTCAGTATGTTCACTTGGTTTAAGTATCTGTCTTCTCTTTCGCACTATATAATGCCTGGTTCACATTGAGTGAGTAATTAGAGGAATCGCGTAAAGAGTGTAAATTAAATATTTATATCGGCTAACTGAATATCTGTATTTATTTTTTTTGTATACATCGATGGGTATTATGGAAGACAAATACTATATACTAAATATCAAAGTGTCACTTGTCTGTTTTGAGACTGAATGAATTTCTGAATTCACTGAATTTCCATAAACACAAAAAAAAAAAACAGTTTACGCCGTATATTAGTCGGAATAATTCATGAATAAATTGATTGATTTAAAATTCAGCGGACAAGACTTCAAATGACTTCCGTAATTAGGCTCTAATTAACCTCAAACAAAGCTGAAGTACGGTCGGCTCTTAAGACACCTGTGCTACCTTCCACACGCGTCAGGAGTCAGGACAGGTGACACAGGAATCTTTTGCATCGTATGAACCTAAATAACTTAATTATTAATCCAACGTAAAGACTGTGTTCGAAGTTTTAGGAATATTGGCATCAACTTAACATATGATTGGCATGGAGAGTTTATAAGAGACAGTATCTTTCTAGACCGCTAAAATACCACTAAGACTTGCCAGTAACTGGATCCGTGTAAGGCAGCCTTAATAGCCTAAGAGGACAGCGGAGGCCGGGCACTAATGGCCAGTCTCATTTTTTGGTCGTTAAAACTTTGTCGTGGAAGATTTGAAAGGTCCAGGATTTTTTCAGTTTTTTTCTTAGTTTTCAAAGTGTAAAAGTGTGTACAATGGTTTTAGTTCGCAGTTTAAGATATTGCAGATTAAGTATATTGCAAAACTGCAAGAAATATTGTATATTAACTGCGCTTCCGTGGGAATTTCAACATAAAAAGGACCTTGAGTGTATATAACCAAAGTACCAAATTTCATCGAAATCAAAGTGCTAGAGAAGGAAAGGGGACTGCTTGAACGAAATGGGCTTGCAAAATATATTTTTTGCATATTCTAGACCTGAAATGCGCTGATTCAACAACCAATAATTACAGAGTTAGTCCCATTAGTCTCCAACATCGGGACTAAAACGACCTACATACCCGGGTGAGCTGTTCAGCTGAACCGGACTCTATTGGCGCAGTGCCAGGCTCAACATTAGATTAGGTGGACGTCCGGTAATTCGCTTACCCGGTTATGACCGGGTCCTATATCCGGATGCCATGCGTAATTTTGTTGGTTAAGATGTTTGACTGCATATATAAATGACTAGCTGGCGCCCGCGGCTTCGCTCGCGTTAATCCTTTCTTAGCGGATGCCTACGTCATAACATCTAGCTGCATGCCAAATTTCAGCCCGATCCGTTCAGTGGTTTGGGCTGTGCGAGTGTGCGTTGATAGATCACTATGTCAGTCAGTCAGTCAGTCGGTCACTTTTGAGTTATACATATAGATAGATGGATCTTAAAATATTGTTTTAGTGTGTTTATTGCATCATAACTCTAAATCACTAAACCAAAAATATATAATGTAAAATAGAATTACTATTGAGACACTATAATTATGACTTTGTTAGCAGAATTGACATCCAGTTTTTTTTTTCAGACTAATAATATCCATGTAATTGAAATCGTTTATTTATTTATTTATTTAAAATTATATTGCACAAAATAACAAAAAATATGTACAAATGGTGGACTTAACGCCATATAGCATACTCTACCAGTCAACCAAGACCAAACAAAAAATTCAGTTCGCAGTTCGGTAAATGTTTGTATGAGTGTTTTTTGTGTATATTGAATAAATGATTTAAAAAAAGAAAAAACAAATCGTTCTACTTTATCCAGACTAAAAACGCGCTAAATACCCTTATTACCGCTGTGCCAGACAAACATGAGATTAGGAGGACGTCCGGTAATTCGCTTACCCGGTTATGACCGGGTGTACCCTATATCCGGACGACAACGCGTAATTTTGAGGGCTTATCTTGTGTGCATAAAGTTAGAAAAAACCGTTCATTTTTTTTCGATATCTATGGTAGATTCTAAATTGAATTGCGAAATTGTGAACCAATTTACGAAAAAGGGTGGTTTACCCAGAAAATTTTCAACACGGGCAACTTTTAGCATAATTAAAAATCTAGTTACATAACGAAATGAACTTATAAATAAACATATTCCGAGAGAAATTGTACTAACAGCGCAGTTATACAAAGCAAATTCCATTTTGGAGCTGAACGCTAACAAATTCAGTTAGATACAATCTTATTTGCATACGTTATGCGTGCGGATGTACTTTTCTAGCTTAGAATAACTATCAACTATAGAGCTCGGGCTCTACAACATAATGCACGCACCTCCTCAGTTCCGAAAATTAAATTGTCCTTAAGTTGTTTTCAGGGATTTATTTTCTAAGGCTTATTAGATAAAAAAATATGTATGTGTAAGGCGGTCCTGCATAAACGGTACAAGGCTAGCAAATCACCACACGACTACGACGCGTTTTCTACCTGTCGAGCAAAGGTTAAGCGTATGATTATTCTGGCGGAAAAACATTACCAGGAGGGAGTCCAGAAACATTTGTCGGAAGATCCCAAAGCATTCTGGAATTATATTAGGTCGAAAAGGGGTAATGTAAGTTCACAAAAAATATTGAAAAACGGAGAAGTACTAGTAGGAGACCAATGTACTAAAGAGTTTGCGGATTATTTCCATTCGGTCTATAGTTCGGATAGGGCTGAACTAAACGTGGCGGCGGCGGCGGTTACCGAGACTGGGCGAGCAAATCCAGCAGCGCGAGTACATCTGCAGAAGCTGCAGTTGGACGATGTGCTGCGCGCGCTCACCAGACTGAAACCGAAACGCTCAGCCGGGCCCGACGGTATACCCACCTATGTATATAAGGACTGTAGAATAGTACTGGCAGAGCCCCCTTTTGCACATCTACAACCTAAGCTTAAAATATGCAGTTTTTCCGGAGGAGTGGAAAACATCTCGGGTAGTACCGGTTCCCAAGGGTGGAAAAGGGCAGAGTGTGGAGGAGTTTCGTCCAGTAGCAGTTTTATCGACGCCAGCGAAAGTTTTTGAATCGGCAATACAAGAAAGCTTGTTTAACCAGATACAAGCTCAATTATCAGATGCACAGCATGGATTTCGCCCTGGACGTAGCACCACAAGCAACCTGCTCAACTACATGCAGGAACTGGTACCGGTAGTAGACAGCGGAGGACAAATGGACGCAGCTTACTTCGACTATCGAAAAGCATTTGATGTGGTCGATAATGACATATTGCTGGGGAAGCTAGCCGCCGTAGGTTGCACTCCCCATTTGCTTATCTTCTTTGCGGACTATATGAGAGATAGGAAACAGTATGTGGACTATTCTGGACATCGATCTGAACCATATTTTGTCTATTCAGGGGTAAGTCAGGGCAGTAATTTAGGTCCCCTCGAGTTTCTAGTAATGATAAATGACCTAGTTGATGTGGTAGTAGATGCATCATGCTTGTTATTTGCGGATGATCTGAAACTGTTCCTCCCAATAAAAGCAGCTGCAGACTGTAAGCGCCTACAGGATGATATTGACAGGGTGGTAGCATGGAGCAATGAAAACAAGCTGGAGTTCAATGTTTCGAAATGTCAGACTATTTCATTTACAAAAGTGCGTAATCCTATCCAGTACAGCTATAAGATCGGTGATACATCATTAGCAAGGGTCTCGGAAGTAAAAGACTTGGGAGGAGTGGTTTTATTCTACGCAGGGCGGCTGGTTTTACAGATATGCATGTGATTAAAACATTATATAATGCACTAGTTAGGAGTCATCTCGAATGCAATTCACAGGTTTGGAATCCGCACGAGGTGAAATATAGCCTTGTATTGGAAAAGATACAGAACAAGTTTGTTAGGTATTTATACTGGAGACAATATGGAGTGTATCCTTTGTACCCTCTGATGTATCCCACCTTGTTTGTGTTAGGTATGGTGGGGTATTGTGAGCTACGCGTGAGAAGGGAGCTTAGCATGGTGGCATACATTTTTAAATTAATTCGCGGTGTAGTTCACAACATGGATATGCTTAAATTAGTGCAATTCTGCGTTCCTAATAGATACGTGGAGCGTCAAAGGCAGCCTCGCCTTTTGGAGGTACCTCTCGGACGTACTAACTTGGTGAACAAGTCTCCGCTGGCACGCGCGATACGCACTCTGAATTTGATCGCGGATAGGATAGATATCTTCCAGTGTACTCAGTGTGAATTTACAAAGGTTGCTATTTATGTAATAAGTTATATTGTAAATAATTGATATACCTACATATGTGCTTTTCTATTGCATTGGCTAAAGCTGTAAAAATAGAATAAGTTTGGAAATAAATAAATAAATGTAAGACATGTAAGTGACCGAGAAATTGCTAATAATAAGATTTTTTTTATTCCTTACTTTAATAATAATCAAGATTATTATAGTAAAGACGAAAATTCGGTAAATTCGACTCGCGCACCTAGAGTTCCGTACAAAAGTTCATAAAAAGCGTGTAAAGGGAGAAGACTAACTACATTAACATTGTGTGTTGCATTGTTAACTATTTTCTTAAGATAATAAGACAATAGCTCAAGTAGAAAGAAGAAATGTGAAATATATTATTTTCACATTACTAATTTTATTTATTCCAAAAAAATTATAACATCCTTACAGTAGCCCAATTCGACGCTTTAACGTATACTAAGTCATATACTAATTAAAATTATTTTCTATACACCTTAAGGCTAAAATTTAAGGGCAACGACTTAAAACATTTAAAGGATTGACTGTACATAATCTAGTGTATGTATAAAGATAATGAATAGTCCCTCTGGCATGTTAGGCGACCAAGACTGTTTCACGAGTTTCTTTCGGCATTTCTTCTTAGAAGTGGTCCGTGGTCCGTTCCGAAATGCTAGTAGTTTGTAGCTTTGAGACATATTATACTATGATTATATAATTAGTTTTTGTCGTAAAAAAAGACTTCTTTGAAGGCCAAGTTTCAATTAAGAATTTATGATTTCTGACGCCTATTAACGCAGTTCTTCCAAAATCTCGCGCGAGCTCTACACGCAAAGCTATGCTCCCCCTAAGGCCGGGGATGCTGCGACCGCACAGCCTAGTTGGAGGGTTGCCAAACGAGTAGCCTTGAATATGTCGGTCACGCCCGGGTCGCGCGAACCCGCTTCTGTCAAGTCGGTTAAGTTTTTGTCAGCTGAGCTAACTGCTACAGAAATAGATGCTTTTGTCTTTGACTACGACTCACCTACACCGCTTTTGCGAGGTTGTTTATAGTACAGTCAGGTGGGTCTGGTTTCTCTGCACTGACTGTACCTAAACCATGAGGTATACGGTATATCCATGCCTACCATGGTATCCCTTCTGGCCTACCAGAAGGGATACCATGGTAGGCATGGGTATCCCTAGATAAGTGGAAAAAAACCTTAAAGCTACGAAATAATATTTGGAAATTCTTGAGTTCAATTATCCCATCTTTATAATAAAACAGACGGTCAACAAAGTGGTCTTATAAGGGTTCCGTTTTTTCCTTTTGAGGTACGGAACCCTAAAAAATTCTTATCATGTTAGCAAAGGACGTAATTTTCGAAATAATGTGACCATGTTTTCCTTCAAACAAGCAAGTAGTGGTCTATGAAACTACCATAGACGGGTCAAGTTTGAATACTAACTGAGGCACGAGTAGGTTTCCAAATTTGGACCTGATTTGACCTTTCCAAGGAATGAGGGTTCGTAAACTAGTTGGCGCTACTGGTAAGTATGACAACACCTATTTGTTACATTAAGGAAGCAATAAATGATTATGATTATGATTAAGTGAGGTCTGTCATCAGTTGTCAAATTTAAATGACCATATACCCACATTCTGACATCACGTACAAAAATATCAATTGCAAACTAAACATTATGACAGGAGAAAAAGAATTAGGATACGACTTTAAAGTGCTATTATTATTACTTATTTTGAATTTTTGCATTTCAGATGCAATTTGAACTAAAGTGCTCTCATATAGAAAAGAGATATGGTGAAAAAATTCTATGCGAGGAGGACTCGAACCCGCGACCAGCTATTATTATTGCCTATTAAAAAAATACTGACTAGAAAGCCGGCTATTTAACGTCACAAAGGTTAAGGCAAAGGGTCGAAGGCAACGTAAGTACAAAGTCAAGTTATTGATATAATAACCTACGATAATAAAATATAATTTTGGGTTACGATTCGCGTATAAAATGAGGGTTATGTTTATGGGAATAGGGTATCTTTTGAATAAGATTATGGGTGTGAATGGCTTACTTATGATTGTTAGTTATGACATTATATTATTGTATGTTATCCGCCGTAAGACTGAGTATAAAATATCGTACGTAGGTAAGTTTTAGATTTCCTAAAGATCTAATGGTTTGAGGAGAGACTTATGGTAAAAGACTATGCAACTGCATCGTGAGTTCTATACGGGTTAGGATGCAGTTTCTAATTTCGAGGTCTTTTTTGTTTTTACCTATGTGAGATTTTTGTATGATTATTAAAATTGTTTACAATTAATTTTAAATTCAAAATTAGTACATTATAATAGTGCAAAACGAAATTGCATTATGTGCATTCAACGATACGATCATATGATGTTATACCTCGAAATCTAAACAAAGTAAAACTTGATGAATGAGTATATTCGATATTTGGGCCGATCAGAATAAAGATCATATCAATGAAGTTTTCAAATCAAAATTTCTATAAGAGCGAAGCCACGATATATATAGCTAGTATATTTATTCTCTGCAATTTGCGGCTTACTAAACAAAAACTCAATTTTAAACTGTAGCATAAATTTCCATTTTGCAAGAAAAATCAAAACTTTCGTATCGCGGAAACGGAAGTCAAAGTTAGATGTCACTCGGGGTGAACGAGCGGAGTTGTTCAACTGCTCCCGAGAGGTTCCGGGTTCGAATCCAACGACAACTTCAAACGAAGTCGATGACGACTCATTATGTGTGATGTTGTTGAAATTCGGCTCAAAGTTCAAATGTTGAAAACGAAAAACTAAATTTCCATTTTCGTAAATTTATATAATTTTTTTTTGGAATTCGTGCGCCTCAGGTGCAGTAATGATGCAGATGTGTAATTTATATATGATAGTACTTTAGTGTATATAAAACTAAACAAGCTTTTGCCCGCCGCTTCGCTCGCGTTGATCCTTTCTTAGCGGATGCCTACGTCATAACATCTACCTGCATACCAAATTTCAGCCCGATCCGTCCAGTGGTTTGGGCTGTGCGTTAATAGACCACTATGTCGTCAGTCAGTCCTTTGAGTTATATATAGATTAGTCCGTGACTGACAGACAACTCACAGCTAAAACTGCTGGGGGTAGGAAGCTGTAATATGGCATGTAGGTTTGGGAAGCAGTAGAGAGGAAACGAACAAAAAACGAGTCTACATCTTCTTGAAAGGCCGGCAACACTCTTGTGATACCCCTGGTGTTGCAGTAGTCCATGGGCAGCGGTGATCGCTTACCATCAGGTGACCCGCTTGTTCGTTTGCCGCCCTATGTTATAAAAAAAAAAAAAAAGAGGAATTCCCAAAATTCCCACGGTAACAAAGTCTCGGGCCTATGCTAGTTTGATATATTAACGAGGATAGAGAAGACTGTAGAGAAGGTTATGGAGGAGATCTTTGCCCAGTGGGACAATAAAGGTTTAAAATATCTATATAAAAGTGGGCCCTAGCGACTACTTTGACCAACAAGTTCAAAAAGGAAAAAGTCTTCTGGGTACCCTACCTCATGACGCAGCGAATTAGGCTTGATTTTATTTATAGCTTTTACCTTCGGCTTCGTTTGCGTGCATTTCATTTAACGAAGAACGAAATTAATTAGTTTGAGGTAGAATTTCTATATAGGTAGGAAATCCTTGGGGGAGGCCTTTGTCCAGCAGTGGATGTCTTTCGGCTGAGAGAGAGAGAGAGAGAATTTCTATCAGATGAAGCAGGATAATGTCTATTGGGGTAGCTAGATTATTATGAAAATTGTAAAAGTGCTTATAAAGGATGGTAGATGAAGGTAAGAAATAAAAATTCTGCTGTAATCGAGATGGTATATAGAGCAACACGGACTTCCTCGCGCGCCGGGCCGTGTTGTTCGTGCTCTATGAGATGACGTCATTCTAAATTTGGTCAAACACTCACAGTTGTATGAGGTCAAACACTCACAGTTGTATAAATAATATACGTATTAAAGTAAAAAATGAGTGATATAAGAACTAATTTAAATATTGATTTGCTAATAAATTTTACACAATTAAAATATAATTAAATTAAAAAACACTCTAAAACTAAGCACGTAAAAGTATTGAACGTAAAAATAATGTAGCATAACAAGTAGACTCTACGAAGTGTCGTAGCACCGTCTACGAAATCGTAGCGAGCTCTACGTCGATACAAAAAATTGCAGCGCAAATAAAAATTACATAATCCAAGCGAAAAAAATTAAAAACTCACCTATGAAGTTCATCTTGCTGCTTCTAACACTTGAATACCGTAAAATATGTTTTAATTATACTATCCCTAACTATACCATAACGTCCGAATATAAAAATACTTTTGAAAAATTTATTGAGCACCAATGTTGCTACATTACAAATTATATGATACGTATCGTTAAATAGAGAGAAGAAAGAAGGATGAGATCGAAAAAAGCTATGACATTTTGGAGCGCGGGTACGTCCTGCCGCCTCGAAAGGCAGAAGGCCAATGCTGCAAAATGCTCCCTACGAACCTATTTAAAGGCACGAACTATACTCCGTCTCGTTCGCTTTTACATGGGTTTAAATGGTTGTGTCTCGCTCTTACAGGCACGCGATTTTAAGAGGGTTCACAAGGGAAATTGTTCCACCATTGTCATCGAGTAATAGGGATGGAAAAGTTGATTCCCTTCAAATTGTGCTCCTATAATTACAGTTATTGGTATTTTTTCACAAGATTTTTTACCCCCGCGGGATATTTTCATACTCCCAATTTGAGGAAATGTTCAAAGCTGTTTTTTATCGGGATTTAAAAGGAAAATAGGATGTAAATAAGGCCACAAGAAATATTCTTCTTTAATAGATTCAGACTTAAAGTTATCGTCTCAAAAATTAATGGACATGATAAGAAATGGGTCCTATTTAATTCTTATAGTGTTATAATTAGTAAAAGTTATAAAGCGTCGCCATTAAGAATGTTTAACAAAAATACATAACTGAGAATGAATTCAAAAAAATATAGTTTTTTTTTTTAAATTGTACAATTTTCCACGATTGTGTTTCAACATTTTATCAATAATAAAATATACCAAACAATACGATCAAATTGATAACCTCCTTTTCCAAAGTCAGTTAAAACTACAAGATAGATAAACTACAATCGTCTAACGCTTCGACAAATAAAAAGTAAAGTAAGAAATATTGCACACATATGTCAATGTCCCCTTAACGCACACATACAGAGCTGTATTACATCTACAGGGCATTGCGCATGTGTGAGTTCGTAAGAACAAAGAGGCCGCCGATGGGGGCGTGGCCTGTTGTGTGTGTGCGTGTGTTAAATCTTTTATAGGTCGATGCATTAAGTAATTTAGTGTTATACCTTGCATTTGACTGCTCTGGTTTAGCACGCATTGTAAGGAATAGTTTTCATTGTGTTTACGTGTTTAGGCGAGTGTGATAGCAATGTCGTTAAAAATGTTATAATATCCTGCTTACTACTAATGATACCAGTATAAACGCGAATATTTGTAAAAATTGGATGTTTGGTTTTAAAAACTTGAGATTTGGTACACGGATAGAATTTGAAGAATTAAGTCTCGAATAGAATATTTTAACCTTTTTCCCAAAATTATCTTGTTTTCATTTGCAAAATATTCAACAAAACATATATGCTACATTAAAAGACAAGTTAAATTCACCAACCTACATAAAAGCGCAAACTAAATAAACCCAAAATCAGAATTTAGAATAATCAGATCCACTATATTTCGTATTCGTAGCGGGCTCTACGACTGCTACGAATATTCGTAGCGGGCTCTACGACTGCTACGAATATTTGTAACGATCTCTACGATGGCTACGAATTTTCGTAGGGGGCTCTACGATTGCTACAAAAAAAGTTTTATTTGAAGCAAGAAACAAAGTTAAAATGTATGCCGTTTTTTCATTGAATTATGAATTTCTACCAAAATAAGCATTTTTTTATATGTGAAAATCAACTCGTAGCCGTTCAATATTTTTTCTTCTCTCCTAGACCATGGAAACAATAAGTATAATCCTTATAAAGAACTAGCTTTTGCCCGCGGCTTCTCCCGCGTGAATTTCCTACGAAAACATTGCATTTTCCCGGGATGAAAGGTCCTTCTCAGTACTTCTACCTATGTGTATGCAAAATTTCAAGAATATTGGTTCAGTTGATAAAGCGTGAAGAGGTAACAAAGTTAGGATTCAGTGAAATACAAATAATAAAGTTCAGTGGATGTCGCAGTAAGTTGTGTTGTGACGCCATTTCTTCTCACCCGCGCCTTGGGAGCGGAACTTTACCGAGAAACTTAGATATAATTAATTTTTGACGTCGATAAAGTATATTTTGTTTTGCTGCGCCCCGGGGAACCCCGTGGGAACTTTTGGATAGCTAAATATACAATACAGTGAAGATTTTTTGAAATCATATTTTTGAACAAAATCTGGCTGGCAAATAAACAAGCTTAAACTCAACAAACATTTAAATTAACGACATGATACTAGCTGTGTACCGCGACTTCGGCCCAGTAAGTTTTTTTATATATTTATTACTAAAATGTAAAACCAGGACATAATTCATTTCCCCAATTTCTTGCTAGTTAAAGTACTTAACGTATAAAAATACCTTACGTTATTGAAATACTTCGAGTCAGTCCCCCACTCATTAGGTCATCATAATATCAGCGTATCATTTATCAATTCGATTTTCAAATATTCCAACATGCTCATATTAAGTGCACGAGTACTCAACGTTCAAAAGGGCGTTGACCCAGCGTTATCAGTACTTCCTATATACCAGTACCAGTGAATTGAGATTCAGAGCGCGCCGCGCGCATTCCGTGGGATCTCATATTGTGTTAGTGCTGCAATTAATTTGAATATTATATTAAACCGCACACATATATTGAATTAATACGGTTTGGACCCAGTGGCGCCCTCTTATTCATATATAATAATCGCCAAGTGTGTAAAGTACATCACTTCAATGTGTAAACCTGTTTACACGTTGGCCCAAAAAGGGTGTTATGTTTTCAGAATTCACGTATGCGAGTTTATTTTTACACCATAATTCCTAAACGCCTGGCAGATATCAATACATATAATAAAACTGCAACTGGTCTGTGTCTGTACATAGGAGATATTTAAGAAAAAAACTAGGAGGGGTCTTCAGGCCAATAGTATAATAATAAGTATGAGGTATCCTTAGATTCCTATAATTATCCCAGATAACATAGACAATATGACATCTAGAACTGCAGTTGAGTATTTTTTTAAAATATATTTATTGGATTGGTAATTAATATGTTGAAGCGGTGGACTCCGCTATTGAATGTCGATGTATGGTAGTTTTAAAGTACCCAAAGTCGAAGTATGCGAGTACCTTGGCTTTTGATTGGTTAAAACGTTTGCCCAAGTCGCCTAAGCTCCAGGTTCGAAACCCACTCGTTCGTCATGAGTTTGTATATGAATCTGACTTATATATGGTAATTTTCAATACCACTGCTTCAGACGAAGGAAACTTGCGCTCTTGAAAAATAGCTAAAATCACCTCACCCCAATCTAATTAATTTATAATGAAAATCATTATTTTTATTCCTTATTTTATGGTTCACCATAACATTGCTATAATAAGCCAATATTCGTAAGAATAACTTTTCATAAAATACGCAGTCGAGTTCACTCAACGGCCCACCCAATAAGTCTCGCCCAAGAAAGTATGCATTACCGTAAAAATAAAAGTCGAAACCTTTTAGAAGGACCGCGCTCCACGAGCACAAATTGTTCTTTCAATTCCGAGTTGACGCAAACACTGCTATCCTTATCACACGTATTAGGATTTTATCTTTTCCTCTCACTCTAAATGTGATGATGTGTGCAGTAAACTAAGGGCTTAAGTGATTTCGGAGGAGAAAGGGATTTGGAACACGTGATCAAAATGCTAAAAATATTGTAGTTTAAAAGCAAAAGTAGTACTATTGTGGAAATGGGAGCTTTTTTGGAATACGCCATTACGAATGTAGGTTGTTTTAATGGATGCGAAGAAGCTTTTAAGTGGGCTTTATAGTTGTGCTTTTAACTGGCCGCAGGTGCTGTGGCTTGCGCGAATGCATGTGGGCTTTTGGCGGCGGTTTTACCTGAAAAAAAACGAAAATTAGTTTAGTTATCTATACATGTAATAAAACTGTAACTGGCCTATGTTTGTACATAGGTATGCGCATCACGCAAAAACTTCTAGATGAAATTTGATGAGATTTTCAATGCTGTAATCTTTTACTCCGAATTTCCCGCGGGAGCGGAGCCCCAGGGCGCAGCTAGTCTTATTTACAGTCGTCATGGTATCTGAGATGCAGGCTAGATCTAGCTCAGATACTAGTGTAGTGGACTTAACTGTAAATATGTGTAATACACATTGTATATTGTGTGTGCAAACATTAAATTTTACATTAAATTTTTATATGTATTTACTTTTTAAATGTGCAAAATTATTTATCATTTCCCAGCACCTAACTTAAACTAAACACTTATATCGCCCTTATTGCATGATACTAATTACAAAAACAAACACGCCATTATCTGTACTCTTCGTCGAGGGGGAGGAGCAGGGGGGGATGTGAGGAAGAACAAGAAAGCGTATTTACCGAGACCACTGGAGTCGTAACTTTATACTGAACGGTGGCAGGGCAGGGCTGGCCGGTTTACTTTAAACTGTATTGGATTTCTGGCGCCGTGTGTACCTGGCTCGGTTGCTTAGTGGTTCGCGCGCTCTGACAACGATAGCGGCGGTTAAGCAACTTTCTTAATGGCCGGTCGCGGGATGGGTGATCAAAAATGTATTATCTCGTGCTTCGTGCTTTGGAAGGCGCGTAGCCATAAATTTTCAACTGTCACTACATAGTTAAGCACAGTAAAATGAAGAATCAAGAATTTGGGAATAAGCACAGAGTGTTGCTACTGCTTCAGATGCATAATCGAAATTATATTCTGTTAAATTCTCAGTTTCATTCATTTTAACCAATCTTCCATGACCCACACATACACACATTGACACATTGGAAATTGATTTTCTAAATCCACTTTGTAAATCAGTTACAAAAAAGCTGTGTTTCAACTTACATTTCCCAAGATCCACGACTGAAACAAATGCTTTCCAAACAGATTTAAATCAAGACAATCTACTAAATCGAGCCAATTTAACTTCCCGAACCACCTTTATCTTATCTCGTAGAAGGCAACCCTACCGTGTCCATCACGAAGCTAAGTATATCAAATGAATTGTAAATGAAATCAGCGTCGAGTGCGAGGCGGTTTATCGCGCCACCCCTAGCTATACGGCCACTATATAGCTGTATAAAAACCTATATAACACTGTATAACCACCTTTAGTTATATTATCGCCTATAAGTTTTCCATAGTCAAAGCTAGCCACCCTATGACTTGCGTTTGCCCGGTCTACGATTTTCGTAGCGGCTACGACGTATGTGCTACGAGGGTCCGATCGCGTAGCAGTTATTTTATTGTACTCGTAGTTATAGGTTTTACGTAGTTAACGTAGCTAATTGATATTTAGTATAATGGAATCATTCATTGACTACTTTTGATTATCCTTTTTTTTAAATAAATAACATTCCATTGTAATAGTCGGAGTTACTTTGTTTTTTTGCTGATTAGTATCTTAATTGAACATAATAAAGCGCACTTTTTGTGGCATTATTTTGGTGGCGTTCACTCCCCTTACTAGCGCCTTGAAATTAATGGTGTAGAGGAACGATAAAGAAACCTGAAACTTTTCAACTTGTTAAAAACCTTTTGAGATAGTAGTCAACACTAGTGTCAGATTTCCAAACAATGAATAAGGCTATCGCATCCAAGTAGCATTCAAACTGTATGCCAATCCAGGGCAGAGTAGCCACTACACACCGTCTCACTATACTATGGGTGGTACAAGTTATAAAAGCTAGCGGATGAATTTGAACAAAATAAACAGATGTGTTCAATCGCAGCATCTTTACAGCGTAGCGGCTACGACACGCGAAGCTACGAAGCGCTACGCTTTGAAATCTGCTACGTAAGTTTGGGTTTATGGATTACCACGTTTTAATTAGACCTCCACTTGAAATATTGGTTAAAATTTTCACTCAAATAAAGAAATCGCTCCCGCTCGTGACATGGCCGTTGCGTAGTGTTGCGAGAGCTAATTTATTGACAGTGGGCTCTCCCGCTTTATTTATTAAGCGAATTTAGAGTCGACAGCCCGTCAATAAGGAAATGTAGGCACAGATAAATTTACACGTCCCTGACCTTTACGGGGTTGACAGAGCCTCAGCTGTTATCACTATTTCACCTACCTGCGAATACACGTATCTATTAAAATAACTACAAAAAAGTGGATTATGTACATATCATCATACATATACATATTATCCCTTTTTCCATGCGGGTAGGCAGAGACTAGCGATTTCCACTTGCTACGATCCTTACAGATCTCTCTTGCTTCCTCTACACTCATCACTCTCTTCATACATGCTCTCCGGTTATGGGTGCTCCTAATATCTCCCTTTAAAGTGGATTATATAATTTGTGACATAGCGAATTCGGAGCATTTTCCGTATTTAGCACAGAACGATGTGTCTTTGTGGTTGCTATCCTTTATGATCTTACGTTAAAATGACATGCACTCATTTGCGTATGACAGCGTTTGTCTCAAACGTTGCGAAGTGGACTTTGTGCTTTTGAGCGTTAAGTCCAATTTGCTTTGAGCGGAAATAGTTTCGGATTCATTTCTGTGACAAGAGTGACTGGTGAATATTAGGTTAAGATTAATTTTATAACATTAAATTATACTTCGTACGTTTCATTCTTCGATATAATTTTAAACACAGGTAGTACTCTTATTGTGTAGGACGATCACACTTTTCATAGGATGTAGGGGGTAGTTAGAAAACAAACGACCCATCATCCGATATAACCCAGACTGTTAGTCATCAACGCTCATTCTTTTATTGTGTGCGGGACGATACGCACGTCATTATATTTCCTATGGAATTCGTTTACGATTGATTTTTTTTTGATAATATTTTTTTTAGTTTATTTAAACATAAGTATTTTTAAATCAAATTTAGTGATAGTGAAATACGCGAAGCAGTTTCAACGAAGCTATCACGCCGAAGCTATCACGGCGAATGCTGTTCCTGCGATGCTGTTTCTGTGATGCCGTTCCTGCGATGCTGTTCCTGCGATGCTGTTCCTGCGATGCAGTTCATGCGATGCTGCTCCTGAGATGATGCTACTGGGGGATATCACGAAGGCATAGCAAATGCGCTAGCCCGGAGGGTATCACGAAGGAAAATAACACGATGCATAAAAACTGCAGTCTCACAGCTATCCTGGGGGATATCACGAAGGCAAAGCAAATGCGCTAGCCTGGAGGGTATCACGAAGGAAAATAGCATGATGCATAAAATTTGTAGCCTCGAAGCTATCCTGGGGGATATCACGAAGGCATAGCAAATGCGCTGGCCCGGAGGGTATCACGAAGGAAAATAGCATTAGGCGTCAAAATAAGCCGGGAGGTTAACTGCGGGTTAACACGAAGGTCAAAATCAAAACGGTTCGTATTGTTACGACTATTGCACATCATGTCACAAGCATGGAAGTACAAGTCACAGGATATGCAGTAAGTAAATCTTGGCCTAAATGGAGTGTCATGGGAGCGTCGTGCCATGGGCGGAGCAGCCGGGTATCTACTAATATTCCCTTATCGGATAGCAGATCTGTGCAATTTTGTGTCACAGTTTACGAACCGTTCGTTCCTTGCATTTGAAGAATGCGGGCAAACTACCCACAATGGGACTAATATTTAATGCATCTATTCTATCAATAGTTACTGATGCAATGCCGCCAATAAGTATACTTGAGTTATATCTAATCCTTTTTCTTGGAAATTAGTACCTAACAAACCGCATTTTGCGGCTTAAGTTTTTAAAAACGAAAACTAAATCCTGTATGCAAGACTACATTCTTCTTCTTCTCCCTTACTTCTCCTACTCATGTAACGGGTAATGGCTCGTTTATGTGTGGGGTCGCCACATTATGGTAAATGAAAGGATACAATATTATTTTTGCGCTACCTCGAGATACTCGGAGGAGAAGGGGGGGGGGTGCATGTTGTGAAGATCACTGAAGATGGTGTCGGTCGCCGGTTCCAGTAAGGTCTCTCCAGTCCATATGGGGTTATCTATGGCCTTTTGGAATAAAGCAAATACATTGCATAATTAGCTAACAAGTACATTATGCTTTTATAGCAAATACAAAGTATTACAGTTGGTAACTGTAATCCAATGTAAAATACGAAAGAGAATTACTCACTATTTTTCAAAATATGTTATTATCTCTTTTCATCGATATAATGATAATAATCGATTACCTCCAAATACAATATTTCGTTTTCTAAATAGAAGAAAATAAATGTATGTTTCGAAAATTAAATAGAACTTACCAAATGAGTTAAGTTATTATCACTTACTTCAGATATGCCAACTAAGTTTACTTGCCGGCCCATTTCCACTGACGCAGTTTTTCTAATTCAATGCAAGAAGTGAAGCGGAGAGGAGTTTAGCGGTGCATAATTTAACCAATCACAACGTATATCAGGATCGGTTGCCTGACTGCTTGGCGGAACCGAATATGATGAGACAAATGTTTTTATACAAAACATCCAAGGTTAAGTCTAAGTGATATTTAGTAAATTGACTTGTTTTACTCACAAAGGTCAGCAAACTGTTATTTTGAAGACAGTTGCAATCCTCCAAATGTTAGATTCAACTGCAGCTTGAAGTAATGTATAGCATTTATTCTAAAATAACGTACCTATAAGTACACGTTATTATTTGAAGATCTTGCTCCTGATTTATTTATTTTTTACTGTTTTATTCTTGTTTTTGGCGTGTCTATGCCGGTTTATTATATGTATTGATTAAACAATTGGATTGGATTGAAAATTGCAAACAATTGGGTCTGCACTATACCTTCCTATTATTATTTGAAAATAACTCGATTAATTAAAACATAAATATCCAGCACCTTATATTTCGCTTAAATTTATATTATTTAGTCACGCATCTTTGCAGACACTGCGATATTGGGATGATAAACCTGAACTATCTAATGGATTATAGACAATTTCACATGTCTATTTTAAGCCTGTCGAAGTAATGCTTTAACGTCAGCTGTTCAAATCAAAAATGTTTTGCTCACGATTCTGTGAATTGGGTAATATGTATAATTATATACACCTTGTTAGGTAAACACTATATAGTTACCTAGGTTTAATCAATTAAAATATATAGTTATTAACTGTAATGAAAACAAAGAAAAGCAATGAATCTCATTGAATGAAATGGCAAGAGAAGACTAGTTGATTTATTTTTATATAAAAAATAATAATAATAATGCTTCCTTCGTTTGGCTACACAGCCCGCTTTAGTTGCTTATTATATACTCTATTTATAGAAGAAAACGTAAAACTACATAAAAATAATAAAAATTATGGTAATTCTTTTTGGGTTTTACCATAGCCAACATTAGTGATTGATGCATTTACATCACATACCGCAAATTTATAAACTGATGGAATCTGTTTAATTGCACTTTTGTTTTGCCAAATAAGACGACTCTTGAATCTTACTAAATTCTCCTTGTGATAAAAACTAAAAATGTTAAACTTTGCATAACCTTCTCGTAGAGATCGATAACTCAAGCAAGTTGTTTTAAGAACAATAATTCTTATAGGAGAAAAATCATAAAGTAAAGTGGCTTTGTGTCTTTTACATTATTAATTAATTAATACATTTATTTTAGCAGATATACGCAGGACTGTACTTTAAATATCTTATAATTAAACCTTTTAGTTTTCTTGAGCACTCATGGCTGTGGAAACTGGAAGATATTTTACAATATCAGTTACGTTGTTTAAGATAAATTACAAAAATGGATATTATAAACCCAAGTTTTCGTTCAATTCATTCATATTTTATTTACTCGAGTAAATGTATAAAACGAAATAAGTCGATTCTTAAATTCAAAATCCGATCAAATATATATCTTATATTATACATACACATCATCACGCCTGTACCTATAGATAGGGTCAGGCAGATAAACTTTCGTATAGAAACCGATCTACGAATCCACGTTGTAGCTATATCTAATTAAAACCCGCTAGCCCTTGGTTCATGATGTACTTGTGATGTACGTGTATTTTGTTTGTTCATACTGTTGATATAAGTTTATCATTAAAATAAAATGATGATAATCAGCTATATTAAAGAACTTTTGTATAATATTAATCGCAAAAATGTTTTTGAATTGACTTGAATACATTCAAATGACAAAACCAAAAAATTAGAAATGAACCTACCGCTTGATTAATTAGGTAATTCCATGACTAAGGTCTTTGGAAGGTATCCTTAAAGTATTTCCTTTGTTTACATGTACCTACGTGTAAACATGACAACCTTAGTGTTATTTCTGTGGTCCTACAAAAAAAAAAAAAAAAAAAAACAAATTCTTGGTTCCAAAAATTTTTACTCCAACATTAGTCACTATGTTTTCTAAGAACTAATAATAATATCGTAATAAATAAGAAGAAATAATATCGTAATAAATAAAATATACTTTTACTTAAATGTAACGCTATGATCTGCTGCATAACTCAACAGCCGATTGTTGAAAAAATTTAATTCGTTCTTGTCTCACCTTTGTAAGGAAATTAATTTAAAGACATCGTTTATTGACATGCATTAGACATTCATTCACTATCTAGGCAACTAGAATTTTTTGATAACCATTTCAAGTCACCATGTTTTAATCGTACGGCTGTTGTTGTTATATACTATTGACGCCTGTTCTCACAGGTGGAATTTTTCTAATAAAGAAATTAAAAAGGTAATACATTTTATCGTCAGTTTAAGTTAAAAGTCTGGTGTAACGTAGAGATTTACCAGCAAGTAGTTTTATCAATCGATGAACGAATTGATAAAATTTAGGTAAATCAGCAGCAAATTATTGCCTTGTCAATCGTCATCTCATTGTTCACGCACGACAAGATTTTAAAACCTACAGGCTCGCGTCAATGTATTTTTACTTTGCTACCAGTATTTAATATACTAGCTCAATAACTACGTTAATGACATAAGATATGTTTGCTATTTATATAATAGTTCTCAAAAAATATACTCAAATATAATTCAGTTAAATACCTACGTATTTTATTAACAGAGGACTTTGTTATATTGAATTAAAATTAAAGGAAAAATTCTGAAAAATCTTTGCTATAAAATCTTTTACTTTATAACATAAATTAATCATGTATACATACATGGATTCATTTATTTAACTTGGGTACAAAATTTTCATCTCTAAACATCTACCTGTGTTTAAAATTATATCGAAGAATGAAACGTACGAAGTATAATTGATGATTAAACGAACTTACCTGAAGTGAAGTTCTATCACAATTATACGAGTACGTTTCATTCGAAGATATAATAAATTCCCTCCCTTCCCGGATCCCTTTGGAAAATTTTGTAGCTAGGTGCCCTAGGTATCTCTAAAGAATGAGCGTTGATGACTAACAGTCTGGGTTATATCGGATGATGGGTCGTTTGTTTTCTAACTACCCCCTACATCCTATGAAAAGTGTGATCGTCCTACACAATAAGAGTACTACCTGTGTTTAAAATTATATCTTCGAATGAAACGTACTCGTATAATTGTGATAGAACTTCACTTCAGGTAAGTTCGTTTAATCATCAATTAACAGTTAAATTTTGCCTAAATAATTAAAACTTAGTCATTTATAGTTTACGGGCTATAGCCGTCACTTCACGCCGGCAGATGTAAAGCAAATGAGCATCGTGTCACGACTCATCATGTTATTTTTCGTCAAGGCATCCGATTTATTTTGCCAAGCCGCGTGAATAGCTAATGATAGATACTGAAAAAGTTTTTTTCACTTGTTCTGAGGGGATCAGTACACGATATACTTAGAATCAAGCAAAGTTAGACATTTATAATATTAGTAAAATAACATACTTGTTCAAATACATACTAGCAATCGCAATTAGATAACTAAAAACAGAAGAAATTTGGTAAAAAGAAGAAAGTTTTATCCAAAATGAGTCCTAACATAACTAATGCATGACATTGTGTTAAGCACAGAAATGTAAATACATAACAGCTAGAAGTGGCGCTGTTTTTCGCATTGAAAATATCAAAATCGAATTAGTGAACTAAGGATAAGTTCCTTCGTTCACAAATTCGAGAGTCCTATGCGGATTATGTCAGACTGCAGTAAAATAACGCATCTATGCCCATTCTATATTGTAACCCCCGACGCAAAAAGAGGGGGGTTAAAGTTTGTCTGTGGATATGTATGTCTGTCTGTGGAATAGGGTAGATGACAACAAGTCACATTAGATACTTTTTTCTAAATGTCAAAAACAATAATTTATATGGGATTTGTATGACAGTACTCAACAGTGACGTCACTTTTAATGGAGTCAGAAAGCATTCCCATTATACTTTAACTAGCTTTTGCCCGCGGCTTCGCCCGCGTGAATTTCCCACGGGAACAGTGCTTTTTCCCGGGATAAAAAGTAGCCTATGTGCTATTCCAGGTCATTATCTACCTCTGTACCAAATTTCATCGAAATCCGTCCAGTAGATTTTGCGTGATTGAGTAACAAACATCCTCACAAACTCACAAACTCACAAACTCACAAATTCACAAACTCACAAACTCACATCCAAACTTTCGCATTTATAATATTAGTATGGATTAGAACTAAAAAATAGTAAACCATGTTATAAACAAAATTGATCAATTAAAGTGACATTCAATTATTATGTTTCATTATTTAAATAGCATCATTTATTTTTTACCCTATCATCATCCCTATTATAGTTCCCAAGCGGATGAACCAATATTGATGTAGTTTTCAGTTGGTTAGTTTTCTCGTTGAGTGTTTTTAGCCTTGATTCATGAAAATCGGTTCAGCCGTTTAGGAGTAATCAGCATTTTCTCAACGTGTGCCCGCAACTTCATTCGCGCGTAATTTACTATTATTAAAATGTCAAGTTCTTAGCGGCCTGTCAATATGAAACCTACGCCAGGTTTTAAGTTAGACCTTTAACAATACAACAGTGAAAACCGCATTAAATTTCGTCCAGTAGGTTATTCGTGATGCGCGTACAAACATGACAGGAACAAATTCTAAAAAAAATAGTTTTGACTTCTATTAGCCTTAGAAAGATCCCATAATTGTTTTTTTTTATAGAATAGTAGGCAAACGAGCATGCGGGTTGCCTCATGGTAAGCAATCACCGCAGTCCATAGACACCAACGACTTTAAGAAGGTCACTGATGCATTGCCGACTTTTTTTTTCTTAAATATCTCTTACGTACAGACACAGACAAGTTACAGTTTTATTATAGGTATGTATTGATATGGTTTTAGAGTGTCGTTGATATACTAAGGTAACATAAGTTATTCAAGTAGGTATATAATTACAAAGGCTATGTATAGCCTGAACGGTTGTTCATCATTGGTTAATAGGCAGCGACGGACATTGGATATTCTGGTCGTTATTTATCGAGGTCACGGGTGTCGATAGCTAGGTAAATGATGGTACATTACATTACAGTTAACTATTTAGTTTTTAAGTAAATTGCTTTGAAGGCTATCATTAGTCTTTATAAAATTAGACGTTGACGGACTGGTATATCATTGTAAGACTTATGTTGTAAAGTGACGTCTTTGGAGAAAATGCAGCAGTGGAGTTTGTTGCGCCGCCTCTTCTCCACTTGCGCTTTGGAGGCGGTGGTAACCTTAGCTTTAAGTAATTTTATGACGTCAACTAACTAAAAAACAAATATACGACGATATAAAAGTGCTATTTTTTAGCCTATTTAAATAAAATCATTTTCATTTCATTTCAATACAGAGACGAAAGCAGAAATTTGAAATTTAGCACAGAGATTGATATAACGTGAGTGAGAAATAGCTGGAGGGATGATGTCCTAAGATTTAAAGTCAAAGTCAATTGTTTTTATTTATATAGGCTTAAAAATAGCACTCATAAATCGTCACATTGTTGTTTTTAGTCAGTTGACGTCATAAATTACTTAAAGCTAAGGTTACCACCGCCTCCAAAGCGCAAGTGGAGAAGAGGCAAACTCCACTGCTGCATTTTCTCCAAAGATGTCACTTTACAACATGTCTTACAATTAAATGACTGTAAAGAGATCTGGAGGCCCTCCAAAGAGCCGACTGGCAGGAAGTGGCGCAGAACAGGAAGGAGTGGAAGCTTCTGGTATCGGAGACCAACATCCGCTTTGGGTCGACGAGCCATCGAAGTAAGTAAGTAAGAGTGAGAAATAAGAAAGGAATTTTGGAAATTCTACCAGTGAGATATAAAATGGGTGAAGAAATAAATTCACGCGGGCGAAGCCAAGAGCATAATCTAGTTTATATCATTATCATATATCCTACCGGCATACCAAATATCATCTAAATCATAATGTACTACTTAAAAATAAATCTATAAATGCAACATGAATATTATAGACGATCTTCCTCTCTTTTTTAGGGTTCCGTAGTTACAAGGAACCCTTATAAGATCGTTCAGTCCGTCCGTTAGTCTGTCACAGCAGAATATCTTCTACGTTTATGGACTGATTTGCATGTAACTTGGTTCGAGGATACTTCACATTTAGATCTAATTTTTAAAAATACAAAAAAATTAAAATTACCCCTTTTTGAGGGTACCTCCCCATACATGTAAATGGGGGGGGTGAATTATTTTTTGAGTGCACCCCCTTGTGTGGGGTATCGTTGAAAAGGACTATAAGGTAGGGTTTCCATACAACACTTTTTTATCAGCTTTACCATTTGCGAGATATAGCCTGCCAAAGTCGTTTACACGGTGTCCCCCCCCCCCTGTAATTTCTAAAGTCATGGACCTATAAACTTCAAATTACTCACGTAAAGAAACAGGCGCGGAAACTTTTATTTAAAATTGTTTCGGGTATCCTGTGATGAATACTTTTGATATTATAAATAAAATAAAAATATATACTTTTTTCCAAAAGAACAGTATAAACTTAAAAAGTTTTTTTACATATTTTGATGATGATGCAAGAAATGCAAAACAGTTTTATAGTATTTGGCCTGTGGTGTGGCCCTAGAATAGCACCAACCCATCTCTTCCCGTGGGTGTCGTAAGAGGCGACTAAGGGATTAAAAACACCGGAGGATGGGCAGCAGCATCTTTCCGCGTACTATGCCATCACACTGCGATCGCCAACCCGCCTGCCAAGCGTGGCGATTACGGCAAAACCCCCCACGGATAAAATCCTTGGGGGAGGCCTTTGTCCAGCAGTGGACGTCTTTAGGCTGAGAGAGAGAGAGAGAGAGAGAGAGAGAATATTTGCAAAACTACTTTATGCGTGGTCCGACACGCACTTGGCCGATTTTTTAGTTTTAAGTTATTTTATGTATCTGTACCATGTGATGACTTGTGTGCAAATAAAGTGTTATTGTTGTTGTAGACGATCTTGAGTAATGCACAACCTCAAACGCAAAATTACAAATTTATAAATATTATAAAACAAACAAGAAGAAGAATCTCTTTCCAACAAACCCGGTAGATAAATAGTATGTAAAGCAGTGATCCGTCAGAGCCGGATGGAGGGCCGGTGTAAATCACCCGGGCAGACCCGCAGCCGGTTGTCGAATGTTAATGTTCATTTGGAATTGAAATTAGTTTTTTTTTGGAACATGCTTTTAGTCATCAGAAAGATTTTTGTGAGTTTGTGAGTATGTTTGTTACTCAATCCCGCAAAATCTACTAGACGCTTTACAATGAAATTTGGTACACTGGTAGAAAAATACTACTTAATTTTTATCCCGAAATTCCAACAGGAGCAAAGCCCCGGGGCGCGGCTAGTATCTTATACTTGGATAAACACTAATTCATATGCCCCTGATCACCAAGGACAGTCTGCCCCGCAAAGAAAAGGACGTGAAATACCAGAACGTACTCCGGAGTCCGAAGTACCTACTGAACTAAGCCTTAGGCGAGGCTCCACAAGACATCGCAATTTCCGGACCACACTCTGAATTGGATGTCCGCACCACTCTTGTGTGAAACTTTAATTTTGCGGACTATTTTTGGAATTTGATTCCATTATCCTACTTCCTACTAATACTAATATTATAAATGCGAAAGTTTGTATGTGAGTTTGAGAATTTGTGAGGATGTTTGTCACTCAATCACGCAAAATCTATTAGAAGAATTTCAATGAAATTTGGTACCTTCACGGGTAGAAAAATACCGGGAATAGCATAAAGGGTACTTTTTATCCCGAAATTTCCACGGGAGCGAAGCTCCGGGGTGAGGCTAGTTCATTATTTACTAGGATTAATCATTGAATTTAGTACCGCCGCCGATGAGCCCGCTCACACAAACTAAATTCTAATTCGAATATCGATACGAATTTAAATTTGAATCGAAATTCTCATATTTCGTATGGTCACAAATCCTAATCCTATCCTAATCCTAACTAATATTATAAATGCGAAAGTGAGTTTGTTTGTTTGTTTATTTGTTTGTTACCTCTTCACGCTTTATCTACTGAACCAATCTTCCTGAAATTTCACATACACATAGCTGGAAGTATGGAAAAGGACATAGGGTACCTTTCATCCCGGGAAAAAGCACAGTTCCCGTGGGAAATTCACGCGGGCGAAGCCGCGGGCAAAAGCTAGTTATACATAAATTCTATCCTAGAAGTGTACATACATTCTGAAAGACACGTGATTTGTGGTCAAGAGCAAACCCATCTTTTATAAAAAAAAATTGTCTTCAACTGTATTTCAAAACAAGACAAATTTACGTGTCTTTTCAACCGACTTCCCAAAAAAGGAGGAGGTTATATGTTTCGATGTATGTATGTTTTTTTTTTATGTATGTTCGCCGATTTCTCCGCCTATAGTGGACTGATTTCCAAAATTGTTTTTTTATTCGTAATGGTGTATTCCCAAGTTGGTCCCATTTTAACCACGTCAGAATCTGTTCGCTAATTTTAAAGATACCTAACAAAATATAAAAATACCAACATTGCATTATAGAGCAAAAGCCCGCGACAGCATGCCTTTCCTTATTTTATTAAAACTCATGATTTTTTGTGTATGTCCCCAACATAGAAATAGCGTTTAGCGACTATAAAAGCTGGATCATGATTACTGAGGCAGATTATTTGTAGCAATAACATCTAAAGTGGTAGCTCAATTTCCTCAAAGTGAAGTTTTTTAAAGATTTTTTCCTAATAATATTAGAAATCACGTCAACCATTACCAGGCAATTGGTGGAGATATAAACCCCTGCTAGACATTGTAACTTTACTAAATTATAGTTATATTTGTTTTATTATAAAAGCTGAATTTAATGTTACTTTAGGAAGCCCCAAGGGTACTTTTCATACCTATAAAAATCATCCATGCTATAGAATATTACCTGCACAATCAACTAAGATCCAAACTTAATACCTAGTCGCTAATATTTTTTACCCTTATGTACCACGCAGAGAAAAAATTCAGCATTTTGAAAATAAGGAAGGTTTGGTCATCGCGGGCTCTCGGTCTATTTATGTGCCAAAATTAATAGGCAATTTGACATATCAGGCATTTCAAATCAAACTGACATAAAAAGTTTCAAATTCCTAATTCTTTATTTTCGGCCAGTGAATGAAAAGTTTAAGTTTTTAATAAAGAAAATAGGTATAGAAGTACTAAAAATGATAAAATAAAACTTTTTTCCGAAAAAAAATGAACCGACTTCCACCATAAAACTTAAAATCATGAAATAACAATAAAGAAAAATGTATTAGCATGCTACCTACTGAATCAGGTGAAGTCGATGCCAAATTGAAAATTAAATAATCTAAATTAACATTAGAATCATGTATATATATGTAAAAAAATGCCTAGTGGAACAATTACATAACACCCCTACTCCTGCACTTGGCACCGACTTCACCTCATTCAGTAGGTAGCATGCTAATACATTTTTCTTTATTGTTATTTCATGATTTTAAGTTTTATGGTGGAAGTCGGTTCATTTTTTTTCGGAAAAAAGTTTTATTACATTTCTAGGTTAAATTCCATCGAAAATAATAATCGAAAAGAAAACAAAGAAATATAAATACGTTAACTCTATATAAAAAAAATATCTTCGCCCTCGTATATATTTCAGGCAATACTTAGTAGTTATACATGTACAAACCAATCTTGGGAGCATGTGGAAAGCCCTTTCAACTCATTATACTGTAATTGACGCGTGATTGGCCGCTGATCGAGCTGCCAATTATACTATACGCAGGGAATGCTGAATTAAATCGGCGTATTTTTATACCCGATTCGTGAAAAGGAGAGTACTAAAAGAGTACTAAATGCTATTGTTTCTATTTATTTATTTATTTATTTAACCTTTATTGTACAAACACAATGTATGGCACAATAGGTGGACTTAATGCAGAAGCATTATCTAACAGTCGACCTTTGGGGTAAACAGAGAACTTAAGTGGGTCTAATAAAGGGATTGTTGGAGACGAGACGGGGGGGAGACAAAATAAGAGTAACATAAAATATATAATACATAGTAATACATATATATATATATATAGCTAATATGACATATAAGAATATCATTACATATAATATAAATAAATAATACCATAAATAAATACATACATAGAATACTACTGAAAAATAAAATAGTTAGGCAGCGAGGGAACTAGTCTTGCGCAAGTAGGTGCCTGAACACCCGGGCTTTGAAACAATCACGGCTATTTCTTATTGGTACAAAATAATGATTAAAAAACCCATATTAAAATTAAATATTATGTATTAAATTGATTTGAATTAATTAGTACCAAAGTTGTATTTCTTTTAAAGCTCCGGGAGCGAAGCTCACGGGAGCGAAGCTCCGGGGTGAGGCTAGTTTATTATTTGCTAGGATTAATCATTGAATTTAGTACCGCCAATGAGCCCGCTAACACAAACTAAATTCTGATTCGAATATCGATACGAATTTAAATTTGAATCGAAATTCTCATATTTCGTATTGTCACAAATCCTAATCCTATCCTAATCCTAACTAATATTATAAATGCGAAAGTGAGTTTGTTTGTTTGTTTATTTGTTTGTTACCTCTTCACGCTTTATCTACTGAACCAATCTTCCTGAAATTTCACATACACATAGCTGGAAGTATGGAAAAGGACATAGGGTACCTTTCATCCCGGGAAAAAGCACAGTTCCCGTGGGAAATTCACGCGGGCGAAGCCGCGGGCAAAAGCTAGTTATACATAAATTCTATCCTAGAAGTGTACATACATTCTGAAAGACACGTGATTTGTGGTCAAGAGCAAACCCATCTTTTATAAAAAAAAATTGTCTTCAACTGTATTTCAAAACAAGACAAATTTACGTGTCTTTTCAACCGACTTCCCAAAAAAGGAGGAGGTTATATGTTTCGATGTATGTATGTTTTTTTTTATGTATGTTCGCCGATTTCTCCGCCTATAGTGGACTGATTTCCAAAATTGTTTTTTTATTCGTAATGGTGTATTCCCAAGTTGGTCCCATTTTAACCACGTCAGAATCTGTTCGCTAATTTTAAAGATACCTAACAAAATATAAAAATACCAACATTGCATTATAGAGCAAAAGCCCGCGACAGCATGCCTTTCCTTATTTTATTAAAACTCATGATTTTTTGTGTATGTCCCCAACATAGAAATAGCGTTTAGCGACTATAAAAGCTGGATCATGATTACTGAGGCAGATTATTTGTAGCAATAACATCTAAAGTGGTAGCTCAATTTCCTCAAAGTGAAGTTTTTTAAAGATTTTTTCCTAATAATATTAGAAATCACGTCAACCATTACCAGGCAATTGGTGGAGATATAAACCCCTGCTAGACATTGTAACTTTACTAAATTATAGTTATATTTGTTTTATTATAAAAGCTGAATTTAATGTTACTTTAGGAAGCCCCAAGGGTACTTTTCATACCTATAAAAATCATCCATGCTATAGAATATTACCTGCACAATCAACTAAGATCCAAACTTAATACCTAGTCGCTAATATTTTTTACCCTTATGTACCACGCAGAGAAAAATTCAGCATTTTGAAAATAAGGAAGGTTTGGTCATCGCGGGCTCTCGGTCTATTTATGTGCCAAAATTAATAGGCAATTTGACATATCAGGCATTTCAAATCAAACTGACATAAAAAGTTTCAAATTCCTAATTCTTTATTTTCGCCCAGTGAATGAAAAGTTTAAGTTTTTAATAAAGAAAATAGGTATAGAAGTACTAAAAGTGATAAAATAAAACTTTTTTCCGAAAAAAAATGAACCGACTTCCACCATAAAACTTAAAATCATGAAATAACAATAAAGAAAAATGTATTAGCATGCTACCTACTGAATCAGGTGAAGTCGGTGCCAAATTGAAAATTAAATAATCTAAATTAACATTAGAATCATGTATATATATGTAAAAAAATGCCTAGTGGAACAATTACATAACACCCCTACTCCTGCACTTGGCACCGACTTCACCTCATTCAGTAGGTAGCATGCTAATACATTTTTCTTTATTGTTATTTCATGATTTTAAGTTTTATGGTGGAAGTCGGTTCATTTTTTTTCGGAAAAAAGTTTTATTACATTTCTAGGTTAAATTCCATCGAAAATAATAATCGAAAAGAAAACAAAGAAATATAAATACGTTAACTCTATATAAAAAAAATATCTTCGCCCTCGTATATATTTCAGGCAATACTTAGTAGTTATACATGTACAAACCAATCTTGGGAGCATGTGGAAAGCCCTTTCAACTCATTATACTGTAATTGACGCGTGATTGGCCGCTGATCGAGCTGCCAATTATACTATACGCAGGGAATGCTGAATTAAATCGGCGTATTTTTATACCCGATTCGTGAAAAGGAGAGTACTAAAAGAGTACTAAATGCTATTGTTTCTATTTCTTATTGGTACAAAATAATGATTAAAAAACCCATATTAAAATTAAATATTATGTATTAAATTGATTTGAATTAATTAGTACCAAAGTTGTATTTCTTTTAAATATAAGAATTATATAATGTACAATTTGATTTGCATGTAACTAAAACTTATGTAGCATGAAATGAGAAATTAATAAAAGGTATTTTTATTTATTTTTATACCCCATTCGCCTTAGGTTAACACACCTTTTGGTACTAAAAGGGTACTAAAAGGTCTGTTAATGTTTTCATCTTAGATAAAACGTAAACTTTACTCCGTCTAAGTTGGATGATGCAACGCCACGATCGCATTATGCATATTTAAAAAGCATTCGCCCTCGGCTTTGCCCGCGTGAAATTCGTTTATCACCCATTTCTTTTCCAAATTTTTAAATTTCCAAAATTCCTTTCAAAGTGCTCACTTATCCTTACTAATACTTTAAATGCGAAAATGAGTTTGTTTGTTACCTTTTACGTTTTATCTACTGAACCAATCTTCCTGAAATTTTGCATACACATAGTTAGAAGTACGGAGAAGGACGTAGGGTACCTTTCAACCCGGGAAAAATCACTGTTCCCGTGGGAAATTAACGCGGGTGAAGTCGCGGGCAAAGACTAGTGCTATATAAAGAACCTCTCTGCAAAATTTCAAGTTTCTACGTTCAGCGGCTTCTGCGTTGATATACCAATCAGTCAGCATCCAATTTAATGTATACAGATTATTATAAATCTTTTATGAAATTAAGTAATCATTTTTGTATTTTTTATGCTTAGACTACGGTGACTTGCAACACGAACAGATCGATAAGACGTTTCATTGCATCAACTGATACACATACAAAAATAACAGAAAATACAAGCAAAAAGTGCCTAAATAGTAACGAAAAGAAACAACTTTCTTGAAGTAAATTATTAATCTGTGTTCCCGAGCACATACAACCTGACTCTCTTCAAAACCAGAGTGAATAGGCTGCTTCTGGGTAAGCTCGCTACATCGTAGACCTCATCTCTGTCCTCGGGCAAGATTGTGGTCAAGAGCAAACCCATATTAAATAATAAAAAAAAGTAACTAGGTATGTGCTGCAATGATACAAATTGGTAATAACTCAGTGGTTAAATTGCCCATCGAATCGAAACTTCCAAGAAAACAAAGAGGCGCGTTAAATAACTGTTTAGTTTGTTTACATACAATATTTTCCTACAGTTTATTACCGTGCGCACAAACTATTCCCCTTAGAAGGGTGAACAATAAACAGAAATATGGAATCATTCCCGGTCAGCGTAAGATTGATTCGAGCAATACGTCTTAATGATCGGGTGGAGAGCCTCATAAATTATACCCGGGTAGGGTTGTGTGAAACTCATTCGGGATACTAAAGGTGTATAAACATAGCTAACAATGACTTGGAATTATGATGGATGCTAATTTACCATAGCCATTGTATATTAGCCTTTAAGACACATTGTACTCCTTTTCCTTTTTTCATGGTGCAATAAAGAGTTACTTACTAATAATACTTAGTTTAATTTTGGCCTAAGTCCATAGCACGTCAAATAGACATATTCAGCTGCACTCTGAATGAATTTACGAAAGTAGCTTTATTTATTATTTGCTATCAAAATCAAAGTAATTAAATATTAAATTTAGTTAAAATGGAAAACGGTTATCGCATCTATTGTATTGGGAGAATATCCTGTAATTATGGTTTGTAAGGGTTGAAATAAAATAAAAAATAAAATAAGTGCTGTTTAAAAAACTAGTGAAATAAGCCTGTAAAATAATACATACGAGTACACCTTAAACAAAATCAAATATTGTTTCACTGGCCACTAACAAAAAAGGAATGTGAAATTGGAGCACTAAATATTATTTTAAATACAGAAAATATTATTTTGTTAGCATTATTTTATTTTATGAGATTGATCTCATTTGTAGTTGTAGGTACTTATAACTCAGCACATTGTAGAACAAAGGAATTGATGGATGACACATAATAAACACAAAATCATTGAAGTAACGATGCTTGCGATACGACGATTAATTGATATTGTCTTAAAAACAAAGGAGAATTTAGTGTAGTAGGTGAAAGGGTTTCTATGTATCTATAACATATGTTAGCATATGCATATGTGTTATATATGTAATTTATTTACACCCACATGAACTCTCTGCTCAACCCTAAGGTTTGACTGTCAGACAATGCTTTTAGCATTAGTCCACCTTTTGTACCGTACTTTTGTATGTGTGTACAAAAAAGTTTAAATAAAAAATAAATAAAAATAAATGCGATACAAGTACAAGTGCATGCAAAACAAGTGATATTCCCAGATATTCCTCTATCAACCAAAGACACAAACTAAATACACAAATATAACAGGTACGTCGCGGCGTAGTGCGTACTCGTGTCCGTAACAGTGATTAATCACTGTTATTAATATCCCGTGACGTCGTCACTGATCCGACTTTATTAAATCTTATGGTGACTTTCAGATTAATGTTTAATTACTTGTTCAATTATATGTGTGACGAATGAGTTTCTTACTAGGTTTGTTAGAGAGATTTGATAGTTATTGTTATGACTGACAGTATCTTAAATCTTGTGGTCGTGGTCATTATATAGAATGAAAGGTCATTATATAGAAGGATACGGTGGCGCCACTGGTCACGTAAACATTAGCTCCGCGCAAAATTCGCTTTATAAAATATAAAAGTGATTATTAGTGCATACTGAGTGGGAAAAAATAAACTAATTATCATAACAAGTGACTATATGTAAAAGAAACACTGAAATTTATCAACCTTTAACAGAAACTTGAAAAAACAGTGCGAGTAACAAGTGTAAAATTAATTTTTATAAAAAAATAGCATAGACAAACAAAACGGTGCTAACAGTTAAATTGGAATAGTGCGATTAATAAATATAATAAAAACAAGTGCCAAAACATTAATATTAATTGATAAAATAAAGTGCCTTCAATCCAATTTTTATTTATATTTTGAAGGTGTACTCATATCAAAAAACATCGATAAAGATTCGACGAATATATTGCAAAGTTTTGGTTTGTGACGTAGATCGTCAGCTGGCTCACTTTGTATAGTTGTAGTCTGCAACGCAAGAGTCTTCGAGTTCGAGCCCCGTCGCTGCTAAGCAGTATGAAAATTTTTTGATTATAAAATTTAAACAAGCCCGAAATAGAAACCATACATACATATTGAGCTATTGATTAAAATCAAGTTCCAAGATGCCCCGTAAGATGGAGACACAAGTAACATGCGAAAAATGTCAACAAACACTTCCAAAGAGGGAATATCTCAAATGCTGCAAATGTTCTGCCCTATTTGATTTAAATTGCGCCAACGTTTCTGAGAAACGATTTAATAATACTATGACATCTGCTCATAAAACAAGTTGGAAGTGCGAAGTTTGTAAAATAAAAAAGACGAACAAACTCGACCAGCCGTTAGCCGAAGGCGTTTTAACCCCTCCTATAGAAAAAAGTATTATGACTAGAAGTAAAAAACATATACTACAAAATAAAAATGACGCAGAATTAAAAAATATACAAGACGAGAAACAGACATCACATGAAGTAGAAAATCAGTTATCTGAAGTTGATAAACCTAGTACTTCAGGCACAAAATCACTTCCAGGAAGCCCTATACCACATGGAGACAAACTACCCGAGACAATATTCGTAGAGGTTGATAAATCCCGGGAAATTACCACTACTCAAGGGGAAAACATAGCTCCAATATTAAATGCACCTAGCACTAAAATGGCTAAATCACTATCCACAGAGTCCATTGCTCAAATAGACCGGCCAACAGATATTTTGAGAAGCGCAGAAATCATGGAAAATTTACAAAAACTGGAAATTATAAACGAAGAATTGAAGACAAGCCTAGAATCGACACAAAATGAACTGGAAAACACCATTTTGGAAAACAACGGATTAAGAAAACAAAATGAAAAACAAGCTCAAGAAATAGCCCTACTTAAAAAGATATGTGTTGCTCCAACCCCTAGCAAGCACATGAGTACCCCTGGGAAAAATAGAAGACACGGCTTTCTGACATGCGACCCGATCGGGGATCTCACCCCACCTCGTCACAACTATAATCAAATGTTTTATCGTGTGGAAGATCAACATATAGACTGTATATTAAAAATTGAAGAACTATTAAACAAAGTCAGTTTACTCCAAGCGGAACTCGATAAAGGAACCTCCGATCTAATGAAAAAACTAAACAAAATTACTGGCGAACTAAATTCCGCCCAAATACAAATTGGAGAAGAAGGAATACTAACTGAGAAACAAGACTCAACAATTAGAAATCAGCTAAGTCAAACATCAAAATTAACTTTAGTTAGCAGTGTGGACAATGAGCGTACCAACAACATTTTGAGAAATCACTTTGGAGAGATAAATATGTGTCACTACAGGATGCCGGGTGGAGATATCAACAGTCTACTAAGTGGATTAAAAAGTAAACTAGTCGGTTATACTTGTACTGATTATTGTGTTGTAATGCTTGGTGAATCTGACTTTAACATATCACAAAAATATTTAGATATTGTTTATAATATTAGAAAAACACTCTTAGAAATACAACATACAAATGTAATATTGTGTTTGCCAACTTTTAAACTTAGCCCACATGCAAACATATATAATAAACGCATAGAAATCTTTAATCACTTGTTATATTTAGATAATTATAAACATCAATATTGTTATTTACTAGATTCAAATAAGAACGTTCAATACACTTTTAAAATGTATAATAGACATAACGGTAAATTGAACTATTTAGGTATTAGTACGGTTGCTTGCGATATCTCTAGATTAATGCTGACTATAATTAATGATAATATGATATACGATGGATCTGTAGAGGGTGAAAATATTTCTCAACAATATTTATCACAATATGACATGACCCCTATTCCAAAAAAAAATCCCTTTCGTGCCTAAACAGTGTACTATCATGTGTCAAAACATTCAAAGCCTCACTAACAAAATTGACGAATTAGAGATACTAACAAAAGAACTTGACATTGACATAATAATTTTTAACGAACACTGGCTATTACCTGCAAATTACCAACTGTATACATTAGAGGGTTATGACTTACGTGCGAAATATCTTAGGCAAAAACATGTGCATGGCGGAGTGGCCATATTTGTAAAAAAAAATATAAAAACTGAAGAGCGACTTGACATCCAGGCATATACATCAGAGTTTAATATTGAACTATGCGCGGTTGAGATTGTATGCCAAAATTTATTAATAATAAGTATATACCAGCCTGGAAATAATATAGACATCTTTTTTTCACAGTTCACATTACTTTTAAATCACCTTGCTAAACAACCGTCCCGGAAAAGAGTAATAATTGCGGGTGATATAAATATAGATATTAGAAAAAACGATAAAAATTCACGAAAGTTAAAAAATCTCCTTGAATCTTTCGGTTTAAAATGTTTAATAAATACTGTAACCAGGACAAAAACTTCATCTTGCATTGATCAATTCATAGTAAGTCAAAACTTAATTATGCAAACAGAAGTACGAGATTATGAATTATGTGATCATAAAACACTAATTGGATACGTCTCTATAAGCGATAATCTGGAAAAGCCATCCCAATTTAAAACAATACACACACGTATCTTCAGTGAAAAAAATATGGAAGCTTTTAAAATTGCTCTAAGCAAAGTAAATTGGCAGACTAAATTTTCAACAAATAAAGATATAAATGATAATTATAACATATTTCATAACGAACTTAAAGAATTATTAGATATCTATATACCTCGGAAAAAAATTAATATAAAAAACAAATGTAAATACAAATGGATAACAAAGGGATTAAAAAAATGTTGTTACCATAAACGCATTCTGCGTCAGCTAACGATGAGATTTGACAATGAACATCTAAGAACATATGCCAAAACATACAGTAGAGTTCTAAAAAAAGTTATTACCAATCACAGAAGACGACTAAATATAAAACGGATACAACATTCAAAAAATAAATACAAAACCATGTGGCATATGATAAATGAAAAGTTAAAACCAACGAAAAATGTATTACAGGAAAATATAATGTTAAGAGAAAACAATAAAAACATTACATCACCGAGGAAAATTGCTGACATATTTAATAAATATTTTCTCAGTATAAATGAAAACAAAAATAAAAATATGACTTATAAACCAATTACACCTCCTCTGACAAATTCCATATTCTTAGACAAAGTTACAGAAACGGATATTAGAAAAATTATTTTAGGATTAAAAACGAAACAATACAAGTGGATATGATGAGATACCTACCACCCTAGTAGTGTACTGCATAAACGAAATTGTTCCACCCTTAACATTATTGATAAATCAATCTTACGATGAAGGTATATTTCCAGAAAAGTTAAAGCTAACAATAATAAAGCCCATATTTAAAAAGGGAAACAAACTTGATCCATCAAATTTTCGGCCTATTGCACTTTTATCGATATTTTCTAAGATATTTGAAAAACCAATTTGCCAAAAAATTAATAAATTCCTAGATAAATTTAATGTAATAAACAAAAATCAACATGGTTTCCGGAAAAATCACTCTACGACATCAGCTGTATTTGATTGTTGTTTGGAAATATATGACGCTCTGAACCAAGATAAGTGTGCTATAGCATTCTTTATGGATATGTCCAAAGCGTACGATAGAGTGGACCATGGGGTTCTGATTAATAAGTTAGACCAATTAGGTATTCGGGGACCGGCAAAGAAATGGCTAATTTCTTATTTGTCAAATAGACAACAATGTGTACAAATCCCTTATATCTCTGGAACCGGTAACGAACTAAAACAGTATAGATCATCAAATTCTGTTATAACTGGTTCGATCCCTCAAGGTAGTGTATTGGGTTGTTTATTATTTTTAGCATATACAAGGTGTAACGGAAAGGGTATTACTATACAAAGTGGAAAAATTCGTTACCGTGGGTAGATCCTTTATGTGAAGTTTCAGATTATTTGCAGCACTTTTAAAAAGGAGTGTTAAAAAAATAAATGATAAAACGAAATCTTTACCATGTAACAAACACTGCACATCACTATTCAGGATATTTCAATGTCAAGGTTGTATTTGCACTGCTCACACACATATCACAACACAAATTATTTCACCTTCTCGGTTACTATGAAAACCTGGTACTTTGAGCAGTATCCGCTTTCGTCACCTTTTGACAGTTTATACTAATGTTTTCACAAAGAAACCGCCTACACGTGCAGAGCGGCGCAGCCCAGCGGCGGGAATTCTTCAATTAATTACCTTGCTTTAAATTGATTAATCATTGTAAAAAGAACCATTCGCAAGTCGCTTTTCAGTGTTTTCATCAAGTGTTTAATTAGAAATCAAATAACTCGCACAAATATTTTTCACTTTGACAAGTCAACAACTCAGGCTAATAGTGACAGTTACTTTTTAATTTTGGTGCTGTCCTGCCAGGTACATTTTCGGAAAAAGTCCAGTCCCGTCTTTTATTAGCCAAACTCACACCACCTTTTTGATTCTGCCGTCCTAGTACAAAATAAATAAATATCCTACTTAGAGCAACACGGACCTCCACGAAGCTGATAAATAGGATATTTTTCCTAATGAACCTCTCATTGTTCCATGGATCCCTTGTAACCTTTTTTATTGTCATGTGAACACGCGGAATATTTTTTAAATTTAATTTTTGACCATACCAGGATTACATATCAGCCTAACAAGGTAGATGCGACGCCTTATCCAGAGTTCATTTGAAAATTTTGTCAAACCCTTTTTTATCTTGTCAGAATGTCAAATCTTCAGACAAACAGACATTTGCAAAAAAAGAGTGCGGAACCTCTTTTGCAAATTCTAATTTATTACAATACCAGGTGCCGAATCAAGGAGGTGTGATTTAATTTTGATAGTTGTAGATGATTGACCTTGAATTCAACAGCTGTTTACTGTCATAGTGGTGAATAGTGTTGTGCCAATTCAAATTGGAAAAATGTGTGCCTGTATGGTGTTCTTAAAATTAAAAATTAAATCATAAACGTACAAGACTAAAAATGTCTGGAACTAGTTTAAAACCATTATCACAGTTAGCACAATCGATATGGATATAGGTATTCCGTTACACCTTGTATAAATGATCTTCCAGAAGTAGAAAAATTTCATAAAATAATATTATTTGCGGACGATGCAACTCTAATAATAACATGCGAAATGAACCAATTGAACCATTTGGAGAATATGATAACCCAGTCTCTAAAACAGATTATCGAGCATTGTGAAGAAATTGGCTTGGCAATAAATTTTGAAAAAACAAAAGTCATGCAATTCCGTCCACATCAAAGAAAGGAAATAGAATTAAACATATCCTACGAAAATAAAAATATTGACGAAGTAAAAAAATTCTCGCTTCTAGGTATTACATTAGATTCCACTTTGACGTGGAAATATCATGTAGATTCAGTAGTTGCTAAGTTAAGTCAATTTTCGTATGCGTTGCGGGAGCTCAGGAAGAGTACCAACGAGGAAAGTGCCCTAACCGCTTACCATAGTCACGCCTCTGCTTGGATCAGGTACGGTATCATCTTTTGGGGAAACTCCACTGATGTAGAAAATGTATTCGTACTACAAAAACGGTGTGTTAGAATTATAACATTTACTAAACCTCGAGAAACATGCAGAGAAATTTTCGCTAAATTAAATATTTTAACGGTCACTGGTTTGTACATTGTCGAATTATGTCGGTTTGTACGAAAACACCCATATTATTTTGAACGACTTGAAGACAGGCCAGGCCGTTATAAGTCACGTCGTGGAAATGACTTAGTACTACCCTCACCGCATCTTGCATTGTTCAAAAATTGCCCATACTTTATGGCCGTCAAAGTTTATAATCACTTGCCAGAATCGATCAAAGCCCTCAAAGACAAGCATTTTGATAATCAATTAAAAAAATTAATGATTAATAAATGTTATTATAATTTAAATGAATATTGGGTTGACAAATTAAAATGACAATTATGACAAACGACATTTTAAATATTATTTTTTAATTAATTATTATAGTTATTAATGAATTCATTTTATTTTATTCTATCGCAAGACTGTAGACTAATATTATTGTTATTATTTTAATTCTAGAATATTTAGAGATTTTTAATTAAAATTCACAATGTCTGTATAGGCTAATTTGTACATAGTTCTAAGATCTTTGGCAAATTATTGTGAATAAATGAATATGAATATGAAACACACACAATGACTATCTTGGCAATGGTAATGGAGTGGTTGCCATTGCCTTCTCCATTTCACACACTAGTTGATAATCATCAACCAGAGTGCAGGTTTCTTCACGATATTTTCCTTCACTGGAAGCAAATGGTGGTCGATGAAAACTAACATAGATACATAAGTCAGATTGGTATACAAACGGCAGGACTCGAAACTGTGATCATTGTAACCACAGGTGGGCGCCCTACCACTCGGCCACCACCGCTTCATATCGCTTATACCTACACGCCTACATCAAAGAACCATCTGAAAACATATGCTTAGTGTTAAAGATTACCTACTTACATTTATACTTATCAAGTTTTCTATCCACTAAGTACTGAAACTACTGCCTACATCAGTACAATCCAGAGCACTTACTATTCTTGGTTTCTTCCCGTTAGCACTAACATTTCTTAGTTCTTCCCGCCCGCACTCATGAGGGCCGACTGTTATTAGGAAAATTCTGACTTATTGCTACCGCGGATGCTCTTGAATGTCTTGGGGTGTGGCGCGAGCGACGGGCGTGAGCGGTTTTAAAAATTTTCTCCTTTGTATCGAGTGTGTTCAGATTGGGGTCAGATTTTATTGAAAATTATGTCACCGGACGAACAGCAATGAGATGGGTGGGTGACGTGGATAAGAGAAGCACAGGGGAAAGGAAAGCAGTGGGATAATAAAGATAGGATAGGGATTTAAACATTTGTTTAAATTTTAAATAAATAGATCTTGTTTTTTTAAACCAATCTAAAAATTAAAACAAGTGTTAAATTTTGTCCTACCTATTTGTAAACCTATCTGTCTGTAAGATTACTAACTGTACCCAGAAAGATGTACCCAATATTTAACTTACTGAATTCCTGACGGATACTCGTGAGAGAATTCGTGAGAGGTTTCGATAAAAACTGAAAATAAAAGATATTAGACAGACACGAGTAAAGATAATTGGCTGAAGTTTTCGCGCAACTGTAGAAAATCGAAAGGTAAATAAAAAGAAGATCAATAAATGCTTCATGTAGACATACAAGGTCGAAACCTAATAAAATGGGAGAAGGGGTGGACAAAGAAGAAGATAAGACATGCAAGGTCGATATAAGAAGCGGTAGAGACACACTCTCGCTCAGCGCGGTACGTACCTACTAATCTAAATGTATCACTTCTCTGGTTGCTCAATTACCATATGCAGATATATTGAATACTAATTTAAGACGATTTGTAGATGTTCATTACCTGTCAATATATTAATGTATTTTTAGCTCGCTGCACGCCTTGGGCAACTGATAGTGCAGTGAGTTGCTAAGAAATAACGAAATTTCTGACCGCTACCCGCTCCGCTGCCGCTCATGACCCGCACCACGCCTCGCTAAGTAATACTGAATGCACCGTGAAAGGGTAGATCGTGCGCGTGACTCCGCCGCAAATCCGGAGACGTGAGGCATATAGAACTATTCCTTTCTCAAATGTAGTACATTTGAAATGAAGTATTTCTATTTCAAATGTTCCTTTTTTTTCAGCGACGCGAAGACATTATTTCGTACGATGATTTTATCGCCTTTGGCACTTTGTTCTGAATTGCTTTGCGTACTTTTGCTTCCAATTACTTTAAAATATTGTTGCTGGGTTTTTATAATCTTCTTATCTTTTATGTTAATTACTGGCTCTCAAGTTTGAAAGATAGACCTGAAAATTGATAGTCATGACCAGACCATATATACATATGGTCTGATTATGATATTTAGTTGGAGGATTATGATATTTAGTTGGAGGATTATGATATTTAGTTCCCAAACGTATACACGTTTGGGAACTAAATATCATAATCCTCATCTTATCTTCCTGACTAATATTATAAATGCGAAAGTGAGTTTGTTTAATTGTTTATTTGTTCGTTTATTTGTTTGTTTGCTACCTCTTCACGCTTTATCTACTGAACCAATCTTCCTTAAATTTCGCATACACATAGTTAGATATACTGAGAAGGACATAGGGTAACTCATCCCGGGAATAAGCACTTTTCCCGTGGAAAATTCACGAAGCTGAAAAGCAAAAGCTAGTAATCTATAATTCTTTACAATAACAGTCTAATACTATTATTGTATTCAAACCAGATAACACAAAACAAATGTAGCACATTTAATTCATCAATGACCGAGCATTGCTCGCGTTACATATGTATGGAGGCTCCTCTGTCGAATTAATATGGATGGACCATGTAAAAGATAGTGCGGCGTCTTGTACAGCATGTGGAGACTACAGAGATATGCTATGAGCGGGATCAGAGAAGTAAAGCATAGATAAATATATATTTAGGGACAAATCATACAGATTGAACTAGCCTCCATATATTTTACGGCTAAAGTCCTTGTATGGAGAAAATAACACAATTTTCAAAAAAAGTTTTTGCGGGAAAGAAAAACTGAAATAAATGAAAATTAAATGAGGGATTTTCCGAGACCCAAATAAAAAAAATAGTTCCAGATGACTTCATAGATGGCGCTTAAGTAAAAGGCGAGTTCATACAAAAAGCAAAAATTTACGGGATTGACATTAAAAAAAAATAAAACTTAGTAAAAAAAACATATATGTATATGTATTGTATATATTTTTTTGTATATATTTATGTATACTTTGGTGTATTTATATTTTATATTTTACTTTGTTTATGTACTTAGTTCATGTTTTATGTTATGTATTTTCGTGTTCTTCTTTTTTTTTTCTGATTTTTGCCTTACGCTTCTCTTCTTATTTTATTCAAATATTCCTTTCAAACACTTGGTTGACTGGAAGAAATCCCTTTTTGGGATAAGTCCGCCATTGTACGCCTCTCTTTTTGTTTCACTATGTTTTGTATTTTCCTTGTGTGTATGTGCAATAAAGAGTTTACAAACAAACAAACACCTAATAAAAAGTATCAATATTGTGATTTGTGCAATTGTCAAACTGTGAGGTGATTTTTTTTTCTGCCTCTGGTTGACAAGAAAAAGCATACCATATAAGTTGAGCCATTATTACAACTCGGCTTTAATAAAACGCTATCTGTTGAGACTTTTTTAAACTGATTTTTTTTTCTTAATATTTAGCTGTGTGAAAATCGCTAATTACACAGTAATTTTGAATTTTCGACACAAATTTTCTCTGAAATCTTACGTGATGGGGGGAAAATCATTATGTATTCATTATATAAATTCATAATATTCATTATATATATAAATATTTTTTATGAATCTAGGTGGCCCGGTTTACGTTTTGAAAAGTGACTGTTCAAACGCACTAAGCATTGTTGCAGTTGTCACTTGCACTTGTCACTACTCAAAATGAAATGCTACTGGGTTTAAGAGTTTAATTAAATACAACTCAAATTTCAATTCAAAATTAACACGGAAATTATTTTTTAATTCATTAAACAAAATTTGGAGCAGATGATGATATGAAATTTTATTTCTATACGTTACGTTTATTTGTCGTCCCTGGGTCAAATGCTGATCAGACCCTTGAGTGGGGAAGGGGATAAGTGAATGTGGGTCTTTCCTTTCTGTAATTCATTAAAATATTGACCAGTTTCTATTTGTCAGGGTGTTTTACTTAAGACTGTATTTACTTCGTCCATCTTCCTCCCATGTGGAATGAAACAACAACTTTGTTGGGAATGCTTTGACGACCTCCGTGGCGCAGTGTTATAGACCTTGCCTTTGAACCAGAGTGTCCCGGGTTCGATCCCCGGTCAGGTCAAGATGGAAAATGATCTTTTTCAGATTGACCTGGGTCTTGGATGTATATCTATATATGTATTTGTTATAAAACATAGAATCGTTGAGTTAGTATTCCATAACACTAGTCTCGAACTTACTTTGGGGCTAGCTCAATCTGTGTGATTTAGAAAAAAAGGGTTAATGGGGTTGTTTGCCATTGCCTTCTCCATTTCACACACTCCATTTCACCACTCAACTATTAATATATGTTTAGATTTCGACAGGACACGGCTGAACTGACTTTTTTAAAGAACTTCTTATCTGAGATCCACAATAAAAACCAACATAAGTTAAACAAAAGCTGGTAAAATTGACTTAGGGTTGCTACAAAACGCTCACTGGCAACAATATAATAAAGCTAGGTTAAATAATAAATAAAAGAGGGTACAATATCGCTGGGAATCCGATTAGGTGCTCTTTGATTACGCAAATCTGGCTTCTTAAGATGGCGCGCCGAGACTAATTTCATTATGCGAAGCGAACTGGAGGAGGCGCATTTAGATAGACTAAGTACTTAGCTCCAAGACTGAATAGGTAACTTAGTAGCGGAACAATAAGGTCTCATGAAGTACGTTTTATTTTAAAATGAGAGGAAAAAATGTTTAGGTAAAATGAAGTCATGATCTCAATAAGGATGATAATGAACTTGCCTGGCGGAAATATAAGTTTAAGTATTTCACTTTATACATTTAAGTATATCTTTTCAAACAGAGGATCATAGGAGCGTTTGGCGTTTTAGTAGAATTATGATTTTTTAATTATCTAGTCGAAAGATATCTAATAGTGATATCAATGTTTGTGAGACCTATGAAAATCTGTTTTTAGTTTTTAGTAAGCTGGAAAAAAGTGTCAATAGGAAAGTGTGAAATGTGGTTTCCATAAAATAATTGCAATAGATTTGTTATATGATTTGTTATATGTGTTATTTGTTATTTCTATATATAGTGTTTCATAGAAACACTTATTTCACATAGACCCGATATAACATATACAGATATTACAAAATAACAAAGAAGAGATATACGGATTGTGTTAAAAAAAGAAGAAAATAAGACACGCAGAATGGAAAACGTATCCGCACAAAAAAGGAAGAAAACGTTAAGCAGAAGACACCAACCACTCTAAATGCACCAAGCCAAATTTGGTTTAGTGCAAGTACTGGCACAAGTAACTCACCATCACAAACGCAGCACCAGAAGGATTTATTGGGGTTAATGAGAACGAAAACCGATGTCGAGCGCTTTTCAACTCCGATTCAGTTGCAATATACTTTGTGCTTCTATTCAATAGTAAACTGAGTTAACACTTGACTAGCTGCTGCCATCTATTGGCGAGAAATTGTATTACACAGGGTTCCTTGAAAATCAACTGACACTTGGTAAAATAATATGTATTATTAAATGTCAACAACACAACAATTACTTCTTAAGTTCTATTTTTGATTTATTTAATACTGCTTCTCTGCACGTGCATACTTATGTTATAAAACAATATAAAACAATATCACATTTATCTGTCCATCGCGTCGAGAAAAAAGAGGAAAAAAAATCACTTTCACATTTTATAATGTTATGATAAATAATTTGTTACATTTCTTCTTAATCTTATGTACAAATTCTAAACAATTTTCTTCCTACCATTCCGAATTAGTTCATTTAAAGTGGCACTAGTGACGGTCTCAAATTGACCACCCATCCACTTGTCACTCCCGAATAACTAAACCACTTAGTATTGTCCCATAAAATTCATCAGGTTATATGCAAATTGGAATCGATCGACTGAGCGACCCTCTCATTTTCTGCTCGAACGCCTGACATAATTGTGGGCAAGAGGGAAAATCTTCAGCCTTTGTATAGGGAAAAATCTATAGCGTTTATTGGAGTAGTATCTTACAAAGAAATGATGAAAAGGGGACTTGTCTTTTGGGAAAAAATTAGGTGTTATCCATTATCAGAAGAAAATAGTAATGTTCATTGTATAACCTAGTGCAAGTGGGCAGGTATAAGTAAACGCAGCACAAACTTAATTTTTTAATTAGTCAAAGGTACCTAAAGAACCTTCGAGCAACAAGGACTTCCGCGCGCAGCCCGGAGTCCGTGTTGCTCTATGTATAGAAAATATCCACCAAGCTTGATCAAAATTGAAGTTTACTTAAAATATTATTGTAGTGTAAAAAATACTTAAGTTTTAACAAAAAAATATATTACACCAAGACTTGCATAAGTTATACTTTTTGCCGCGGGCGGAGCCGCGGGCAATAGCTACTTTACTATAAGATCCACATAAAAGACCATCACAATTGAAGATCAAAATCAATAATCAGCCACTTACACCACATGGCCTGATAATTTGCCCCCTTCCGGTCACAAGATGGCGGCCACAATTTCCGGCGCCTCTATGGTTTGCGTTTGACAGCAGCCTCTTTGTCTATGATTGCCTCTCTTTCGCGCTTTGCATTTTTGTTCGGGTCATGTATTGTGATAGCTGGCACTTGTGGAAATGATATGGGTTTTGTCCAAATTGTCTGTGTGTTTTGGTTTTTGGAATCCGTACTATATTGGAACCCCAATAAATTCATCTATAAATTAAATCACAAAATAGAATAAAATGTACACGCAGTTTCAAAAATGACCAATCCTGCGTCATGGATAAGTACCTAATAATGTTTTCCTTACAGGAAGCAAGTGATGGTTTACCTTTATAATAATACCTAATCTAAATTAAAATAACGCCAACTACAATAGCACACAATATCTATAAGCTGTATACATAGACCGCGAAAAACAAATTGGAAGAAATAAAATTGGACGAATTAGAAGAATGCTTACAGCGATAGCCGCCTTTTGCGCATCTTCCTCTCTTTTTACACGACTGACCAAAAAAGGAGTGTTATGTTTTCAGGGTTCATGTATGTATGTATGTATGTAAGTTTCTTTATTCCACCATAAGTCCTGAACGGCTAACAGATTTTGATGGGAGAGGTATCGATCCTCTGGCTCTGCGTAGGGATGTCGCATCCTTGTGCATTCTTTACCGAATGTATCATGGGGAGTGCTCTGATGAATTGTTCGACGTAATACCTGCCGCAGAATTTCACCACCGTACCATCCGTCACAGGCTGAAGTTTCATCCATACCATCTGGATGACTGGCTGTCAACCACCGTACGTTTTAAAAGACACTTCGTGCCACGTACGACCAAACTGTGGAACCAACTTCCTGCGGCGGTATTCCCGAACCGATACGACATTGGAACCTTCAAAAAACGAGTCTACATCTTCTTGAAAGGCCGGCAACACTCTTGTGATACCCCTGGTGTTGCAGTAGTCCATGGGCAGCGGTGATCGCTTACCATCAGGTGACCCGCTTGCTCGTTTGCCGCCCTATGTTATAAAAAAAAAAAAAAAAAGGTATTTTTAGATTCCTTGCGTTCCTCCGAGTGACATAGGCTATATAACGGGGTGTCTATTAAAATACAGATTTTTATCACATCGATTATCATGTCCCAGAAAACTATTCCACGTTTTTTAATATATTTTTTTCTTAAAACATCGAAAAACTTATTAACGCAGTTTCATAATATCGAACAACATTTCCTAAAAAAAACGTTATAAAATTTCTACTATTCCAAGAAAAACGATATATCAAACTAACATTTCACACATGTATTAAGATATCGATATAACCATTTATAATAACATGTTTCAATATGTAACGATGCGCATCATAACTTTTAATCGCAGTAACGTTTCATCGAACGCTGCATTCGCTTGTTGTTGCTTCAAACATGCAAAAAGGTATAGCAAGACTGAGGCATACAGCAAGCATGCATGCAGCAAGCACAACAAACATGTAGCAAGCATCAGCAAGCATGCAGCAAGCATGAAACAAGCATGCAGCAGGCATACAGCAAGCATGCAGCAGGCATGCAGCAAGCATGCAAACATGCAGCAAGCATTCAAACATGCAGCAAGCATGCAAGCAGGCATGCAGCAGGCATGCAGCAAGCATGCAGCAAGCATGCAGGAAGCATGCAGCAAGCATGCAGCAAGCAAGTATTTCTGGGTGGCTCCACCAGAAGACTCGCTCCGTCGGCCCTTCGATTCATTCGGGCACTTAACCTCGCTCCGCTCGAGAGGTCGCCGGCTCGCTTCGCTCGCCACCTCCCCCCCTCGCTTCGCTTCGGCCTCGTGCCCTCATTTTCTCAGGACCTCCTTCGCGAGCCTTCTGGTTCCGCGCGAAGGAATAACACTCTAGTATATGACAAAGTTGTTGACTGTTCACCGCCGCCCTGGAAGATGTTTTCAAGCTTCTGGACTGGAGCGGACTCGGCATCAATATCAACGGCGAGTACCTCACTCACCTTCGATTCGCTGACGATATCGTAGTCATGGCTGAGACCTTGGAAGACCTAGGCACAATGCTCGATGGCCTCTGTAGAGCCTCTCAACAAGTGGGTCTAAAAATGAACATGGACAAGACGAAAATTATGTTTAATATCCGTGTCGCACCCACTCCTCTGAAGGTTGGAGACTCTACACTCGAAGTTGTTGACAATTATCTATACTTGGGACAAACAGTTCAATTGGGTAAGTCCAACTTTGAGAAAGAGGTCAACCGTCGAATCCAACTCGGCTGGGCAGCGTTCGGGAAGCTTCGCGATATCTTCTCGTCCAAAATACCGCAGTGTCTCAAGACTAAGGTCTTTGACCAGTGTGTGTTGCCAGTAATGACATACGGAACAGAGACGTGGTCGCTTACTATGGGCCTCATAAGAAGGCTCAAGGTCACCCAAAGGGCGATGGAGCGCGCTATGCTCGGAGTTTCTCTGCGTGATCGAATCAGAAATGAGGAGATCCGTAGGAGAACTAAAGTAACCGACATAGCCCGCAGAATCGCGAAACTTAAGTGGCAGTGGGCGGGGCACATAGCTCGTAGAACAGATAGCCGTTGGGGCAGAAAAGTTCTCGAGTGGCGACCACGAACCGGAAAACGTAGTGTTGGCAGGCCTCCCACTCGGTGGACCGACGACCTGGTGAAGGTCGCGGGATGCGCATGGATGCGGGCAGCGCAGGACCGGTCGTTATGGAAATCCTTGGGGGAGGCCTTTGTCCAGCAGTGGACGTCTTTCGGCTGAGAGAGAGATATGACAAAGTTGAGCCACGTGGAGTCGGGGTGCTCTGAGTCGGATTTGTGATCCATTTATAATTAGTGGACTAGCTATAAATTTACTGTCGATCAATACAATACTACCAGATTAATCTATCTATATAGGGTAACATAATCCATACTAATATTATAAATGCGAAAGTTTGGATGTGAGTTTGTGAGTTTGTGAATTTGTGAGTTTGTGAGGATGTTTGTTACTCAATCACGCAAAATCTACTGGACGGATTTCAATGAAATTTGGTACAGAGGTAGATAATGACCTGGAATAGCACATAGGCTACTTTTTATCCCGGGAAAAAGCACTGTTCCCGTGGGAAATTCACGCGGGCGAAGCCGCGGGCAAAAGCTAGTAATGTAATATTTGATGTTTCAAATGGGTCTCTATTGTTTCCCCTAATTTTTTGTACTTCTAATGTAGTTTGGTGCCCAAACTTTTAGTACAAAATTTTTTCGTACATTTTTATTAATCCTAATTCAGTATAGCCTATTTTTGATTCCCCTAAGTTTTTAACGCCGTACATTCGCATCCTAAATAAGGCACTAGGCCTAATAATTTATTATTTCTAATATTCACAAATACTAATTCATATTTCGCACAAAACAATTAAGCACAAAAGTGCAACGCCTAATCATTTTTGTTCTACAAAATACTTCCCAAATAAGTCATTAGGCCTATTAATTAATTATTTCTAATATTCACAAACACTAATTTATATTTCACACAAAACAATCGTGTAACGCCTAATAATTTTTGTGCAGCAAAATTATACTTTGGTTCTTAAATGTAGGTAGATACTTAATCAAAAATAAAAATGTGTAAGCGATGATAACCTTTTGACGTTAAATGTCTTGTGTTAGTGTTTTGGATCATGATGTCTGACAATCAGTACAAAATATTTACATGCAGCATGCGAGCAAGCATGCAGCATGCAAGCAAGCATGCAGCATGCAAGCAAGCATGCAGCATGCAAGCAAGCATGCAGCATGCAAGCAAGCATGCAGCATGCAAGCAAGCATGCAGCAGGCATGCAGCATGCATGCAGCATGCAAGCAAGCATGCAGCATGCAAATATTTCTGGGTGGCTCCACCAGAAGACTCGCTCCGTCGGCCCTTCGATTCATTCGTGCACTCGACCTCCCTCCGCTCGAGAGGTCGCCGGCTCGCTTCGCTCGCCACCTCCCCCCCTCGCTGCGCTTCGGCCTCGTGCCCTCATTTCTCTCAGGACCTCCTTCGCGAGCTTCTGGTTCCGCGCGAAGGAATAACACTCTAGTATAGGGCAAAGTTGAGCCACGTGGAGTCGGGGTGCTCTAAGTCGGATCTTTGACTTATGAAGATTTTTAGGAATGATTATCAGTACCTAGTACATCAGATGTGACCAACAAGTTATAATTATCAGAAGTGATTATTATAGTAAGTAATAATTGTCTCAAACAAAGTTATAGGAGGTTATCGTTAGGTGTAAAAAATTAAAAGCCAAACAATTTTAGAACATCTAATAATAGAAATTCAACATTTGGATCTAATAATTCTTAGGCTAAATTATTATTGTGCAAAAATATAAATTAGGCGAGACAATAATTTGAATTTCGAGTTTAGGCCAATAAGGTTCGGCGAAGTGAAATTAGTAACAAAAAATTTAAGCGAAACAAAGGGCACCCGTTTCAAATATATTGCAATGCAAACTGAAACTTACGTGGAAATAAAATTATGGGTAACAAAACTTTGATGTTTCATTATTTCGATGAAATACATAAAATATGAAAAGAAATAACGATAGAGTGTGTTTGTACGTAATGAATAATCGTGTAAATGAAATTTCGATGTAAACAGATTTAAGGATTTGTTACATATTGTATTAAAATATCTGCGAATGGTTTTATGGGACATGAAAATCGTTGAAGTAAATTGCGATAAAGTGATGGGTTCCCTATATAACGTCATTATAAAAACAAAATGGCGGATTATATCCATACTAATATTATAAATGCGAAAGTTTGGATGTGAGTTTGTGAGTTTGTGAATTTGTGAGTTTGTGAGTTTGTGAGGATGTTTGTTACTCAATCACGCAAAATCTACTGGACGGATTTCGATGAAATTTGGTACAGAGGTAGATAATGACCTGGAATAGCACATAGGCTACTTTTTATCCCGGGAAAAAGCACTGTTCCCGTGGGAAATTCACGCGGGCGAAGCCGCGGGCAAAAGCTAGTATGAGATAAATAGCAGACCAAAAATATAAAATTTGATCAATCTTATCGAGTGGGGTATCAAAGTGAAGGGCTTTAAAAGGCGATTTCGAAAATGTATATAACTTATATGTTTGTATGTACTTTTTGAGTAAAAACTTGTCAGTCGTGTTTTTTATTTTTAATAATTAGCTTGTTAGTTTTATTTTTAGTATCTATAGTTACCATGTAATTACTTGTGTGCAAATAAAGAATTTTTGTATTGTAAAAACAAACTCAAATGATCTAAAACACAACATAAGCCGTATTCATAGTGCGGGTCGTAAAGCGCACACGACATTGTGACGCGGCGACGCGTGGCTATCGCGCGCGACAGCCGCTCCAGTGTTGCGGACGGGGCGGTTAATGGAATCACGGGAACCATTTTTCAAACATGAAATTAAAAGAAAAACGTATTATAATCTTACTAATATTTACTTTATTTGAGTGTAGTGGAAGCAAGAGAGATCTGTAAGGATCGTAGCAAGAGGAAATCGCTAGTTACGGGATAAAGGCGTGATAATATGTATGTAATATTTACGTGAGTTTGGATATGAGTTTATGAGTATGTTCGTTACTCAATCTCGCAAAATGCGCCTCGGAGCTTCACTCTGGTGAGAATTTTGGGATAAAAAGTATCCTACGAGGTATTCCAGGTTTAATTCTATCCGTGTATCAAATTTCATCGAAATCCGTATTGTAGATTTTGCGTGATTAATAATCATACTCGCACACACACGTTCAATCTTTCGCATTTATATATTAGTGTGAGGTAGGATTTACGGGCGATGTAATTATGGGTGGTAGTATATCTTACATTAGTTTTTCATACGGCGTTCGTTTTCGCGTCACATAACTCTTGCATCCGCCTCAAAAAGCTGCTTTAAAACAAATACACGCGGCCATAAAAGTGATGTATGTGCCAATACTCGCGCATCGGAATGAAATCGCGTCGCCATGGCAACCATGAGTTGAGATGAGCACCCCCAGATAAAAGATTTTTAAAGTCCAGTGCAGTTCTAATAAGGGTTTTTCAATTTTTTTTATCGGATTGTACTTAAGGTTTGTGATATACAGACAACTGAGCGGATGTGTCTAATTTATTGACTAATGACAACATAACATTGGTAGTCTAGAGGACTAGAAAAACCCTAATTACACCCCATTAGGCTAAAATTGGACTTTTAAACAGTCCGCTTCGAGTTAACGCGCGCATTTCTGATTTATAGGAGTTTGCTGGACGGGCTATAGATACGAGAATTAATGAATTTATTGTTGGCTATTACTAAGTATAGTAATATAGACGTAGGTATTTGTCAAGTTTCATAATATCGCATAAATAATTCAAGAGTAATTTAAAGCGTTATTTAATTATATAAACTGCTGAATAGATTGATGTGTAAGTAGCTATTTTAAAAGTTATACATTATTTTTATCAAAATCGCGTAGTAAGCGGGTCTAATATAGAAAAATTAGATAACAGACCATAGACATATATTTTTTTACACGACTGACCAAAAAAGGAGTGTTATGTTGTCAGGGTTTATGTATGTAAGTATGTAAGTTTTTTTATTCCACCATAAGTCCTGAACGGCTTACCAGATTTTGATGTGAGAGGTATTGTTAGATTCCTTGCATTCCTCCGAGTGACATAGGCTATGTGAGTTTTTACACTTACTTACTAACTTTAGTTGTAGACGGAGCAAGGGTGAGAGAATACTGTGTAAAACTACACATTACAAGCAACATCTAGCAATTTAACACCGACAGCAAAATAAAGAGTTCACATATTGGAAAACTCCGGCCGGAATATATCTTTTTTAGATCCACGACGATATAAAAATTTATACTGTGATCCGGGGATATAGGGGAGGCTTATTCGGATAACGCGGAATATTTCACAGTTCGCTTCGTAAACGCGGGCGGATAACGGATATCGGATATGGCCACGGGAACGAATCCGTCACTGGCTATGGGGAGATTTGTCGTGGAATTGTTTTTGGGAAGTAAATGGCATTTTTAAAAAGAATTCGGTGATACATGAATTGACCTTACAATTTTTTTTTATAAAAGATGGGTTTAATCTTGACCACAATCTTGCCCGAGGACAGAGATGAGGTCTACGATGTAGCAAGTTTACTCAGAAGCAGCCTGTTCACTCTGGTTTTGAAGAAAGTCATGTATGTGTTCGGGAACACAGACGCAGGCAGGGAGTTCAATTGCTTCACTGTGCGCATTGTTGACGGAAAGCGCTTGATGCGTGCGGGGGAAATAACCAAGAAGAGATGATAGCCCACAGTGCGTCGTCGGGAAGTTCGATTGAAACATGAATTACATTGATTTACAATCTCACAGGTCTCTCACAAATCTCACATGCCGGACTAAGATTGGATCCAGCGCCTTATGGACGCAAGTCGAGTGACTAGCCGAGCCACCACCGCTTCCATAGGTCGCCGAACCTGATATACTAAGAATAGTAAATCGCGGTAGAAGATGCGAGCAAAAGCTAGCCTAGTATATGTAGACACCCCGGAAGACCACATTAAAATCGCTTACCAAACTCGAGCCATTAAATATAATTCACGTCCTTCCACGATCGCATTGTTCTAAAGATTCCTTACCTACAATAACGCAAGAATGCGGCTCTCTTAACTTAATATGCGCTTCGACGACAAATATCGCGCGATAGAAATGCCTGGCATTCTGCCTTGGAGCCGCTAGGGACGTGCGTCGCGTATCGATATTTCTTAATATAGTTGGCGGCAGTTTATCGATATGTTCGGATCGGGGTAAAGGTGACAGTTCATTTTTTTTTTGTCTTTTATTACAAGTGTATGTTGATTGAAATAGCTTTTATTAGAATCGTTTGTATCTAGCTCTGATTTATTTGCAAATAAATACAAAGACTATTTACAGAATAACGACTGGACGCGGTAGCTAAAATCGGAACAATTCTGAAAAGTCACCTTTTTATCAAAATTCAACAGTAGCGAATTGCCGAAGCCCTCCCCGGGCCATACAATTTTGTTCCTATTAATTGTTTGTGTGTGCAAACGTCAAATTGGCGATGGCATGCTTCCTGTACGGTTTCACCGCACATACAAATCGCCCGATAAGCATTATTACACAAATGCATATTTTTGTCTATCTATCAATCAGTTCACAATTCACCTTCGCACATCATCGCCGCGCATCGCGTTCGTGTATTCACTAGCATTTAAGTATTTTCGAATAATTTGCTTTTATTCAGCAGCATCTATTATTTATCTTAGCAACATCAGCTACTCAGGTGTTACATACACTTCCCGATACTGAATGACTGCACAATATCCAAATAGCTGTGTCCCAAAAACTAGTTATAAATAGGTCTTGAATCCTTTATAATTGCCGCATATTCGCCGTCACCCGATCCCCAAGAATGCCGGCACTCGCGTCACATGATGGAGTGGTTCCGTACACCGATAGTGGCCTCAAAAACTGACGCTTCTAGTATTTAGTACACTAACTTTGCCCTCAAAGCTAATTTACTGTTTTTGAGTTCAGCTTTAGGATAATACAGTGTAGGCGGCGAGAAAATGCCTTTTTGACAGTGTATGAGCCATATTCGTACATTTAAATTTTGTAGTAATTTCATAATTTCTTTGGAATGTATCAAAAGCCGCGTTTTGCTGACGCGGCTCATTTGTACTTATATTTCGTCATTGAAATAAAGTAGTGTGCTGGTTCTTATTATTTCAATACCTTTTCGTTAACATTCTACATATTATCCAAGTATCATATCAATTTATTTAAAGTATAGGTTACCCCCACAGACAGGTCGCGATAGAATGATATTATTATACTACTATATTTCGACGATTTAAATAAAAGCTAGACGTAGAAGTAAGTAATATATTATTAACGTACCAGTAGTGTTGGCAATAAAGTAACAAGCTAATTATTTAAAAATTAAAAACACGACTGACAACTCACATAGCCTATGTCACTCAGAGGAATGCAAGGAATCTTACAATACATCTCACATCAAAATCTGTTAAGCCGTTCAGGACTTATGGTGGAATAAAGAAATTTACATACATACATACTTACATACATACATGAACCCTGAAAACATAACACTCCTTTTTTGGTCAGTCGTGTAAAAATGATAATTTTTCCAAGTGCTAGTGTAGGGATTTGACATGTGTCAAAGGGCATTCTCTCGGCGGCGGCCACAATAGCGGAGATATGTTTGCTTAAATCAATATATTCAAAATCTAAACATCATCTATCTATCTAATCATCCCATCACAATAATTTTTTTGGAAATCTATTTAAGAAGTACGCCTATACTGGCACTGAGGCTGAAATATGTATTTCGTGTGATCGATAAATAAACTTGCACTTTGAAAAGTACTTTTTGAAAATTGCTATTATCAGCTAGATTGAAGTTTAAATTTTAAAAATTTATTTTGAGGTTACTTACTAATTCGGAGCATTGCTTAGTCCAGGAGATTACTATACCTACCTGTAAAAAGTGATGTAAACGTTAATAAAATCCGTTGAAACACTTTTACTTATTTCGATGGCTCAATAATCCAAATAGGATCTTGTACTTGACATACATACATATTATAACGTTTCTTCTCCGTGGGGGTAGGTATATAGGCAAAGACTAGCGATTTTCACTTGCAACGATACTTACTTAGTTACTTACTTGACATACTCTTAGCTTTTAGGTAATAAAATAAAGCTAAAAAGCGGTTTATAATTTATTAATGAAAGTTTAGCAAATCATTCCGTTTTAGTACAGGCGGTTTATCTCTTAGAAAAAAAATCTTTACCACACCGAAAATATTCCACGAACCGTATTGTTTTAAAAGCCAAAACGTGGTGTTAAAATTTCTCACAATATAGTACAATCGACTTTATGGGAGTAATACAAGAGAAATTCCCCAAATGAATGTTATCTTCAAGACACAGATGCCTTGAATGAGGATTATGGGTCTTACCTGGCTTCAAGGCTGTTTAACTGGTAATATTTTTAAATCATTGACTAATACTTTTTTATTGTTAATAACAGTACATGTTTGTAGATATTTAGACTTCCTTTTGGTTTTGGCCAACACGCGAAAACTATTTTTAGTGGGAATGATGACAATGTTTATGTTAAAAATGAAAAATGTTAAATACGGCCTAAGAAATTCTGGAGTTTTAAACTTATAGGTTTATCTTTCTCTCGCCTTTTTCAATTTTGTTTTTCACTCCAATAACTACCGGTCCGTTTTCATATTAATCCACATTGATGTGGAAGGCTATTGGGAATAGGATACTTACTTAATAGAATAAAATAATAGGATAGTTAAGAATAGCCATTAAAAAGGCTATAAGTAATGCCTATATTTCCATAGTAGCGATATGTAAATTCCCAATTAGAAAATAGAGAGACGCTAGCTGGCAATAAATAAATATATACCTACGGACAAATCACACAGATTGAGTTAGCCCGAAAGTAAGTTCGAGACTTGTGTTATGGGATGCTAACTCAACGATACTATATTTTATGACAAATACATATATAGATAAACATCTAAGACCCAGGTCAATCTGAAAAAGTTCATTTTCCATCTTGACCCGACCGACTGGGGATTGAACCCGGAACCTCCGGTGTGGCAGTCTGGCGTGATGACCGTAAGGCCACAGCGGTCGTCAAAACATACTTAGTATGTAATTTTATTATTGTATAGTGTAGCAATAGTAATTGTATTATTACTATTTAGGCTACATCACACTGCGATCGCCAACCCGCCTGCCAAGCGTGGCGATTACGGCAAAACCCCCCATGGATAAAATCCTTGGGGGAGGCCTTTGTCCAGCAGTGGACGTCATTAGGCTGAGAGAGAGAGAGAGAGAGAGGCTACATATCACTTTCAAGTTAACAAAAGTTACAAGCGTGTTGATCACTAAACACTTTGTTTAATCAAGTAATGTATTCATACATTCTATATTGTTTGATTAAATAATGTTTGTTCTATATGTTTTCAATTGCTAAGTACATATTTTTGTATCAACAAACAAGTATATCTATGAATAGAATTCACAAATCCAAAGTTATTAGAAACACATTAGGACAATGCAGCTATTAAGAAATTACCATGCTTAGCAGATCTTTTGTGTAATTCTGGGTACACTTTTGTTTTTTATAATACTCGTATTTAGAGGGGATGGACTCCAGGTAATCTATATAGGTAAGTAGTTTACCAAATTTTGGCTAATTCTCAGTTTACCCGTTACAGGGAACTGTAGATACAAGTTGTTGAAATTTTTGACGAAGTTTTTCGCGTAGTGCTATTTTATATTTTTGTGAGTTAGTGGAAAGCTGACTTTTTTTGAATTTTTTTTTTATCAGTCAGTAATAATTAAATTTTAATTCGGTATTTTGGTGAAGTGATTTTTTTTAAATTTTATTTTTTTAAATATAATTTTCAATACTGTGTTATCATGAGAAGATTTGGAGATTTTGAATTGGACGCGTGGTATAAGTTGGTAAGTTATTTAAAGTTTTTGTTATTATTTATTATGTTTTTGGAATACCTACACAGTTTATTGATAAAAAAAATCAATTTACAAAAATAAATATAACCTAAAACATTTAATCCTACTTCCTACTAATATTATAAATGCGAAAGTTTGGATGTGAGTTTGTGAATCTGTGAGTTTGTGAGAATGTTTGTTACTCAATCACGCAAAACTAGTGGACGGATTTCGATGAAATTTAGTTTACGGGTAGAAAAATACCGGGAATAGCACATAAGGTACTTTTTATCCCAAAATTCCCACGGGAGCAAAGCCCTGGGGCGCAGCTAGTTTTAAATAAATACTCATATCCTTTAATTTATTTTATGTGAATAAGTATTAATTTAAATAATTATCTACTATTATACAAATAACAGTATGTATTATTTTATTCCTTTAAAGTTAAAAAAAAAAGTTATAAAGATTTAACTTTCAATACAATCATGTCATTCAATGGATACTGTCATTTAGATTGTTACATTACTAAATTATTCATAGATTTTAATGATTGCAATATTTAAATGATGAATCATCTCTTATCATTTACTTTTGTAGTCCGCTATTGTGAATCTACACAATTTAAGGTAGAATCGATAGCATAATGCATCAATAGTGAAGCGCTTATCTATTAGTTTTTTGTCTATTATTTATTAATTTATGTAATAGGTACTTTATTAAACCAAAAAAATACATCTGGTATAAAAGATGGACAATAATGATGATAGACATTTTGTATTATTGTAGGTACTTTACTGGTTTATGTAACATTGTAATTAATTATTTTTTTTTTATTATTTATTTATTTCATTTTATACAGCGTGTCATTACAGGCTTAACCTACTCCAACATCGCTAAAAACATAAAGTAAAATTATAAATTATAAATATTATATTTTTTTATTATTATTAATTATATTGTAAATTGTTAAATAAATAAATAAAAAACCTAACAATAAATCTTACGAAATTGAAATTGGCTTTGAAATTAAATATAACTTTTGTATTTTCCTACTAGTGCAGTCTTCTAAACAGAGTAATGATTTTATTATTCCTCAACGAGCAATAAATACTAAAAGCTTCAAATTATGATTACAAAAATAAAAGTACCTAGGTGTCTTTTTCGATGCTTTATCCCATAACTAACGTGTCCTACTACCTGTACGCTAAAAGACCGTATGGTCCATATTGGTCATCAAAATTTTTCCCGCCGAGTCGATACGCTAAGAAGAAGATCCCATACTTTACCAGAAAGCAATTTTCTAGCAGGTGAAGTCGAAGATAAAAGTTACCTTTTAGAATGTTATTACACGTATTGTTGAATAAATGTTTTAAACTAAAAAAAAGGATGTACACGTAACAATTTTTTATAAGTAGAAATTACTAAGAACGTTATATTTTTTTCAGGAGGTGAACTTACAAAGAATAAGACGTGAATTGATCAAACTCTTAGAGAGTTCTGAAGCAAACGAGTGTTTTGTCTGCAACAAACTGAGGTGTTGTTGCCCAGAATTCTCATCCAACAGAAGCTCCACACTGTCTTGCCTCACCAGCCCTTCATGCAATCAATCAATCACTAATCAATCTAGCTCAAGCACTAATAGCATTGAAGACACGCCACTGCCACCTCCTGCCTACGCTTTACCCAAACCTGAATGGAAAGCCAAAAGTGTTGCCGATTGGATCAGAGCATCTACTTCTACACCTAATAATGATCCTAACATGAGTCAAGACTCCAAAAATTTCTTCATTATGGACGAAACTGATACAGAAATATCTGAAAATATGTTCAAAACGCACAATATTAGTTTGCAACAAATGAATACAAAGACATACAAACAAGGGTTGAACTATTTGTCCAAATCTGTTCCAAATATAAACGAGCAGTCGTATTCTCAGGTGAATAAGAAAAAAATTGAAGTCCCTCATCATATAATAATGAACAAATACTGGCCGAAAACAATTTGGGATGAGATGACGATATTAGCAGCTGTGAACGTGCCAATCAGTGAGCAGCAGAAACAAAATTCGGTGCAAGCATTTTTTAGAAGCTTCAGTGAGGTTGCCGGCGGCGGCAGTGCTTCCAACACAAAAGGACATCCGAAAGGGTATTCTTATTTTTAAGGTACTTTTTATTTTATGACTACTTTTGAGTTTTTTACTACCATCTGTTCTGCTAAGGGTTTTAATACAAACTTCAATTGAAAGGTTTGAACAAACGTAATTTTGAAAAATTTATGCAGTTGATACAAAATATGATTTATCTAAATAAGATATTTTTTATGTTATCGTATACTAATAATAAATGTTTTGTTTTTTTCAGATAATGGTGTTACCCCGGTTAAATGACATAAGTTTAGAAAAAAATAAATTTGCAAAGTTGCAATCTAAAAATGATAAAAATATTTTAGTTTATTATAAACATATTTAATTTTATTGTAATTAAGTATGGTTGATACACGAGTGTGTGGAAAGAAATTAAAATTTTTGAATGAATGGATGGTAACTTAACGGTGTGATAAATAATGAATGGAAATGTAAGGGTTATAAGAAATATAATTTGATTAAAACTTACGTGAGAAATATACATTATATAGAATCATAATATCTTCTGGACTACGGGTAACTCACTTGGGTTTAAGGATTTATATGAATTTTTAGTACTACTTTCATTAATGATATCATTAATTATAAAATCGTTTTTACTAATTATAAAAAATACGGTCATTATGAAATAATTCATACTAAATGTAATTCATAATTAACTAATATTTTTATTTGTAATTTATTTTTATTTGATTTTAAAACCCCTAATCGTTAATTATTTTCTATTCAAAATATTATTTATTAAGAAAGATATGGCTACGAACATGTTTTGGGTACTTTAAAATATAGTATTATATGATAAAAAAAAAAAAAAAACACATAAAAAGAATGACTTTTATAATACACTAGCTTTTCACAGCGGCTTCACCCGCGTGAATTTCCCACGTGCTTTTTCCCGGGATAAAAGGTACCTTATGTCCTTCACAGTACTTCTAACTATGTGTATGCGTAATTTCAGGAAGATTGGTTCAGTAGATAAAAAGTAAAGAGGTAACAAATAAACAAACAAACTTATTATACTTATTATACAAGTAGTTATGATAAAATCCTTATTATATGTCGGTTTTTGCTCATGTTAGATACTAAGAAATAAAAGAAAAACAAAAACACAAAAAAATAAAAAAAAAATGTTAAAACCAAAAATATTATACTGTGAATTTTTATTTGTGATTTTTTTGTGTTTAGAATAAGTTTTCTAATGTAATACTTAATTAATTAATTGACAATTTTATATTTTTTCGCTGGTTGGGCATTTGACAAATTAGAAAATAAAATATGGCATATATGCATTGTAATGAGCGATTTTCTGACAGCTAAATTAAGAAAAAAAAATCAGTAATGAAAAAAGACTTAAAAAAAGACTCAACAGATGGTGTTTTATAAAAGCCGAGTCGTAATAATGGCTGTACCTATATTGTGTGCTTTTTCTTGTCAACCAGAGGCAGAAAAAAAATCACCTAACAGTTTGACAGTTGCACAAATCACAATATTGATACTTTTTAGATGTTTTTTTATTAGGTTGTACTTCAAAAAAATGGCAGTCCCGTGCATTTTTGCTTTTTCTATGGACTCGCCTTTTACTAAGCGCCATCTATGAAGTCATCATAGGAGCTGAGTATAGTGTATGTTATATTATAAGGCATTTTAATTGTGTTTAGTAACTGTAGTTAGGATTTAAACGCACCCCTACGTTTAAATCCTGACTCCTGTGCAACTTTGTGTTTTTTCATTTTTTTATTGTGTGTGTCAGATGGATTTTTATCAACAATCATAAAGAACATCTAAAAGTTACCTGCATACAAGTGATTCGTATGTGTAATGGTGAAGATAATGATAAAAACATTTTTTTAACGATCATTATTTGTACAAGTATGTACTGATATATAAAGAATTTGATAATGGTCTATATAAATTTCTAGTTTTATTTTAACCCCACTGACGACATGATGTTTAAACGCTGTGGCTCAAGGCTTCACTTCCGTGGGAATTTTGAGAACCCTACATTATTAATAGCCACGGCCTTCCTTATAAATGTAGCTATCAGACTAATAATTTTACAAAACGGACGGGAGTTTAGATTTGTTGATTCTTTGCTGACCTCGGTGGTGTAGTAATCATCTGCCGCCACAGGTTCGATTCCAGCGCGGATAAATTTTTGGTTTTATTGAACTTCACTGTACAGTTCACAAACATCAACAGATTTAAGAAAATAAGGGGGTCTTTCTGTCTATATGTTTGTACGCGCATCACGAATAAACTACTGGACAAAATTTGATGCGGTTTTCACTGTTGTATTGTTGAAGGTCTAACTTAAAATCTGGCGCAGGTTTCATTTTGATACGCTGCTTAGAACTTGAGATATAAACAATAGTAACGCGCGGACGAAGTCACGGGCACAGGGTAGTTGAATCTAAACTAAAAGGTCCGGGTTCGAGCTCTGGCCATTTTGAATGGCCAAGATGAAACTTACGCCAGATTTTAAGTTAGACCTTCTATAATACAACAGTGAAAACCGCATCAAATTTGGTCCGGTAGTTCTTGCGTGATGCGCGTACAAACATACAGTCAGAAAGACAGACAAAAATTCTACAAAAAATGGTTTTGACTTTTATTGGCCCCATGAAGACCCATAGTTTTTTTTCTTAAAAAAAATTCTATGTATGTATACACAGACCAGCTTGGGCAAACCAAACGCAGGACAGTAGCAGCGCTGTTTGAATGCGGGCCCGCGCAAGTTGTGATACAAGAAACTCTATGAACTACGGTACACCAAATTTTAACGCGGGCCTGCGCTCAAACTGCTCCGCGCCGCGCCGCTCTGAAACTACTGTGAATTACTGTGCTAAAGAAACCCTGTGTGATACGATAGGATGGTATTTCTGGTTTTAAATTCCAATATTGGCAAAGTGGAAGGTAGACAAAAATATTGATATTGACGGTCGTAGTAAAACGATGGCCGCCATTAGTCGTTGGGATGCGTGGGTTGTGAGTTGTGACTGTGGCTAGTGATATAATTACGTTAATGATTAATTAATTAATCGTTAATTAAATATAATCATAATCTGTGACGAGCTTGCTAAAGTGAAACGTTATTCGGTGAGTGATTTCATTTAATGTTTTTATTGTAGGTTCTAGGATCTATTAAGCTTAAACAGATTGAAATATTGTAATTAAAATTTTGCATGCTCATACAATTAGCTGAGGACAAAATATATTTTAGGACCATCTGTGAAGGAGTTGTTTCTCAAAGTACCTACTCCATTCTTTTGTTCTAAAAAGATAGGGTAACTCTATTTACTGAGAATAAATGATTTGATCAGTTATTGGTAGTTATGTCGAGACCAACATTTTTTTTACTGTGGCAATTAACTGATAAATTCCGTAGGGGAGATAAATAGTTTTTAAAGGACATAAATATACATAATGTCGGATGGAGCATCTTAAAATTATGACGCAAAATTTGTTTTCAATAATAAAATATAGGAATGAATACCTATTTTAAACATATTGGTAAACTAGCTTTTGCCCGCGGCTTCGCCCGCGTGAATTTCCCACGGGAACAGTGTTTTTTCCCGGGATAAAAAGTAGCCTATGTGCTATTCCAGGTCATTATCTACCTCTGTACCAAATTTCATTTAAATCCGTCCAGTAGATTTTGCGTGATTGAGTAACAAACATCCTCACAAACTCACAAATTCACAAACTCACATCCAAACATTCGCATTTATAATATTAGTATGGATGCGTATTCGAAACAGAATTTGTATCATTTTTGGTCAGCTATTGTTGTTGGCAATTATTTTACTATATAAATATTAACTTAAACAAGGGAATAAAACGAGCTGCGCCCTGAGGCTTCACTCCCGTGGGAATTTTGACATAAACAGTTGGTACGTTATGTGCTATTCCTGGTACTTTTTTACCCTTGTACCAAATTTCAACAAAATCCGTCAAGTAGATTTTGCGTGATTGAGTAATAAACATACAAACATCCAAACTTTTACAGTTATTTAGTATGAGCGTGATGTGACGTGAAGTGTGAACGATGTGATAGTGTGATGTGATTAGTAGAAAGTAGGATTAATAGCGTGTGTGGGCGGGGCACATAGCTCGCAGAACAGATAGCCGTTGGGGCAGAAAGGTTCTCGAGTGGCGACCACGAACCGGAAAACGTAGTGTTGGCAGGCCTCCCACTCGGTGGACCGACGACCTGGTGAAGGTAGCGGGTTGCGCATGGATGCGGGCAGCGCAGGACCGGTCGTTGTGGAAATCCTTGGGGGAGGCCTTTGTCCAGCAGTGGACGTCTTTCGGCTGAGAGAGAGAGAGAGAGGATTAATAGGCTTATATCTAACAGTAGACTTCTTGATTCCAATATGAGGACGATGATGAATTATCTTTGGAACTTTATTCCCGTGGAAATTTCGGGAAATCCTCACTCTCCTTAAACTCCCTAAGGAACCTACATGCCAAATTTCAGCTTCCAGCGCCAAGTAGTTTTTTTGTGGGTTGTCTGACAGTCACTCAATAACGGAGGATATATTTATTGATTACCATTTCCCAGACCATGGCGAGCAACAGCCAAGACTTGGATCTGATCGACGACCCGGTCCACTCGCTGCTGGAGCCGCCTTCACCAGCGTACACCAACGTGACAGTGCGACGCGCGTTCATCGTGTGGATGTACTGCGGCCAGAGGAACAGCTTCCAGCAAGTGTGCAACTATTATCACTACCTCGAGGCTATGGTGAGCTATACAGCCTTCTTCCAAATGATTGATAGTTGATGATTAACCAAGAGCAGCTGAACGACGTACATCATCGTGTGATGTACTGCGGCCAGAGGAACAGCTTCCAGCAAGTGTGCAACTATTACCACTACCTCGAGGCTATGGTGAGCATGACAGCCTTCTTCCAAATGATGGATAGTTGATGATTAACCAAGAGCAGTTGATCGACGTACATCATCGTGTGAGGTACTGCGGCCAGAGGAACAGCTTCCTGCAAGTGTGCAACTACTACCACTACCTCGAGGTTATGGTGAGCTCTGCAGGATTTTTAGAGTTAATCTGCAGTGCCTGTGGATTCTAAGGTCTCAGGTTCAAATCCTGCCCGAGCAACATGAGTTTTTATACCAATCTGTCTCATGTACCTATGTTAGTTTTCATGAATCACCACTAGTTTCCGGTGAAGGAAAATATCGTGATGAAACCGGCACTCTAGTTGATGATTGTAGCTAGTGTGTAAAATGGAGAAGGCAATGGCAAACCACTCCATTAACATTGCCAAGATAGTCGTTGTGTGTGTTTAATTCAATATAATGACCACGACCCTCAGTCAGGAGGATTACAACTAAAGGAGCTAATCTGAGACCCAATCCATCATAAGTGGAAAACGAATCTTGGCTCTGTCTACACCGTGAGGGATAATACGTGATTCTATATTTGTATAAGTGGAAAGACCCAAACTATCATACGGAGAATAATTTTTGACTCTTGGCCTATATTTAGAGACTTACCTGCCGTACCTACACTATCCGCTCCGGATTTCTGTTGAAATCCGGAATCCTTTATTGATCCAAATATTTTCTCAATTCCAGGAAGACAAATTATCACCCGAAGAAAGAGCGATGAGCCGCCACCACGAATTCAACATGTTCTCAAACTACCCACCCACGTCCGACTACCTCAACGAGATCTTCCCCAAGCTATACTCCCATTGCGTAGAACCTTCCCACATAAAGAAGCTAGAATCCATAAAAAACGAGCAATGTGTATTCAAATTGGAAGGCTTCAACGACATCCCACGACAGAAAACCGCGACGCAAGAAGAAATACTACAGACAAGCAAAATCATTAGAAAGTATTGCAAAACTCAAATGATACCTCTGAGGAAATTCTTCAACGAGTTCAAACAATTCGCAAAGAGATGCGAACTGGTATATACTGTTGATAACGTAGCTTATTATATACAGAGAAAAATGATACAAGCCGAGTTGGATATTATAAATAATTTTCCGACAACTTTTAGCTTTTTAGAATCGACTCCGACTATAATTGACAATGTCAGTACTCCTGAAGTGTTGAAGCCTAAAGCATGTAAAGTTAGTCGTGTGTTTGGAGAAAAAGATGTCAAATTAAATCCGACTTGCGCCGCGTTCTTCAATTCTTTCAATGCGAAGTACTTTGAGAATAAAAGTGTGTCTGCTTCGCCTTTAGTCGATTCTGATAGTTTTTGCAATGTAAGTCGTGGTAAAATGAAATCACGTTCAGTTGAAAGTCTACTTTCTAAGAATTTTAATGCGAAGACTGAAGACCATTCGCATTCATTTATGAATTTCGATGAACTGGCAAAGATCAGGAGAATATGATTTATTTTTATTAATTTTAAATGTGACTTAGCACTTATGTGTCATTATTGTGTGAAATTCTATACAATTAATTTAATTGTATTTTTATTTTTTTACTGAAATACGTATTTTGTTTTTGTTTTAAATAATCATGACTATAATTATTATGCTGACGAAAATAAAAAAAATGCAAGATACTGTTGACATATTCATATGAATAAATATAATTACAATGAAAGGTACTTTATATTATTTTCTATTAAAAAAATAAAAACTTTTTTCTCAAACTGTGTCACTTAAAAAGGTCTGTCTAGCAGATTGTTTTCTTGTTGCACGACTTCAATAAAACTTTTTTCCAAAAAAGTGAACCGACTTCCATAATAAAACTTAAAATCATGAAATAACAATAAAGAAAAATGTATTAGCATGCTACCTACTGAATGAGGTGAAGTCGGTGCCAAGTGCAGGACTATGTAATTGTTTAGCTAGGCATTTTGTATATGTACCTACATGATTCTAATGTTAATTTATATTATTTAATATTAAATTTGGCACCGACTTCACCTCATTCAGTAGGTAGCATGCTAATACATTTTTCTTTATTGTTATTTCATGATTTTAAGTTTTATTATGGAAGTCGGTTCACTTTTTTGGAAAAAAGTTTTATTTTATCATTTTTAGTGCTTCTACACCTTTTCATTTTCTTTAATAAAAACTTAAACTTTTCTTTCACTGGTGGCCGAAAAAAAAAGAATTAAGAATTCGAAACTTTTTATGTCAGTTTGATTTGAAATGTCAGAACATGTCAAATTGTCTATTATTTTTGGCACATAAATAGACCGTGAGCACGCGACGACCAAACCTTCCTTATTTTAAAAATGCTGAATATTTCTCTGCGTGGTATATACGAGTAAAAAATATTAGCGACTAGGTATGAAGTTTGGATCTTAGTTGCTTATGCAGGTAATATGGATAGCAAGGATGATTTTTATAGGTATAAAAAGCACCCTTGGGGCCTTCTAAAGTAATACATATTAAATTCAGCTTTTATAATAAAACAAAAATTCAGCTTTTATAAATAACAAATTCAGCTTTTATAATAAAACAAATAATTTAGTAAAGTTACAATGTCTAGCAGGGGTTTATATCTGCACCAATTGCCTGGTAATGGATGGCGTGATTTCTTATATTATTAGGAATAAAATCTTTAAAAATCTTTACTTTAAGGAAATTGAGTTACCACTTTAAATGTTATTGCTACAAATAATCTGCCTAAGTAATCATGATCCAACTTTTATAGTCGCTAAATGTTTGGAACATACACAGAAAATCTTTAGTTTTAATAAAATAAGGAAGGGCATGCTATCGCGGGCTTTTGCTCTATAATGCAATGTTGGTATTTTTATATTATGTTAGGTATCTTTAAAATTACCGAACAGATTCTGACGTGGTTAAAATGGGACCAACTTGGGTATATATCATTACGAATAAAAAAACAATTTCGGAAATCAGTCCACTGTAGGCGAAGAAATCGGCGAACATACATAAAAAAAAAACATACATACATCGAAACATATAACCTCCTCCTTTTTTGGGAAGTCGGTTGAAAAAGGAGTGTTATGTTTTCAGGAATAATGTATGTATGTAAGTTCATTTATTCCACCATAAGTCCTGAACGGTTACATATACCTCGATGATGCAAGTGGTATTTTTAGATTCCTGGCATGCCTCCGAGTGACATCTATAGACTATGTGAGTTGTCAGTCGTGTTTTTTATTTTTTTAATAATTAGCTTGTTTTTTTTTTTGTAACTTTTCTTAGTTTAACTTACTTCGAAGGCTCGACGACCCAAAGAGGATCTTGGCCTCCGATACCAGAAGCTTCCACTCCTTCCTATTCTGCGCTACTTCCTGTCAGTCGGTTTATAAGTTTAATGTTCAAATATTTCTTTCCTTATATGCAAGATATAAAACATATAAACTAAAAAGGTTAGATAATAGAATAATAATAATGTAAACTAGTAAGAAGATAGATATATAAAAATATGGAATTCCATTCCGTTATTCAGATAAAAGGTCCGATCCCTGAACAGGTAGCGTATTGTGCCCATAAAATAAGGGAGGGTTTAGTATCGATAAAATTTGTCGATTTTATTGGCCAAATGAATGTTTGGCTTTAAAATTATAAGGCAATAAGATAAACGTTTTGTTTATATGTAAGTATTTTGTTTATTGCATTCAAATTAAAAAAAAAAAAGTGTGGATCAGTCCTTTACACTATTTTTTCGTAAAAATATTTTTGCTTTACAGACACACTTTTTGATTGTTTTATTATAATATGCAAGTATAGATTTAAAATTATACAGATATCCTAAATCAACGACTAACAATATACAACACAAGTTGATTTTCAAGATAATAAGTTATATTCAAGATTCGTATAGGTATTGTTTAAACGTTTCCATGGGATCCCATTTTATTTTCTGAAATTTAAAAAGGTTTCTACGGTAAATATATATCAGAACTGGCTCATTAAAAACGTACATATATAAGAATATCTAATAATATTGTTATCTATACATATAATAAAACAGTAAAAATATTTTGTCTGTACATTTAATATTTTTGACTGAAATGGATAGAGGGAGACCTAAAAAGAACAATAGAAAGCAAAAAAAATTTTTTGGAATTTCTTGTCTGTCTGTCTGTCTGTCTGTCTGTCTGTCTGTCTGTCTGTCTGTCTGTCTGTCTGTATGTATGTACGCGTTTCACGCAAAAACTACTGGACGGATTTGAATGAAACTTTTTTTGTTGTGTAGCTATTAAGCCTGGGCAACATATAGGCTATAATTCATTTTGAAAACTGGAACACCTGATGAAGAACCATAACGGAACAGCTAAACTATAAGTAATATGGAAATGGTGCCTTAACAAAAATCGTTCAACCTGATGAGCATTTTCTGCCGACGTATAAAAATTGAAGATCTGGAACATCTGATGAAAAGCTCCAAGAGACCAGCTACACTATAACATACATGAAAATGGCGCCTTAGCAAAAATCGTTCAACCTGATGAGCATTTTTCTGCTGACGTATAAAAATTTAAGATCTGGAACATCTGATGCAAAGCTCCAAGAGAGATTTTTCATTTAAGCGAAACTCACGCGGGCGAAGCCGCGGGCGACAGCTAGTTTGCAAATATTGAATGTCTATAATTGAAATTAATTGATACGCTCCGTTCAAAGAGCTCTAATACTGAGTACTCATTAATTTTTATTATGTTCGTCTAGACAGCCTTTTTCCTAGAAATAAACCTAAAAATTTTATGTTAGTTATAATTACGAATTTAACTTTTTTAAATATGAAGCTGTCGAATTTGCTAGTTATTTTATGGAATTAATGGCTTATTTTTTATTATTATCCACGTTCCACTGCTGGACAAAAGCATTTTATTTTTATTTCTTTATTTAATAGTATACAAAACAGATTACAATCAAGGTTAACAACAAAGACATAATATAAATAGTATTGAACTAGATTACAATCCAAAACATGTATGCCTAGAAGGATTAAACAATGGATCAGTTGTCGTTGATGGAAATAAATTTATGGAAATAACAATAATTACCTAAATGACCGTACACATATGCAAAAAAATTTCTTCCACTATTATATCCGAAGATTAATTTGCGCGTTTATCGTTTAAACAAAAACTCGTTAGCTTCACTTTTAAGCACGTTATACATCTATTTTCTAAATCACTACAAAGTATAAATTAAAATCTCTTTCCGATTATTTTTGAAACCATGCGTAGTTTAATTACAATGTTATCACTGTTGGAAAGGACATTTTTAAAGGAAAGTGTACTCGTATATACATATATTTAATTTCCACCGCTAGTTAGGATACATTGTAATACCATTTATTTAATAATATTTATTGAAAACTTATATAATAAAACCGGTAGTTTATATGTGAATTCTTGCCATGGCATAAACTTAATATACACCTACCAACCTGACTATAATGACAAAGAAAAGCCTAACATTAATTCGACAACTAATAGTAGGTACTCGTAATCGATATCGATTTTACAGTCACAATCACAACCCTAATCCACACAGAATAGTTGTGCAGAGCAACTACGCTCTGCTGCCAGAAAATGTGGCAGAGAGAATCCGGACAAACGAAGCGGCGGGAAGAATTCTGTACCGGAACTTCACCGGGAAAAAACCACCGGTAAAAATAAGTACCGGGAAAAAATCTCCACGCGGCACCACGTTTGCCCGACTAAAACCTAACTAACTTAACGCAGTCTGCTACCACCGTAGCTTATGAAGGGAGCTACAGGGCCCTATATGATAACCTAACCTATAAATTAACTACAATTGAACACTTACCAAATTAAATCTTCTTTCTCTTCGGATCCAAACTTGAGTGTCTTCGGGAAGGGGAATTCTAATCACCCTACCTAACCCTTGAGATCTCAATTCCCCAGGACAAATAAATAGATTTCTTCCCGTAGTTTCACTCCGGGAACAGCCAGATGTGAACAGCCAGCCACGTTTCACCTCTCACAAGAAAAAGTCACAATAACAGAGTTTTTCACAAACACAAATTCAATAGTTATTTAACAAACAGGAAATTCACAATTATCACTCAAACTAAACAACAAGCAAAAGACGCGAGACCGCTCCGCGTAGTAAAATCAAACCGATATCGCCCGGGACAATGCAATGGCGGACCACACGCGACGCCATCCACGCTAGCAGTGTGAGAACCCCAAAACGCCTGGCGGCGATAACAGGAAACGCCTGCGTTTAGTTTTACCCAATATATTACAAACATCCCCCCGTCCCGGTCTGAGAAGCAGACCGCTAGCTTACTCTACGGGAAGGCGGGCGAGAGAGGTCACACCTCTCCTTAAAATCGAACCGTCGACCAACACCTCAGCCACACGCGGAGTGCCATCTCCGCCAAGAATCAAACGTAATATGCGAGCTCGTCGCCAAAGCAATGAGGGCAAATTTGCCTCTTTTAACAATACTAAATCACCCTCCCTGGGAGGCTCAGTCCTGTCTGTCCACTTCACTCTTTGCTGCAGCAAATGCAAATATTCAAGCGACCAGCGACGCCAAAAGTCCTGGCTCATTTGCTGCAACATTTGAAAACGCGACAACCGATATACGCGTTCATCCTTCCACGGGTATTCGGGCAGGGCATTCAACGGCCCTCCACCAAAAAATGACCAGGGGTGAGAGCTTCCAAGTCATTTGGATCTGGAGATAGCGGACAGAGAGGACGAGAGTTGAGGACCGCCTCAACTTTACAAAACACTGTGGCCAGCTCTTCAAAAGTTAGAGCCGTTTCTCCGATAATGCGGCGGAGGTGGGTCTTTGCGGATTTCACAGCCGCTTCAAAAATCCCTCCCCAATGGGGGCAACTTGGGGGACTAAACTTCAGGTTATTCCCCTTTGGGCAGCAATTTGACTTAAACTAGTACAATTTTTATCAATAAACACAGAAACATCCTTAAGATAATTTACAGTTCCTTTATAGTTTGTGCCATTGTCAGACCTAATAAGGGAAGGTAGACCTCGACGCGAAACAAAGCGATCCAACGCGGCGACGAAGGCCTCCGTAGTCAGAGCCGATACCACCTCCAAATGGACAGCCTTGGTGGCCAAACAAACAAATACACACAAATAGCCCTTCACAATACGGGCATTACGAAAGGGGGAGAAGCCTTGATCGAAAAGGGACCGGCAAAATCGGTTCCAACGCCGTCAAACGGTCTCGAAGGTCGGATTCGATCAGCGGGCAAATCACCCATCTGTGGTTGCATCGTGGATGCCTTCAACCTATAACATGCAATACATCGAAACAGGACACTACGGATTGCTCTTCGGGCAGACAAAATCCAAAACTCGCGTTGCAAAATAGCCAACAAAGCATTGCACCCAGCATGGGCGTTACGAATGTGTCGAGCAGACACCAAAAGCTGCACCAAGGGTCCGCCCTTGGGCAACAACAGAGGATGGCGAGTCTCATATGGAAGATCCGCCTTCCGGAGCCTGCCTCCAACCCGAAGAAGCCCATCCGAGTCGATGTACGGGTTCAAACGAGCGACCGCGCCCTTCAACTTAGCGCGTCCGTCGCGCAAAAATACGAAGCTCTGACTCAAACCGTCCGGTCTGCACGACACGGACCCAATGCAACAATGCGCTCCGGCGCTCTTCTGCACCTGCAATCGGCTCCAACCGCTTTGCCTGTGGGTTTCTACAATTATGTATGAAACGGCTTAATCCAACTGGTGACACCCAGAAGCTTATCCAAGCTGCTATACCGAGCAAGTAGCCAATCCGGCTCCGACGTCGTCTCAGCGACTACAGCATGTACACGGAGCCCAGTCAAACTCAAAAGAAGTAACATCTGTCTGACAGACAGGCCAAGAAGTTTCTGATCCCATCAGCCACTCTGGACCCCACCAGAGCGGGTGTGACACCAATTCTGGTGCCGTACAACCTCGGGAAGCACAGTCCGCTGGGTTAAGCTCTCCCGGCACATGTCTCCATGTTATATCAATTCCAATATTTTGAATTTGGGAAACCCTGTTTCCAACAAAAACCTCAAGGTATGTGGGGCCGCGCGCAACCATGCAAGCGCGACCTGGCCTATCCGACCAGGCGAAGATGTCTCGTATCTCGACCGTGGCCGCCAGCTCACTGGCAACGTGATGCAACAATTTAGAGAGAAGGTGAGCTCCACTCAACTCAAGCTTGGGAATAGTCAGCCTAGTCCTGATGGGGGCGACCTTGCTCTTCCCTAACAAAAGCGAGACATTGACCCGGCCATCGGCGTCAACTGTCCGCATATAGACTGACGCGGCGTAGCCTCGCTCCGACGCGTCACAAAAGCCATGCAGGCTGGCTCGATATTTCCCGGGTGGCAATATTCGACGAGGCAAGGCAATCCGATTGACTTCCTTAATCGATGAAAACAACTCGAGCCAATCATCCAATGGAGAGCCAAACAGCGGCTCGTCCCACGAGACGCCCAAAGTCCAAAGTCTCTGAAGAAGACACTTCGCAGAGAATATCACTGGACTGATCCAACCGCTTGGATCAAACATACGAGCTATTACGGACAACACCGTTCTCTTAGTCCAGACTTTTGGTACTTCCAAGTCCACTTGGAATGTGAAAATATCGGTTAGCGGCTGGTACTGCATGCCCAGCACCGCTATCCTGTTGGGATCATCCACATCCTCAAACAGGTGAGGGTTCTGTTGGTGATCCTCCGGGATCCCTTCTAGAACTCTAGGCTCATTGGACAACCACTTACGTAGCTCGTAGCCACCTGTCTTCAATATTTCGATCAATTCATCCCGCAGTAGGAGGGCCTCCTCAATACTTTGGGCTCCGGTGCACACGTCATCAACATACAAGTCACGTGACAGCACGGAAGCCCCACGGGGAAAGCGGATCCGTTCCCGCTCTGCCAATTCAAGCAATGATCTGATGGCGATATAGGGACTAGATTTCAAACCATACGTGTTTGTGTTGAGTTCATACACCGTCACAGGATCCTCAGGGCGCTCACGCCAGAGTATCAACTGGAATCGCCTGTCCTCAGGATGTATGACTGTCTGGCGGAACATCATCCGGATGTCCGCACCAAAAACCACTTGATGTCTTCTAAAGTTCAAGATGATGTCAATTATGTCCCTATGCAATTTGGGACCCGAATGCAAACACAGATTCAACGAAACCCCGTTCGAAGTGGGTGCGGACCCATCGAAGACGGTCCTCAATTTGCCTGTTGAGGCCTTCACCACCGCGTGGTGGGGCAAAAAATAATGCTCAGTTGAGCTCCAATCAACTCGAGCCGGAGACATGTGACCCAAATCCTCGTACTCGCGCATAAATTCAATATATTTATCGCGAAGTACGTGGTCACGCTGCATGCGTCGCTCCATGGACAGCAGTCGTTTCTCCGCAAGCGCCCTACTTTGCCCTAGGCTAGGACGAGAGGCAACAAAGGGTAACCTAGTTACAAACCGACCGGAGGGCAACCTCTCCGTGGTCGATCGAAAAGGGCTTCGCACTCAGCGTGTTCCGGATCCATCCTGGAACTCATAGGTGGCTCCTCCACCTCCCAAAACCTTTGCATGGTCTTGGCCAAGGACGCAGATGCGACAACCGGTGGCTCCTCCGCGGTGCCATTATCAAACACAGGGCCCATCAGGGCAAAACCAAAAATCGTAGACACTGCCATCAGTGAAGACGAACCCAGAGCCTTCTGTGTACCCAACAAAATCCAACCCAATACGTCCGAGCCCAGGAGCAAGTCCACTGGGCCGGGATGAAAGACAAAGGGGTCGGCCAAATCCAGACCCGAAACCAAAGACAACACACCCGGCGGTATGTCTGTCGAGGGGTGCCAACCCGCAATGGTATCCATTACCATAGCCGAAATCGTGATCCTCATTGTGGAGGACTTCAGCGAAGAAAAGGTGACAAGTGTCTGGCCCGTCAGACACTTCACTTGTATGCCACCAACTCCAAGAAGTGGCACAGGCGAGTCTTCCACGACTAAACCTAACTGGCGTGCCACTCGAGTGGTAACCAAACTGCTTTGAGCCCCTGAGTCCAACAGAGCTCTCAAATTAATGGCTTCCCCCCTACGACCCCATACGCGGACCACCGCGGTAGGGAGCAGAACCGTCCGCGGCTCTGTCCCAGCAAGGGAGCAAGCTAGTTACGGGCTCCCCACTCTCTCCAAACCAGGGGCGCGCCACTGACCCGGATAATATGGCGGGCGAGTGCACATCCCCATCTGAGGGGGCATAACCCGCGGCCCGGCCATACATATGGTACGGCGGGTGGTACTCCAGCCGTGGGTACTCGTGCAGCGGCGGAGAAAACCGCTGCGGCTGCATGTGTTGGGTATTGGGAACCCGCGTGGAGGGGGGTGTCCCCACTCTCACGTCCGATCTAGGGCCCCCGCCCATGGGGGCCCCATCCGGGGCCTGGCCAGCCACATACTGGCCATGACCTTGGGGCGCGTGCTCCCGGTCCGCCAAGACCCGCGCCGGTACGCGACCCCCTCCCGAGGGGGTGCGACGAGCGAAGCCGCGTCCTCCGTCCGATGGTGGAGGGCTTCGCGCAGGAGCGCCCCCGCCCATAGGGGACCCCTGCCTCAACATCCGGGTGCCATCCCCGTTCCGGTTCATGCAGAGCATCACGTGGTGCAGCCCACGGCATGCACTACTGCATGGTATGGCCCTGGGACAGTCACGTGCATAGTGACTGCCCAAACAGTAAAAGCAAAGTTCATGCCGCCTTGCCATGCGGCGCCGATCTTGTACTGGCAGTCTCTGCCAGTCCCTGCATTGCAGCAGGCTGTGGCCCATCCGGCCACATTGCAGGCAGTCCGCGTCCCTCGCGACTGCTGCCGTGTGTGCAACCCGCACACCAGCTCCACGCGGTGGCGGTTGCCGTCCCTGTTGGGGCCTACGTTCAGGCGCTCTGGATGGCGCTGAGTCCGTCATGGTATTCTCAGCCGCCCGTGCCTCAAACTCCAAAAACTTCACCAAGTCAGTGAATGTTGGTAGGGTGGTGCTATCCCGCTCCGCATTTTCGCGCTCAAACCGCGAGCGGATGTCATTGGGCAATTTGCCCAATACAATGTGCACCAACAAAAAAGACCATTGGTCCACCGGCAGCCCCAGTGTGCGGAGCGCGTTACAGGCCACTGTAACGGGCGTGAGCAACTGCAGGCGCAACTGTGCCCTGTTGGCCACCTTGGGCAGGGCCATCAACTGTGCGGCGTGCGCATCCGCTAACAAACGTAAGTTTTGGTAGCGGGAGTTCAATAACTCCCAAGCCGTATCGTACTGGTCGTCCTCCACCCGGAGGTGCTGGATGAGCGACCGCGCTTCATCCTCAAGAGTGGAGAGGAGGTAGGCCATCTTCTGGGCCTTCGACAAATCCTGTCGTGCTACGACCAGGGACTCAAACATATTTTTATATGCTACCCACTCCTCCATCCTACCCCCAAAGTGGGACAGCTGAAGGGTGGGGAGCCGACCAGTAACCGCTGGTCCTTCCTGTCTAACAGGTGTGCGAGGGCTGGTCCGCCAGCCTGTCTCGCCCTTATTGCGGTCACCGCCTCCGCGATATCATCGTGCAGACTCAGGATCTGGTCCATGTCCGCCATGTGACCTGCGTAGACCTCCGGGGCAAGTTCGGCTTCGGTAAGCACCACCATGGCCGCTTCCGCGCTAATCAATCGTGAGTGGAGGTGATCCGCTCTTAGCAGTATGGCGCCCTCCTGTCCTTCCGGGACAGGAGTCCTCCAACCGTCACAAACCATCTCAATTCGTTGGCGAGTGTCGCCCTAGCATTGGAGGCCTTCGCCATCGCGTCAAGTCACAAACAAAAAATAACAAAAGGTAAATAAAAAACAACAAAATCAAGCAACTACACGAAGAACCGCGGTAGGTATGAGAATGGCACAAACCCGGAACGCACGGTACAAACCGCAAACAAATACAAAAAAGGTTACAAATATTCTTATACAAACAAACTAAGAAAAATCTAATAATTTTTACAAACAATTAATTATTTTTACAAACGAACAAATAGAGGGTAGATAAACTACGCTCTGCTACCAGAAAATGTGCAGAGCAACTACGCTCTGCTGCCAGAAAATGTGGCAGAGAGAATCCGGACAAACGAAGCGGCGGGAAGAATTCTGTACCGGAACTTCACCGGGAAAAAACCACCGGTAAAAATAAGTACCGGGAAAAAATCTCCACGCGGCACCACGTTTGCCCGACTAAAACCTAACTAACTTAACGCAGTCTGCTACCACCGTAGCTTATGAAGGGAGCTACAGGGCCCTATATGATAACCTAACCTATAAATTAACTACAATTGAACACTTGCCAAATTAAATCTTCTTTCTCTTCGGATCCAAACTTGAGTGTCTTCGGGAAGGGGGAATTCCTAATCACCCTACCTAACCCTTGAGATCTCAATTCCCCAGGACAAATAAATAGATTTCTTCCCGTAGTTTCACTCAGGAACAGCCAGATGTGAACAGCCAGCCACGTTTCACCTCTCACAAGAAAAAGTCACAATAACAGAGTTTTTCACAAACACAAATTCAATAGTTATTTAACAAACAGGAAATTCCCAATTATCACTCAAACTAAACAACAAGCAAAAGACGCGAGACCGCTCCGCGTATTAAAATCAAACCGATATCGCCCGGGACAATGCAATGGCGGACCACACGCGACGCCATCCACGCTAGCAGTGTGAGAACCCCAAAACGCCTGGCGGCGATAACAGGAAACGCCTGCGTTTAGTTTTACCCAATATATTACAAACAATAGTTATAACCGTTAATCTAACAAATTTACCCTCGGTACAAAACCGACAGCCTCTATTGGACACACGTGCGTTTCACCTGTAACTTTTGGTTGCTACCAATTCTCAATAAAAAATGGCGGCCATGGCTTTTTACGACGCCTGTGAACACAATCACGAGGGAAAATTTGAGTGTGTTAATAGCAAATAATATTATGAATGAGTCTATCGAATTCGCGTCCGATTGTGAAGTGGTAAGTGTTTTGTGTTTTATGTAAGTATATTTAAATTGCAGTGAGATGTAAATTTAAAGTCACCAATTATCGACATCTTTATTAAAATCATCTTCGTACCTACCTACTGTGTTTATGAAGGTAAATTAAATTAGCAACTTCTAAATCTGTAACTAACACCAGTAATCTTTAACTGATAACTAAATCTGTGATTCTAATGATATCCTACCAAGACATCGCTGAAACTGAAGTTCCCTGATAAAAACTAGTCTTTGTCAAGTTTCATAAAGTAGGACAGATAATAAGTACTTTTATAACTTTTTATTTAATACTAACTGCGCCCCGGGCCTTCGCTCCCGTGGGAATTTCGGGATAAAGAGTACCCTATGTGCTATTCCCGGAATTTTTCTACCCGTGTACCAAATTTCATCGAAATCCGTCCAGTAAAATTTGCGGGATTGAGTAACAAACGTCCTCACAAACTCACATCCAAACTTTCGTATTTATAATATTAGTAGAAGGATAAATTCATATAAGTAGCTTAAAATTATAAGTGTAAAAAGTGTCAGGTAGCCAACCAGTTCTAGATCATCCGTTCCGATTTACATTCAAACTAAATGTTAACCATTGTTGCTTCACAGATGGATACAAACTCGCCTTTAAGAAAGCCAAACCTACAGCCAGTAATTAAAAAACTATTCCATTCGCCCCTCGCCGAATCAACCCAGGTAGCATTCTCCCGGAGCAATGTGGAACGAAGCAGAAAGGCAAGAAAAAGGAAACAGATACTCATCCCAGACTCGGGCGAAAGTATCAAGAAGGATTACGTCACCGAGTGCAGAAAGAGACATGCAACCCAGAAGTACACGGTGGAATGAGAAGAGTGTTGATCAGTTTATTTCACAATAGGAGTATTCTATGGACATGGACTTAGGAAGTTAATAGTAATAAATTTTGTATCTAGAAAATGAAAAGGTCATTTTATACTGCATGACTTTTCTAAACTGCATTTTCATTTTCCGATATTATTAAGTCGATTGTGGTCAAAGGGAATTTTATCGTGTTTGTGGTTATTTTAGTTATTTAGGTTACCTACGCTGTTATTTTTATATTATTTTTTGGATATTTATGTAATTTAACTATTGTTTTGGCATAATAAGCTTAATAAGTAATCAAGTTATAAATTGAAATAACCATGTACATTTCAAAAAATTCCGTCGTTATAAATAGAATACTGTAATTGTATTACAATAAGTATATTAGTTGTAATGTAATGTTTGAGTCAGTACTTGTACGTATATAATAATATATTATTGGTCTTTTCTCTGAGGTAAATTAATTTCAGGTTTATATTTACTATTTTTTATCAATTTAATATTTTTAATTTTTATATACGTAGTCAAATAAAAATAAAATGAGTATTTTATGGAATTGGAACGGCTATCAATTATTACGTTATTCTTTATTTTCTCTGTTTCTATTATATTTATAATAGCTTCTATTGACTTAAACTGAGTACTAATTAAATACAAAAGGGCTTCAGTTAATCTAATATATATTTAAATCAAATTTGTAAAATATATATTAAGTTAAGAAATAATGAAATAAGTGGAAATCATATCGTAAGTCTAGTGTTTGCTTGTAATATATTGGGTAAAACTAAACGCAGGCGTTTCGCATTGCTGCCGCCAGAGGGCGTTCGGGGTTTTCACACTGCTAGCGTGGATGGCGTCGCGTGGGGTGTCCGCCATTGCATTGTCCAGGGCGATATCGGTTTGATTTTAATACGCGGAGCGGTCTCGCGTCTTTTGCTTGTTGTTTAGTTTGAGTGATAATTGTGAATTTCCTGTTTGTTAAATAACTATTGATTGATTTTGTGTTTTGTAGAAAAACTCTGTTTAATACTAGTGACTTTTTCTTGTTGAGAGGTGAAACGTGGCTGGTTGTTCACATCTGGCATGTTCCCGAGTGAAACTACGGGAAGAAATCTATTTAGTTGTTATGGGGAATTGAGATCTCAAGGGTTAGGTAGGGTAATTAGGAATTTCCCCCTTCCCGAAGACACTCAAGTTTGGATCCGAAGAGAAAGAAGATTTAGTTTGGTAAGTGTTCAATTCTAGTTAATTTATAGGTTAGGTTATCATATAGGGCCCGGGAGCTCCCTTCATAAGCTACGGTGGTAGCAGACTGCGTATAGCTTAAGTTAGATTCTAGTCGGACAAGCGTGGTGTCGCGTGGAGATTTTTTCCCGGTACTTAATTTTACCGGTAGATTTTTTCCCGGTAAAGTTCCGGTACAGAATTCTTCCCGCCGCTTCGTTTGTCCGGATTCTCTCTGCCACATTTTCTGGCAGCAGAGCGTAGTTGCTCTGCACATTTTCTGGTAGCATAGCGTAGTTTATCTACCCTCTATTTGTTCGTTTGTAAAAAATAATTAATTGTTTGTAAAAATTATTAGATTTTTCTTAGTTTGTTTGTATAAGAATATTTGTAACCTTTTTTGTATTTGTTTGCGGTTTGTACCGTGCGTTCCGGGTTTGTGCCATTCTCATACCTACCGCGGTTCTTCGTGTAGTTGCTTGATTTTGTTGTTTTTTATTTACCTTTTGTTATTTTTTTGTTTGTGACTTGACGCGATGGCGAAGGCCTCCAATGCTAGAGGCGACACTCGCCAACGGGTGAGATGGTTTGTGACGGCCAGGAGGACTCCTGTCCCGGAAGGACAGGGAGGGCGCCATACTGCTAAGAGCGGATCACCTCCACTCACGATTGATTAGCGCGGAAGCGGCCATGGCGGCGCTTACCGAAGCCGATCTTACCCCGGAGAGCCTACGCGGAAGGTCACATGGCGGACATGGACCAGATCCTGAAGTCTGCACGATTTGATATCGCGGGAGGCGAAGTGACCGCAATAAGGGCGAGACAGGCTGGCGGACCAGCCCCTCGCACACCTGTTAGGTACAGGAAGGACCAGCGGTTACTGGGGTCGGCTCCCCACCACTTCAGCTGTCCCACTTTGGGGAGTAGGATGGAGGAGTGGGTAGCATATAAAAATATGTTTGAGTCCCTGGTCGTAGCAGCGACAGGTTGTCGAAAGGCCCAGAAGATGGCCTACCTCCTCTCCACTCTTGAGGGATGAAGCCCCGCAGTCCCGCTCATCCAGCACCTCCAGGTGGAGGACGACCAGTACTGATACGGCTTGGGAGTTATTGAACTCCCGCTACCAGAAACTTACGTTTGTTTAGCGGATGCGCACGCCGCACAGTTGATGGCCCTGCCCAAGGTGGCCAACAGGGCACAGTTGCGCCTGCAGTTGCTCACGCCCGTTACAGTGGCCTGTAACGCGCTCCGCACACTGGGGCTGCCGGTGGACCAATGGTCTTTTTTGTTGGGTGCACATTGTATTGGAGCAAATTGCCAGCAATGACATCCGCTCGCGATTTGAGCGCGAGGGAATGCAGGAACGGGATAGCACCCACCCTACCGACATTCACTGACTTGGTGAAGTTTTTGGAGTTTGAGGCACGGGCGGCTGAGAATACCATGACGGACTCAGCGCCATCCAGAGCGCCTGAACGTAGGCCCTTGGAACCCTCATGGCGAGGGAGGCCCCAACAGGGACGGCAACCGCCACCGCGTGGAGCTGGTGTGCGGGTTGCACACACGGCAACAGTCGCGGGGGACGCGGACTGCCTGCAATGCTGGCCGGATGGGCCACAGCCTGCTGCAATGCAGGGACCTGGCAGAGACTGCCAGTACAAGATCGGCGCCGCATGGCAAGGCGGCATGAACTTTTGCTTTTACTGTTTGGGCAGTCACTATGCACGTGACTGTCCCAGAGCCATACTCTCCATGCAGTGCATGCCGTGGGCTGCACCACGTGATGCTCTGCATGAACCGGAACAGGGGATGGCCCCGGTTCTTGAGGCAGGGGTCCCCTATGGGCAGGGGGCGCTCCTGCGCGAAGCCCTCCACCATCGGACGAGAGGGACGCGGCTTCGTAAGTTCGTCGCACCCCCCTCGGGAGAGAGGGTCGCGGCCACCGGCGCAGGTCTTGGCGGACCGGGACCACGCGCCCCAAGGTCGTGGCCGAGTGTGTAGCTGGCCAGGCCCGGATAGGGCCCCCATGGGCGGGGGCCCTAGATCAGACGTGAGAGTGGGGGAACACACCCCACTCCACGCAGGGTTACCAATGCCCAACACATGCAGCCGCGGCGGTTTCACTCCGCCGCTGCACTGGTACCCACGGCTGGAGTACCACCCGCCGTACCATATGTATGGCGGCGGAGCCGCGGGTTCTGCCCCCCTCAGATGGGGATGTGCACTCGCCCGCCATATTATCCGGGTCAGTGGCGCGCCCCTGGTTTGGAGAGAGTGGGGAGCCGTAACTAGCTTGCTCCCTTGCTGAGTTGGACAGAGCACGCCGGACGGTTCTGTGCTCCCTACCGCGGTGAAGTCCGCGTACATGGGGTCGTAGGGGGAAGCCATTAATTTGAGAGCTCTGTTGGAAGGCTCAGGGAGCTCAAAGCCACAGTTTGGTTACCATCTCGAGTGGCACGCCAGTTAGGTTTAGTGCGTGGAAGACCTCGCCTGTGCCCACTTCTTGGAGTTGGTGGCCATACAAGTGGAAGTGTCTGACGGGCCAGACACTTGTCACCTTTTCTTCGCTGAGGAGTCCCTCCCACCAATGAGGATCACGAGCTTCGGCTATGGTAATGGATACCATTCGGCCAGGAGTTGGCACCCCTCGACAGACATACCGCCGGGGGATGTGTTGTGCTTTTGGTTTCGAGAGGTCTGGATTTGGCCGACCCTTTGTCTTTCATCCCGGCCCGAGTGGACTTTTGCTCCCTGGGGCTCGGTTTTACGTATTGGGTTGGATTTTGTTGGGTTTGACTACAGAAGGCTCTGGGGTTCGTCTTCACTGATGGCAGTGTCTACGATTTTTGGTTTTGCCCTGATGAGCCCTGTGTTTGATAATGGCACCGTCTTTTTTGAGAGGAGCCACCGGTTGTCGCATCTGCGTCCTTGGCCAAGACCACATGCAAAGGTTTTGGGAGGGTGGAGGAGCCACCTATGAGATTCCAGGATGGATCCGGAGACACGCTGAGGGGAGTGCTTGAAGCCCTTTTCGATCGACCCACGGAGGTTGCCCTCCGGTCGGTTTGTAACTAAGGTTACCACTTTGTTTGCCCTCTCGTCCTAGCCTAGGGCAAAGTGAGGGCGCTTGCCCAGGAGAAACGACTGCTGTCTCACTTTGGAGCGACCGTATGCAGCGTGACCACGTACTTCGCGATAAATATATTGAATTTATGCGCGAGAAATTACGAGGATTTGGGTCCACATGTCTCCGGCTCGAGGATTGATTGGAGCTCAACTGAGGCATTATTTTTTGCCCCACCACGCGGTGGTGAAGGCCTCAACGGGCAAGTTGCGGACTGTCTTTGATGGGTCCGCACCCACTTCGAACGGAGTTTCGTTGAATCTATGTTTGCATTCAGGTCCCAAATTGCATAGGGACAGAATTGACATCATCTTGAACTTTAGAAGACATCAAGGAAGTGGTTTTGGTTGCGAGACACTCCCGGATGATGTTCCCGCCGAACGGGAGAATCATACGTATCCTGAGGACGAGCGATTCCAGTTGATACTCTGGCGTGCCAAAGCGCCCTGAAGGATCCTGTGACAGGTGTATGAACTCAACACAAACACGCTATGGTTTGAAATCTGAGTCCCTATATCGCCATCAGATCATTGCTTGAATTGGCAGAGCGGGAACGGATCCGCTTTCCCCGTGGGAGCTTCCCGTGCCATGTCACGCTGACCTATGTATGTTGATGACGTGTGCACAGAGCCCAAAGTATTGAGGAGGCCCTCCTACTGCGGGATGAATTGATTGCCAAATATTGAGAGACAGGTGGCTACGAGCTACGTAAGAATGGTTGTCTAATGAGCCTAAAGTTCTGAGAAGGGATCCCGGAGGATCACCAACAGGGAACCCTCACCTGTTTGAGGGATGCTTGGATGATCCCAACAGAGGATAACGGTGCTGGGCATGCAGTACCAGCCGCTAACTTCGATATTTTCACATTCAAGTGGACTTGGAAATACCAAAAGTCTGAGACTAAGAGAACGGTGTTGTCCGTAATAGCCCGTATGTTTGGTCCAAGCGGTTGGATCCAGTCCAGTGATATTCTCTGCAAGTGTCTTCTTCAGAGACTTTGGACTTTAGAAGCGTCTCGTGGGACAGAAAGCCGCTGTTTGGCTTCTCCATTGGATGATTGAAGCTCGAAGTTGTTTTCATCGATTAAGGAAGTCCAATCGGATTGCCTTCCCGCCTCGTCGAATATTGCCCCCGGGAAATATCGAGCCAGCCTGCATGGCTTTTGTGACGCGTCGGACGCAGGCTACGCCGCGTCAGGTCTATGCTCGCGGACAGTTGCGACGCCGATGGCCGGGATCAATGTCTCGCTTTTGTTAGGGAAGAGCACAGGTCGCCCCATCAGGACTGATGACTTATTCCCAAGCTTGAGTTGAGTGGAGCTCACCTTCTCTCCTAAATTGTTGCATCACGTTGCATGTGAGCTGGCGGCCACGGTGGAGGTGCGGGGACATCTTCGCCTGGTCGGATAGCCAGGTCGCGCTTGCATGGTTGCGCGCGGCCCCACATACCTTGGAGGTTTTTGTTGGAAACAGGGTTTCCCAAATTCAAAATATCGGAATTGATATAACATGGAGACATGTGCCGGGAGAGCTTAACCCAGCGGACTGTGCTTCCCGAGGTTGTACGGCACCAGAATTGGTGTCACACCCGCTCTGGTGGGGTCAAGAGTGGCTGATGGGATCAGAAACTTCTTGGCCTGTCTGTCAGACAGATGTTACTTCTTTGAGTTTGACTGGGCTCCGTGTACATGCTGTAGTCGCTGAGACGACGTCGGAGCCGGATTGGCTACTTGCTCGGTATAGCAGGCTTGGATGAAAGCTTCCTGGAGTGTCACCAGTTGGATTAAGCGTTTCATACACCGTATGTAGAAACCCACAGGCAAAGCGGTGAAGGAGCCGGGAATTGCAGAAGTGCAGAAGAGCGCCGGAGCGCATTGTTGACATTGGGTCCGCCTCGTGCAGACTCGGACCGGTTTTGAGTCAGAGAGCTTCAGATTTTGCGCGACGGACGCGCTAAGTTGAAGGGCGCGGTCGCTCGTTTGAACCCGTACATCGACTCGGATGGGCTTCTTCGGGTTGGAAGGCAGGCTCCGGAAGAGCGGATCTTCCATATGAGACTCGCCATCCTCTGTTGTTGCCCAAGGGCGGACCCTTGGTGCAGCTTTTGGTGTCTGATCGACACATTCGTGAACGCCCATGCTGGGGTGCAATGCTTTGTTGGCTATTTTGCAACGCGGAATTTTGGATTTTGTCTGCCATCGACGAGCAATCCCGTAGATCAATCCTGTTTCGATGTATTGCATGTTATAGGTTGAAGGCATCCACGATGCAACCACAGATGGGTGATTTGCCCGCTGATCGAATCCGACCTTCGAGGCCGTTTGACGGCGTTGGAACCGATTTTGCCGGTCCCTTTTCGATCAAGGCTTCTCCCTTTCGTAATGCCCGTATTGTGAAGGGCTATTTGTGTGTATTTGTTTGTTTGGCCACCAAGGCTGTCCATTTGGAGGTGGTATCGGCTCTGACTACGGAGGCCTTCGTCGCCGCGTTGGATCGCTTTGTTTCGCGTCGAGGTCTACCTTCACTTATTAGGTCTGATAATGGCACAAACTATAAGGGAACTGTAAATTATCTTAAGGATGTTTCTGTGTTTATTGATAAAAATTGTACTAGTTTAAGTCAAATTGCTGCCCAAAGTGGAATAACCTGGAAGTTTAGTCCCCCAAGTTGCCCCCATTGGGGAGGGATTTTTGAAGCGGCTGTGAAATCCGCAAAGACCCACCTCCGCCGCATTATCGGAGAAACGGCTCTAACTTTTGAAGAACTGGCCACAGTGTTTTGTAACAAGAGGTTGAGGCGGTCCTCAACTCTCGTCACTCTCTGTCCGCGCTATCTCTCAGATCCAAATGACTTGGAAGCTCTCACCCCATGGTCATTTTTTTGGTGGGAGAAGCCGTTGAATGCCCTGCCCGAATACCCGTGGAAGGATGAACGCGTATATCAGTTGTCGCGTTTTTTCAAATGTTGCAGCAAATGAGCCAGGACTTTTGGCGTCGCTGGTCTGCTTGAATATTTTGCATTTTGCTGCAGCAAAGAGTGAAGTGGACAGACAGGACTGAGCCTCCCAGGAGGGTGATTTAGTATTGTTAAAAGAACGGCAAATTTGCCCTCATTGCTTTGGCGACGAGCTCGCATATTACGTTTTGATTCTTGGCGGAGATGGCACTTCCGCGTGTGTAACTGAGGTGTTGGTCGACGGTTCGATTTTAAGGAGAGGTGTGACCTCTCTCGCCCGCCTTCCACGTAGAAGTAAGCTAGCGGTCTGCTTCCTCAGACCGGGACGGGGGGATGTTTGTAATATATTGGGTAAAACTAAACGCAGGGCGTTTCGCATTGCTGCCGCCAGAAGGCGTTCAGGGTTTTTCCTACACTGCTAGCGTGGATGGCGGTCGCGTGTGGTAATGTCCCGCCATTGCATTGTCCCAGAGGCGATATCGGTTTTTTGATTTTAATACGCGGAGCGAGCTCGCGTCTATTGCTTGTTGTTTAGTTTGAGTGATAATTGTGAATTTCCTGTTTGTTAAATAACTATTGAATTTGTGTTTGTGAAAAACTCTGTTATTGTGACTTTTTCTTGTGAGAGGTGAAACGTGGCTGGCTGTTCACATCTGGCTGTTCCCGAGTGAAACTACGGGAAGAAATCTATTTAGTTGTTATGGGGAATTGAAGGATCTCAAGGGTTAGGTAGGGTAATTAGGAATTCCCCCTTCCCGAAGACACTCAAGTTTGGATCCGAAGAGAAAGAAGATTTAGCTTGGTAAGTGTTCAATTCTAGTTAATTTATAGGTTAGGTTATCATATAGGGCCCTGTAGCTCCCTTCATAAACTACGGTGGTAGCAGACTGCGTATAGCTTAAGTTAGATTCTAGTCGGACAAGCGTGGTGTCGCGTGGAGATTTTTTCCCGGTACTTAATTTTACCGGTAGATTTTTTTCCCGGTAAAGTTCCGGTACAGAATTCTTCCCGCCGCTTCGTTTGTCCGGATTCGCTCTGCGCACACATTTTCTGGCAGCAGAGAAACGTAGTTAGCCTCTGCACATCAAAGTGTACATTAAATAGTTACTTTGAATAAATTTATATTTTTTTTTACAATTAAAATTTTCAATGAGTGAGTTGTTATCCATTCATGTGGTATTTAACTATAGTTCCAAACACAGATTTAGATTAGTATATCTAAGAATCTGTAGGTTCTACAAGATAATAATCTTCACTTTCACTCAATTCAAAGAAATCAATAATACTTTTGAAAATATAATAATTCCCCTTGCGAAGAATTGTTTTCTAGTTTATACCAAACATAATAACAATCTTATCCGATTAGATAATAAAGAGATACTATTGAAATATGTCTTTAAAGGTTTCAACTTATATTTTTAATTTTCCATACAATATTATTAATACTATTTTAAATATTTACAAATAAATATCGATAAACTCACGATTCGACATTTGCAATAATAAAATAAATCTAATTATAAAAATCTTTTGAAAAAAGTAGCACCTTTTCCTATTAATATAAACTAGATTTTTATCCCGCATAGCTTCGCCTGCGTGAATTCTCTACGGGAACAATGCTTTTTTCCGGATGAAAGGTATCCTATATCCTTCTCAGTACTTCTAACTACGTGTATGCGAAATTTCAGGAAGATTTGAGGAAGTTCAGTATATAAAGCGTGAAGAGGTAACAAACAAATAAACAAACTCACTTTTACATTTATAATATTAGGTAGGATACTGTCATGTTACTCTGTGTATACATAATGGACAAAATATAATAACGATAAATAATTCTGGCGGAAAGGTATCCACGCGGGTAAAAGGTACAAGAATTTAAACAGATCAAATTAAACTTCTCGTCCCACTTCCAAAATCGACCTCAATAATACTAAACCGAACCAGTTTTCACCTGAAACTGATACAACTTTAATGCCGCAAATTGACGCAAAATCAAAAAGTGTGGAAGTGATAACGACCTGCGTGCTCGTGTCGCGATTTGGCCAATCAAGAATAAGATCCCGCGCAATATTGTGACTTCGACGCTTGGTTTGCAATTGCTAAACACGGTCTGACTTGGCGGTTGGTTTACCATTACATTTTACAATATTCCGCTTCAAGCAACACTCAAATGACTCAGTTTAGAAATGATCTCAACCAAGAGGCCTCAAATCTCGTTCCGTTATGAGTTTAGATTAAACAGCGAATTAGGGTTTGAACGCAGAGCTTGTTGCCGGTTGGTGTCGGTACCAAGTACCGGAAAGTACCTTCCGGGAGTTTGTATGGAAAATTTGGTACCGTAACACCTGTTTGAACGTCCATTTTCCACGAACGCCTACATCCCTACACGGCCATTTGTTCAAAAGACCATATAGCGATATGAAAAATTTTAAATCGGTGAAATCGAGTATTTATGTTACATATAATAAAACTGTAACAATAGGTAAATTACGTGCACGGGTAAATGCTAGAAATATAATACAACTGAAAATGACACGTGTAGTATTTTATATGGTAACGAATGTCATGTCATTTTGCGATTACATTTTTAATGAACATGGATCACCGTTTTTAAACGCCGTGTTCTAATATTGTTGCATCGAGCAGAAAGTGACTTGTAAATGCATCGAGTGATAAGTTTTGAAGCCCGAGCGTAGCGGCTTTCGCTCGAGTGCAATTAAAAGTCACTTTTGCGGTCATAATCTGCTTTTCTTTCAACTACCGATCCTAAGGTCCTTAATTCGCGTCAATTTCTTTTTTTTTCGGCAATGGTCGCACATTTTTAATTTATATAATCAGCCTTTGTTCGCGGGAATAAAAATAAGTCTGATTGGCTGATACAAATCTAGTTGGTCATGCTTACAGCCTGTGATTGGCCTATTCTTATAGGAATAGCGCTGATTGGCTGACATAAATCTAGTTGGTCATGACTGCAGAATTCAGGCCTGCGATTGGTCAGTCGCTTGGGATATGCGGCCTTAAGACAAAAACAATGCAGTAATGGATTTTCATATTACTTTTCTGCACTGTTTTCAAGTAAAAACAGTGCAACAATGGATTTTCATACATACTTTACTGCGCTGTTTTGCTATGGAGCAATAAATTGCTGTTTTGTGCATACTATTTAGGTTATTAATGGCAAAATTACAGCGTAGTTGGAAGAAATAGTAGATTTTACAACAAGTGCACAAAACGAATCATTTTTATCCGAGACTTTTAGCAGCCCGAGCCGAAGGCGGTAATGTATGTCGAGGATAAAAATCGTTTTGTGGACGAGTTATAAACTCTGCTTTTCACTTCGATTGCGAGGAAATAAATCAAATTGAAGAAATTAATAAACGCACGAAAAAACAAGCGCAGATTCCCGCCGCTTCATTTTTTTTAAATCTTACGACATTGATAGGCTTGGGCTGCAGACCTATTCAGCCTACTATTAAATTAATTTTGTAATAATTTTATTAAATTAATTAAAGAACATACCGTACTTGAATTTAAATTTTAAAATCTTTTATGTCTTAAAAAACACATAAGGCAAATAAATTAAAAGTAAATATTATAAAAAAAACGAATTCCTTCTATGAACTTTTTATCGTGTTTGGCAGTATGGCTCATTTTCTTTGCCTTAATATAGATATATGAGTAGATACGTTAATGCCCTTGTGCACAAAATTCGATTTTGTGCAGCCTATATCCTGCACAAATAAGCACTTTCAGAGCATGAGAAGTGAAAACAGTATTCAATTCAATTCATCAAACAAACATCACGACAAACAATTCCAAAGAAAAATCCGCATCATTATTTAAAAATCTCTTTCGCAAAAAATGAATATTAATTGGGCCGCCACATTAGCGGGGACGACGCTAGGGCCCCGTGGGAAATCTGGGAATATTCCCGTTAGTCGCAGGGGGCTGCTTTATCTGACGAATGAACTCTTTGACTGCCTTTGAGTTATTGTTTCATTGTTTGTTTGTTTGCATTGTAGCTTTGATAAAACGATGTTAGAATATAGCATTTTTTTTACTTATTTATTTCAGAGAAATCATTTTCACCTAATTACCCTAAAAATAGGTAAGGATTTTTTATAATTTGCTGGTTTGACCGAAATTTATACTGTACTAGCCACGCCCCGGGGCTTCACTCCCGTAGGAATTTCGGGATCAAAAGTACCCTATGTGCTATTCCTGGTATTTTTCTACCCGTATACCAAATTTCATTAAAATTCGTCCAGTACGTATTGCGTGATTGAGTAATAAACATCCTCGCATTTTAATTAGTAGGATGTTCGAAATTAAGATTTTGTTATTTTTTTTTAATAAGACGTTTTGGACGCAGGTCGTTCTTGATCGGTCTATGTGGCCCATGCCTAGGGAAGCCCTATGTCCAGCAGTGGACTTGTGGGCGAAATGATGACGCTCTTACCTTTGACTGCGCTGAGTTTGTTGCCAACCATCTGCTTCGCCACGAACGCCGCCATCTTGTGTTACTTCCGGTTCCCGGTTAGCACCTGGAACAATTACGTTAAATAATTAAAATTAGTATAAAAAATTGCAATGATCGTTTTTCATCCGGAAGGCCGCATACGCATTTTTTTAAATAGATATATAGATTTTTACTACTAAGTACTGCTTTTTCTTTGACTACGTAGCGTAGCGTAGAACATTTATTTAACGTAGCCCATCCGATGGTTTCTTCTTCGCTTCAAGAGCAGCATAGAAATATTAATCAATTTTTTACAGCAATGGAAATATTAACCTATTCTAAACATAGTATAGCAACTGATATGAGTTGCTGATATTGCTATACAAGGCATAATTCATGATTCATTGCCCACAATCACAGCATTACCTGTATTAATTACCACGTTATTAACACGGTATGACCATTGAGAATTTCTGACAATGCACAATTGCACATAGGCCAATATTGTTCGCCAAAATTGTGTCAATATTTGTGTTGCGTGTGTAAATATTTAGTACTAGCTCGCTATAGCTTGGTCTCCCATCCCGCGACCGACCATTGTTAAAGTTGCTTAACCGACACAGCATGCGAAGCGCGGTAACCACTGCCATCATCTTTAATTGAAATTGCTTAGTAATCCTACTATCCTACTTAATCCTGACTAATATTATAAATATGAAAGTGAATTTGATTGTTTATTTGTTTGTTACCTCTTCACGCTTCATCTACTGAACCAATCTTCCTGAAATTTCGCATACACATATGTAGTTAGAACTACGGAGAAGGACATAGGGTACCTTTCATCCCGGGAAAAGGTACGGTTCCCGTGGGAAACTCACGCGGGCGAAAGCTAGTAATATTATAAAGCGAAAGTTTGGATGTGAGTTCGTGAATTTGTGAGGATGTTTGTTACTCAATCACGCAAAATGTACTTGACGGATTTCGATGAAATTTGGTATACGAGTAGAAAAATACCGGAAATAGCACATAGGGTACTTTTTATCCTGAAATTCCCACGGGACCGAAGCCCCGGGGCGCGGCTTGTTTAGCGTATTATGTACGAGTATCTACTATTAATTGTCAAAGATTGTAATAACTGATGTTTGTTTGTTACTTGTTCACGCAAAAAAACTGTGCGGATTTCGATGAAATTTAGGACACGGGTAGAATAATAAGTGGACTAATCCATGAGGTAATTTTTATTCCGAATGCGCCACGTGGGCATATCGTATTATGAAAAAGTAAATATATCATTTGAAGACATTTACATTCAAGCGAAACCGCGCTCAAAATCTTAAACGTAAAGAAATCGTTAATTTTTTTACAATTACCAGAGTAAAAGTATAAGAAATGGCTCCGCGGATTACTCTCCAAGCTTAGCTGGTAATCTTGCAAATTGATCGGTTCAAAATTATTGTAATCGGCCTCATTTCGGTTGCCAGCGCCATTTATTCAAACATTTCTTTTGTTCCGATCTCTTTTTCACGTGGTGAGTAATTGCCTATTTTTTAAGTCGCGTTCGCGGAAAAATCACTTGATAAATTGGGTACAAGTGGTACATTTCTTTCTAGTCGTATTTCATTACTAGCTGCACCCCGGGACTCTGGCTTCGTGGGAATTTTGAGATGAAAAGCAAGCTGGAGCCTTTGTGTTATTCCTAGCATTTTTCTACCACCACATTTTATCGGAATCTGTATGATTGTGTAACACACAACTCACATTAATAACATGTGGGATGAATGAGGGTTTAGTCGTCCGTGTCGTTATGAATGTTGTAAAATGAAAAAAATACAATTGGTAATGTTATTGAGTAGGTAATTGATGTGATAAAAACTACCTAATTTAACAAAAAATACGTCACATACCCTATAAAAAATAAGAAGTAAATTAGGTACAAAGGTTTTGTTGTACTTTTCAGGGCAAATACAATCCGAGATTATTGGAAGTGAAAAAAAAAGTCATGGACAATTTAATAACTTTCAAAGCGGCGCTAGTGGTGCCATCTACCCTAATCCTCTAAGGTTATCATTAAACAACATAAAAATACTGCTGACGTAAACTCACTGCCACAAAATTACGAGTTACGACCATAAAAAGTTGCCCCAGCTGCCCCGGGACAAATAAGCTTGTTTGGAAGTGCACTTCTCGGAAACTTTTACTGTTAAAAGCACCTGATACACGGTGGTCAACGGTCTATACTGTCTGTCATCGGAAGGTTCGATCCGATAAACATTATTCAACAATGAAGGAAGGAAAATATTATTTATCTGACTTCGTCCACGTGGACTTTACTAATATTAGTATGTCAGGTTCATAGGACAAGGAGAATACAACCACCCAAATATAATCTAACCTTGTATTCTTCTTGGATTGTAAGCTGCGCGGCAGCCAGTTAAGTTAACAATACAATTGTGAAAACCGTATCAAATTTCGTTTAGTAGATTTTGTGTAGGTAAGGCGTATATAATATCCATACCTACAGACAAAAAATAATATTTTTTTTTTTGCCTTTTATTGGTCCTCATATAGACTTATAGTTACAGTTTCATTTTCATGAATAGGTTCTTATGTCACACATTTATTGGAAACTAATTGATAAATATATATACTTACTTAAGATAGATAGATTTTTTTGTCTGGCCTGAAGGCATCTGACTTAGCTCAACTCCATTCAAAGTATAATAAGTCTACAAGTTCCTGAAATTCCCGGACGGGGGATCCCCGGACGTGCAACCGTAAAGTGTCCATAAAATTGATTTACTGCTCAGAGTCTTCCATTTCGTAATGGCGGATTTTACAATTCCTTAGAAGTTCAGTCGTTCTATAAATTTAGCTTGGTTTTTCATGGTATATGAATGATATTAGGAAAGATTAAAGAAAATAATTATGTAACAAGCTAATTATTCAAAAATAAAAAAACACGATTGACAATTAAGTAGCCTATGTTACTCGGAGGAATGCAAGGAATCTAACAAAACCTCTGACATCAAAATCTGTTAAGCCGTTCAGGACTTTTGGTGGAATAAAGAAACTTACATACATGAACCCTGAAAACATAACATTTTGGTCAGTCGTGTAAAAATAAAATACCCGATAATACTGGTTCCTCACTCCAATATATATTAAAAATCATTGTGTCTTTTAAAGATCATTATCATAATTTCAAGACATACATTAACATTACATTTTTAGACATAAAAATAATATTTTAGTAGATACCGAAGCAAGTAGATTTATTTTATCGCGCCATCTACTAGTCTGATCGCGAACTTCTAAGATGCAGATGAAAATAGTTAAGGGTTAACGCCATGGTGGCGCTGCAATCGGTATGACGCCGTTACCATGACAACCGTTGCCCTAGTGAAAAAGAACTTTTGTGACCTTTTTTAAACTAATTTATCTTCGCAACTAAAATCATTGCACACAACGCGCAAGCATGTGGAAATATCTTTATAAAGTAATAGTATGTAACTACTTTTGTTTGCATAATAGTATGTAATATCGCGACATGAAGTGGAGTAAATAGAAAAACAATTTCGTTATTTGCAGATAATTTTATCACGCAAGACAACGGCATTGTTATCCATTAATTAAATCAAAATGCTTTGTTTACGTCGAAAATTTTACGACTTCAAAACAAAGACATTATATTTGTGAAAGTCGTAAAAAATAGCCTTAATCTTATTTTTAATCGCATAAATGGTGATTTTTATATAATATTGGAGAATTTTTCGTTGAAATAAACCAAGATACCAAGGGGTCAATTTTTATAGCTCTCCCTATGAAATCGTATACGAAAATGATTATGGGCAAACGAATGTAAAACTCTTGACATTAGACGTCAAACAAAGCAGAAAGTTGTTTGAGAAAAATGTTCATGCTATCAGGCCTCTCTCTCTTAAGTCGCATTTCCTCATGACTGAGGGTCGTGGTCATTATATGGAATGAAACACACACAACGACTCTCTTGGCAATGTTAATGGAGTAGTTTGCCATTGCCTTCTCCATTTCACACACTAGCTGATGATAATCATCAACCAGAGTGCAGGTTTCCTCACGATGTTTTCCTTCACCGGAAGCAAGTGGTGGTCGATGAAAACTAGCATAGGTACATGAGCATGAGCATGGCTATCAGGCCTACGTCCATATTATTATGTTTTAGAGTACCAGATTCAAATAATCGAGTGTATTGTTCATCATTGAGTTGTATCTAACGGTACCGTAAATTAAGTTAAAAATATTACAATTGCTTGACGAGTATTCGATAAGCATTGATAGATTCAAAAATACTTACCTAAACACGCCACCACTATTTACTTTTTCTAGCTATTTTCTACTAAAATATCGTCGCTTATGCAAAGCTAATTACGTTTGCGAGTAAAACGAGAGTCTAACGTTATTATAGCGGAGATTAACATGTTGTGTGTACACAAACACGCCATGTTTTTACACTGGACTACATTGAACTATAATTTGTGTTTGTATCATATTCCAAGAGAGATCTGTAAAGATCGTAGTAAGTGGAAATTGCTAGTCTCTGCCTACCCCCACGGGAAAAAGGCGTGATAATATGTATGTATGTATCATATTCCATGCACCTATATAACTTGAGCATTAATGTCACTACTTACTTAAAAAAATAAGAATTTGTAAAAACAATAAATCACTAATGACCTGATCAAGTTTAAAGAAAACTAAACTGAAAGTTTATTAGCTAGCAATGAACTTAAGATTAAGAAAACTGAATTATTTTTGTTTAATTTTACAATGCAAGAAAATAATTTTACATGACTTCAATCAATATCCAGATAAAAAAAATATTAGATGCTAAAAAATCGATGCAAGATTTTTTAAAATATTAATCAGTAATAAAATATTACCAGTAAACGTATTTTTTGTATATTAATACCGAATATAAAAAGTTGCCACTGTACGTTCACATACACGCTAGCGCCATCTATGAACACGAGGGTGAGATATAAAATCAGTTTAGTTTCGCTCGTCAGCCGCTAGAGAACGCCACTTGTATTGTTTTTAAAACGTGATTGAGGGTTTCCTAATCCGATCAAAGAAAACAAAACATTTTCTTTTACATGGAAATCTGTTTGATAGCTTGAAATGTATTTAATTTTGAGCATCATAAAAAACCTTTTAGGGATTATTGGATAATTTTAGATGGGTTTTACCAGGATTTGTACCTTCCACGTGATATCAAACAATATGGGAGCAAACATTTTTGGTCGAAATTACCATAAAATTACCTATACTTGGTATATAGAAGTAATTTTCTGATAATTTCGATCAAACATGTTTGCTGGAAGACGATATAGGTAGGTGATAGAAACAAGTGTTTAAAATCAATTTGATCAATCAATCGAATCAAACGAGTCCAAGTTTGATGGGAATGCGTCATTCAATGTTACCTCTGAGCAAACGAGGAGTGTTAGGTTAGGTATAATGTGAGTAGGTAAGTACCTATGTGAATTTCTTTATTTTACCGTACCTACCTAAATCTCTTTTTTTTCATTTTGTTTTTGGAAAATTACTTATTTCTTCTTCTTCCTCCGGCGTTCTTCCCATTTTAATTGAGGTCGGCTCTCCTATCCACCTCATTTCAATATTTTTATCTACGGTAATCTTTCATTGCTAAAAATAATCTCGCGTAATTGCAGTTAAACGGAAAACTATTTCTTATAGAGAAATTCTGATATTCAGAAATACCGTTAAATTATTACTTTGAAACACCCAACTGCGAGCAACTTCAGAGAAAGTTCGGGCCAACTTCAACTTTAACATAACAGTTTTAAAGTTCGGTTTCCATTGTTAAGTTCTGGGGAGGAAATAATTTATAGTTGAGCCATTTTTATTCGGCCACTTAGAAGTTAAAGTTATCTGCTGGCGTCGTTAATCATTGATGACTTTAAAACTAATGGTTTCAGAATTTATACAAGTACTATTTCATACAATTGACCTATTTTAGAATGTTGAAAAAAGTTTGAATACTTTACTCTTTTATCATATTTTTCACAACCTTTTATTAAACTTACAATGTAAGTGTGCACGTTATATAAATGTTCACACGTGTCTTCGGTTCCGATGTTTGATTATGGACTCCGCTACGTACGTGTACGTATGTCTATGTACGTTAGTTCTAAAGTATGCAGCTGCGATGTACTTTAATTCTAATTATCCTAGTTCTACGTATGCCAGTGTTAGTACCCAATGTAGAAGTATGCGAGTACGATGTATGATGATATGCATGAGATTACCTAGTAGTGCTCCCAAGATTGGCTCTCAACGAGGGTACTCAACGGTTCCCATCACGAACACGAAATATTTTGACGCATTTAATACTAATTTATAATAATCCTGGCATAAAAGCTCGTACTAAAAATATATACTTTTTGTAAAAATAAATTCATTCTCCCATATACTATACATGTCATTGAAATATTGAAAATCATTTCAACTTTCACTTCCTATATTGAAAACTCCAAAATGTGTTTAGGAAATCCACATACTGCGCTAGGTGAGGAATTGAAAATTTGGTTCTAACGATACTTTAACGATATCTCTGGCGAGTGTGCTTCTCAGCTTAGTGTCTTTTGATGGATGGTTCAATTTTAGTTTTAGGGGTACTAGAGCTTAGAAGAAACATCAGAACTTTAATTCACTTTGTGGTAAAAAATGTACTAAGGTACCTATAAAAAAATCAAAATTGATGACAGCCAGACCGGACTTACTACGTTACTTTAGACCGGAGACGACAAATTGGAAATTTTTATGAAAGTAATATTTTATTACCTAATTGCAGAAACGGGATTTGTTAACTTTTATAACAGAAAGATCATATCAAAAATCTTTTAAAACAAATTGCATTCTGCTGACATACTAAAACCAAATTTATTTCAACATACTCTTTGGCTAAAGTAACATTTTGGCATAAATTAGCCGAATGCCAATTTACCAACTTTTAAATCCTGCTTTTTTGCGATCTAGGCCAGGGACTTAACTCTCGTTTAGACTAAACTTAAACCAGGTTCTCAAACGTAGTAATTGCTGGTTCTCCTGGCTAATGAGGCTCTTGCTTTGTGACGTCACGTCTTAATAGAAGTTCAACGAATGCGAACTAATGAGTTACTACAAGCTATTATTTAAGCTTAAACCAAACTCCTCCGTGTCGCGGTGTGAATCCTATCCTAAGAGACCCATGCTGCAGAAATTCTGCGACTGAAATTACACGATGTTCAACTCAAAAAAGTACGTTAGTTTGGTAAATATAACTGCTAAATAATATTTCCTATAATACCATACCATGAAAATCTAAACAAAAACTAAATACTTAAGTATATTTAGAATACGTGCAACAATACATAATACGCTATAATAATAAACATACTACATAGAGCAACACTGTTCCGCGTGCGGAAGTCTTTGTTGCTCGAAGACATACTACTTATATTTTAATAAAGAGACTTTTTTATGTAAGTACTAGCTGTTGCCCTCGGCTTCGCCCGCGTGAGCTTCGCTGAGATGAAAAATCTTTTTGTGTTCCAAACTGTATATACTTAGTAACCTAAACTCTAGTACTCAAAATTTCAGCCATTTGGTTATCCCGTGTCCCGCAGGAATATATTAGGTACTCGTAATACAGTCGCGGTGTTAAAATGAATCAAAAGTGACATTTCATTCAATAAACGAACTTCGTCTGCTCGTTATCTACAATTTCCCGCGTACCACCACTCCCACCCCGAGTCCCTCTTTGTCCTATCCCGTGTCCTGTCTATTTATACGTCAGTAGAAAATGCTCATCAGGTTGAACGACTTTTGCTAAGGCCCCATTTCCATTTATTTTATAGAGTAGCTGGTCTCTTGGAGTTCTTCATCAGATGTTCCATAATCTTAAATTTTTATACGTCAGCAGAAAATGCTCATCAGGTTGAACGACTTTTGCTAAGGCGCCATTTCCATATATGTAATAGTTTAGCTGTTCTGTTGAGGTTCTTCATCAGGTGTTCCAGTTTTCAAAACTAATTAAAGCCTATATGTTGCCCAGACTTTATAGCTATACAACAAAAAAAGTTTCATTCAAATCCGTCCAGCAGTTTTTGCGTGAAACGCGTACATACATACATACAGACAGACAGACAGACTAGAAATTCCAAAAAAATATTTTTGCTTTCTATTATTCTTTTTAAGTGTCCCTCTATCCATTTCAGTCAAAAATACAAAATGTACAGACAAAATATTTTTACTGTTTTGTTTTATGTATAGATAAATTAAAACGGATTGCCAATATTAAAATTTATTCTAGGTATCGAGGCAAAATGTATAACAGTATTTTATTCATCCAATTCAACCTCATTTCGAATATCTGCAACCGACACGTTACATTTATTGAAAACGGTTTAAATTAACGATGTTTACTGAACAAATTGAATCCCTATAATATGTTTCATCATTGAAATATTTCGCATGAATTTCGTATAATTAACAGATCACTAATTCTCAGTTGAATTAATGAACTATCATCGTATTAATTAGATTGTTTATGTAATGTATTTTGATCGAGATTTCGGAACGTACAATAAAGAATGAAACATAGTTTACTAATTTTACTATCTAAAAAGTATGTACAGTTAGGGGCGGATAAAACTGACCCCCTACCTTATTGAATCCTATCTTAGGGGGCTCAAGTTCTGTGCCCGACTGTACTCAATTCGCTTAAAATGTATGAAAAATACAAAACATCCCGTCCTTTTGAAGGAATTCAAAATAGATACTGAAATTCCAACAAAATCTTCCTGCTATTGTCTGTACTATTGTACTACCATTTAAATGGTAATGTGACCTTTTGGTGGCCTGGTCACATTCCGGCATAGGGTCATAATGGCATCATGTAAATACCATGAATAGTCCAGCCTATGTGATAATTTTGAACAATAAATAATGACATTTAGCATTGTCTAACGACGCTATATAGCGAAGGGGATCCCCGATTTGTTATTCTTTTATATTTGTGTATGTGTTGCTGGATGTGCAGATAAATGATTTATCTAGCTACCTATTCTATATTTCTATGTCAAGCTAGAATAGATCTATGAATCTCTGTATTCTCTGTAATTAGTATATAAAGGCGTTTCGTCTCATCATTGAATTTGTTGCTCAATTACGCAAAATAAAGCGAGGCGCAGCTATAAAAAAAATAAAAAATCCATAATCCAAAAACCTAATCCAAACTAATATTATAAATGCAAAAGTGAGTTTGTATGTTTATTTGTAGTATTGTAGTAGAAGTACTGAGAAGGACATTAGGGGGTACATTTCATCGCGGGAAAGGCACTGTTTCCGTGGGAAATTTACGCGGACGAAGCCGCGGGCAAAAGCTAGTATTATATAACTTTAATGTTATTATTAACCACAAAATGATTTAACATCCAAATGTACTAAACATTTTGATTCCCACAAATGCTGCGCAAGCCGCTCAAATCACTCGCTCGTCAAAAACTTTAGTAATTAATGTGAGTACTATAATCGGGCCGAAACCTAAACTCCCGTATGACGTATATCACTTTGACAATAATAGTGATGTACCTAAATACGAATCGCTGCGATTGTTTGATGATACGTAAAAAAGCAAATCGAAATAAAATAATTATTTTTATTAATCAGAAGTCTGAACCTGAGTCTGAGTCGCTGTCATCGTCAATAACATGGATAATAAATTCATTGTGAATAATATTATCTACTTGATGTCACGATTCGATACGATTGCGTGAATTCTTGTCCCTTTATCTTTCTTTTTGTATTACTTTAATGTTAAATATTTTTAATCTTAAAACGCAATAATTTTTATATCCAGCATTTACAAACCTTGTTAAATAAATCGATAAATGAAACGATGTATCGCGATTTATTACATTTTCACTATCGATTTATTGTAGACGGATGCAATGGAACTCCCTAAACGGGCAAGCCGGAAGTCCAAGTACTACATTTCCGCACATAGATTTAAAATTTAAAAAATTTGGAACTTCATGGGCTTGACCCTGATGACACCTGTCATACGGGAGTTTAGGTTTCGGCCCGATTATAACTTAGAGATATTAACTCTTTTATTACTAGGAATTATTCCGTTGTCAGTTATATTGTTTTACTGTGATTCGTTTGATTTTCTGATTTACAATTTGACTTTCAAGCCAAACATATTATTTTTAATTGTTGACGGTACTTTTGTACAGTCAACAACTTACATTCTTACCTGAATAAATATCATACTTACATTTAATTTTTTTTTATAAAAATATTCTTTTTCTTGCGTGTAGATAGTCAAAATCTTGCCAAAATGAAGTTGCTTCTTTACTATGTTTTTCCAAATAAAGAATTATTTATTTATTTATTTTATTTCTTTCATTTGTAGCTGCCATCAGATCAGCTGGATTGCAACTGTAGTGCACTCGAGATCAGATAAAGTAATCACAGTCGCAAGATTCATATACCAATGGTGGTTCCCGAATAATGATTTGAGAACCACCATTGGTATATGAATCTTAAAAATCTTTACATTGCCTCATAACTGCCGAACGAAGCCAAACTTTAAATACTTAACTTAAAGAGGTAAGTTAATACACTCAGAAAACTTATTACAAGTCCCTGATGCATCAAAAATTCGCCAACCGTTAAACTAGAAAGGAGCTAGGTAAAGTTATTTTGAGTTGACGGAGTCGGTTCTTTAATCTAATCGCATATATTAAACTACATAGTTCTAGCCCTCAACTTCGCCCACGTGAATTTCGTTTATTATCCACTAGCTCGTGCCCGCGACTTCGTCCGCGCGTAACTTTCTATTGTTTTAATATCTCGGGTTCTAAGCGAGGCGTATAAAGATGCTGATACGCCAGATTTTAAGTTAGATATTCAAGAATACAAGAGTGAAAACTGCATCAAATTTGGTCTAGTAGTTTTGCGTGATGCGCGTACAAACATACAGACAGAAAGACAGACAAAAATTCTACAATAAATGGTTTTGACTTTTATTGGCCCCATGAAGACCCCTCATAGTTTTTTCTTAAAAATCTTCTATGTTCAGAGAGACACAGGCCACTTACAGTTTTATTATATGTAGTATTGATGATATTGATGACTTAATTACTGTGCCAAAGAAAATATGATAATAATTATTATTTTTACAAAAATAATTACTTAATACAAAAAATAGTTTAGCTTCTATTGGCCCTATGTATCTTCTATGAACAGTTACAGTTTACTAGTAGTTTACAGTTTGTAGTTGTTTGTTTACTCAACCAGTTACAGTTTTAATATAGGTATGTATTGATTTCACCCTCTTAGTGGAATTTCCAAAATTCCTTTTCCGAAATTTCCCTGGGTACATCTAGTATATTTAATATTGATTCGATGTCCCTTTTTAGAAAGCATTTAAAATGAAGAATCAAGGCAATATTTTAACCAAACACAAAGTGGCTATACATAATTTACGCGCCAAAAACACCGGAAGTCATGTTAAATCGCGTCCCGATCCATCCCGCCGCAGGAAACATGATAACCGATATGGAATATACGGTATTCTGTTTTCTCATATAAAACTCAACCTTAGTAACACGAGCGCAAAGTACATTTTTTAACAAATATTTCGGAAAAACACACGCAATCCGCTACCTATGTCGTAGAAAATTCAACCTTTGTATCATACGCGCAAAATACATTTTCGAATAAATATTTTTTGAGAAAATATCTCATGTTGAAAAACAGTTATTTTTTTACTCCTGTGTGTGTGTGTCAAATGACATGTAAAAAGAACTAACAAGGGCTTTTCGCATATTATTATACTAGCTTTTGCCCGCGGCTTCGCCCGCGTTAATTTCCCACGGGAACAGTGCTTTTTCCCGGGATAAAAAGTAGCCTATGTGCTATTCCAGGTCATTATCTACCTCTGTACCAAATTTCATCGAAATCCGTCCAGTAGATATTGCGTGATTGAGTAACAAACATCCTCACAAACTCACAAACTCACATCCAAACTTTCGCATTTATAATATTAGTATGGATTCTTTATACGAGTGTCGTAGAAGGTCAATTTTCGATCATCTTACTATCTATATTTTGACATCAAAATCTACGCAGGATATCCATAATATCACCAGGTGTTAATTAATTTAATACCATCTATAGTATAACTTCATTTGCCAGTAATGATGAAAATATTTAGTGTCGATAATTTTGTGCTACTCGAACGAATTTAATTTACGTTGAAAAGTATATTTCCAAATGCACCAATTTATTATACTCGTACCAATTATCAATTACTAGCTTTTGCCCGCGGCTTCGCCTGCGTGAATTTCCCATGGCAACAGTGCTTTTTCCGGGATGAAAAGTACCCTATGTCCTTCTCCGTACTTCCAGCTATGTGTATGCGAAATTTCAATTTTTTCCATAATATTCAAAACTAGCTTTTGCACGCGGCTTCGCCCGCGTGTATTTCCCACGCGGACAGTCCTTTTTCATGGGATGAAAGGTTATATGTCCTTCTCAGTACTTCTAACTGTGTATGCGAAATTTCAGGAAGAATGGTTTAGTAAATAAAGCGAGAAGAGGTAACAAATAAACAAACTCACTTTCGCTTTTATAATATTAGTTAGGATTTTGTGCCTAACGTGAATAAGAGTCTACAAAGGAAATAAAATGGCGAAACGTTCAAAAGGGTTTAAATATTAAAATCGGGTAGTCCGCAAATTCCTGGTAATTGGCCACCTAACAAACGCTAATTATGGTCGGCTAAAGGTCCCTTTGTTCTTCTTTGCCTGAGTTTATTTACAGCGACCCCCACGGCTGCGCTCGCGTGAAGTATTCAAAGTTAAAAGATAATGTATTTATAACTAAGTACGAGCGGTTTTTGATTTTGTTAACGTTAATTAATAATCGTGTCTCAATAGTGTCTCAGTTGTTTTCTTTTTAATTTTGTTACTAAAGTAGAAGGGCCCGAGACCAAAAGACCTTCGTTATTCCAAAAAAGCTGAAAGTTTCTTTGTAAATAAAAAAAAATGCAATACGCAAAGACTGCGGTCCAATATGCAAAGATGTGCTTCTCTGGATTTTATTTTACCCGTGTAGAAAATTTCATAGAAATCCGTTCGTTAGATTTTGCGTGATTGAGTAACAAACATTCACATTATCCGAACTTTGGCATTTACTTATAAAATTGCTAAGAGTTATTACCCACTATAGGACAGGCGTGTAAAACACGGCCTGCCACCGGTGGACAAACGCACAGCCAGCTCAGTGGTGCGTTATGTAGGAGACTCCGGAGTGGGTCGGTGGGTTCTTGTCGCTCTGTGGAATGTTACATTTGAAGAAAGAGACCAGGTGTATCTTGTGTTTCTATTCTACCAAGGGCGCCATCAACTATTAGTTGAAATCAATTAAACAAGTTAATTGTTTATATATCAAGTTAAATATATTACAGGAAAATATACATATTTGGTAAACTCACTTTTTAGTAGTTAAATATTCTTATTCCTTATTACTAATTCTTTCTATAGGAATGTTTTAACAAATCCTTTCTTTTCTTACATGTTTCTTAAAACAAACTAATTAAGACTAAAGTCTAATTATCATAACCTATGAAAACACATGACATAGAAAAATGTCCTTATTCTTAATATTGGTTATAAGACCTACCTTTTAACAAAGGTTGAGAGCGTCCTCTCTATGTGATAAAACTAGGAACAAATCATATTAGGCAAAGTCTCTGACTTAAAATAAATTCTAAAGTTTAAGTTCTAGTTATAAAATGGATGTTACTTGGTAAATCCCATTTAGGTCCCCTCCTTTCTTCCAATAAACTGTATCACCTCGTCACTCCCAGTAATGTCCCAGTAAAGGAACAGCTGGGGGTCCTGGATTGTTGATTTGGAGACACCTGGCCATGTGGTCTTGCATCACATGGTGGTCGGCAATCCTCTTTGCTTACATTAAGTGTTATTGTTTACTGGGATAAACAGGGGTTATTTATCCAGAGAAGGTGATTACCCTTAGAATCAGAGTCATTGTAACCAGTACAACGAAAAGAAAGTAAAATATGAGTGGGAACTCATTTTGGAGTTACCATGTTACGACATCGAATTACGGGTCCAAGCCCGAGGGAAAAATAGTTTAAACGAGTAAACTAACAAAGTATAACACGTGGAACGTGGAATATTGAAAAATAAAGCGTAAACTAACAACTTAAAACCTAAGCTTAGCAGCGGCGTATTCGGTCCGCTGCATCTTATTTTCCACTCATGGAGGTTTTAAAAAGCGAGGCGTCCAGCCCTGGAGCGCCTTGGAACTAAGAAAGACCATCTTGATCGTTTCCTACGAGGCAATCCCAACCACGTCACCTAGTCGTTGACACGAAATCAGAGACAAACATAGAGCTCGACCAGAGACAAAATTATAGAAGTGCGGCATTCATCTCGAAGAAAAAAGATATAGTTAATCTAATAAAATCCTTGTTTAAATTATTATTCTATAAATTTTGACCAATTACCTATATTATTTACAAATATAAGTAAATAAAAAACATTCTACTAACGCGTCCGTCATCACTATACAACTTGTTGCAGGGACCATTTCCAAACGTCACCGTCAAATGTCACTGTCAAACGTCACTGTCAAACATCCAAGGTGACAAGTTGACGTTACGTAAACAAACAGATGTGTTTGTTTTGGAAGACGATTAATGACCACTAACATGCGTTAAAATAATAGTTAAACAAACAATTATGTGTAATGAATGTGCGAATCAACAGACGTAAGTGCAGTATATGTGAAATTTAACACAGTTGCGTATAATACACGCAACAGAGTACTTAAACTAATACCTATTGTAATTCATTTGTATAATAACATTTTTTTTTTAAATTAAACATGTTATAATAACCTCCAACTACAAAACTAATTATAATCGGGCCGAAACCTAAACTCCCGTATGACGTATGTCAGTTTGACAATAATAGTGATGTACCTAAACACGAGTCGCTACGATTATTTGATTTTACGTAAAAATAACAAATCCAAATAAAATAATTATTTTTATTAATCAGAAGTTTGAACCATCACTGTATGTAATAATATTATCTACTCTGATTTTACGATTCGATACGATTGCGTGTATTCTTGTCCCTCTTTCTATTTTTTTTGTATGGCCTCAATGTTATTTTTTTAAATTTTAAGGTGCAATAATTGTTATATTTAGCATTTAAAAATCAATAACAAACCTTATTAAATAAATCGAAAAATTAAACGATGTATCGCGATTTTTTATATTTTCACTATCGATTTATTGTAGCCGGATGCAATGGAACTCTCTAAACGGGCGAGCCGGAAGTTCAAGTACTACATTTCCGTGCATAGATTTAAAAATAAAAAAATTCGGAACTTCATGGGCTTGACCCTGATGACACCTGTCATACGGGAGTTTATAGGTTTCGGCCTGATTATAGTTAAGCAAATATCCGCAAACTAAACTAAAAGAAAACTGCAGCGTGAGTCAAAGCTGCAATTTGCGGGAAAGCTGCGAAAAAGCTCCGATCAAGTTCAATATTTAAACGACCTAGGTAGCGGAGGCAAAAATGGCTAACGGCCAAGCGCGAGTAGTTATTACAGGGAGCATTACTGTGTTTTTTTTTTATCTGTAGATACTAATATGATAAAATTTGTTTTTTATTTTATTTATTTATTTTTAATTTATTGTACATACATACAAAAGGTGGACTTAATGCTAAAAGCATTGTCTCACAGTAAAACCTAAGGGGTTGAGCAGAGAGTTCATGTGGGTGTGAATAAATATTTTTATACAAATTAATTACGCACTAATCTTTGAAATAACAATGAGATTTGAAGAATATTCCTGTGTATGACAACCACATTCTTGAGGAAGGCTTGACACATCTTGGAATTACTAACACAAATCCCACAGAAGCGAAGCCGCAGGTCGAGTTGATAGACATGATGTTTAGTACACGGTTGCCCCAGTAAATACGATTTGTATAAACATTAAGGCTTAATTGTCTTACTTTGACGGTAATGGTAATCCCAAACCTTAACCGTACCGATTAGGCAAAAAAGACTTTGCACCAATTGTCTAATAGTATGACCAAAGTAAACGTAAACGCAAACTTTGACATTCAATGAGGGTGGTACATGCAAACTCAAAACATGCCTATTCACTCTTGCCTTGAAACCTCTAAATTAAGTATTAGGAAACAGCGTTTTTTAAGTAAATTAGACTTGCTATTCGCTTCATATTTGCCAACCCCACAAACCATGAATGTTTTAATAATTGATATAAAAAAACCCTGTCCAAGCAACTTCAAAACCGGTGAAAAATTTCCGCTTTTGCACGCAAAACTGGAAGCTAGAGTCAACATTCCCAAAAACCTCTCCATCACTGAATGCGGCCCTGCACTGTTATCTAAACGGCCGCCATTTCGGTTATCCAGGGCCGCACTCACACTGTTTAAAGGAAAATACGGAAACGTCATGAAAAATTATCGTTCTATTTACAAACGCTGCTGTTGCGTTCGCGCGGATCATCGTTTTGTTTTGTTGTGTTGGTTTTTGGTTTTAAAATATTATAATAAATAAAGACAAGCTAAGGTTGCATGGGAACTTTGCAATTAATCGTTAATCAATATAAGGCACAAGATTGAGCTAGTCCGATATAACTAAGGTATGACTAAGGTCTTTGACCAGTGTGTGTTGCCAGTAATGACATACGGAACAGAGACGTGGTCGCTTACTATGGGCCTCATAAGAAGGCTCAAGGTCACCCAAAGGGCGATGGAGCGCGCTATGCTCGGAGTTTCTCTGCGTGATCGAATCAGAAATGAGGAGATCCGTAGGAGAACTAAAGTATTCGACATAGCCCGCAGAATCGCGAAACTTAAGTGGCAGTGGGCGGGGCACATAGCTCGTAGAACAGATAGCCGTTGGGGCAGAAAAGTTCTCGAGTGGCGACCACGAACCGGAAAACGTAGTGTTGGCAGGCCTCCCACTCGGTGGACCGACGACCTGGTGAAGGTCGCGGGATGCGCATGGATGCGGGCAGCGCAGGACCGGTCGTTATGGAAATCCTTGGGGGAGGCCTTTGTCCAGCAGTAGACGTCTTTCGGCTGAGAGAGAGAGAGAGATAGGTATAAGTATAATTTATTTTTAGGGTTCCGTACGTTCATTTTAATACTTATTGACTTCCTTTGATGCTTACCTATGAAGGTCAATATTAAAAAATATATAAAATAATAATTTATTTATTACTTCTAAGATTCTAACTAATATTATTTACGCGCAAGTTAAGATGAGTGTGGATGTTATAACTCTAAAATTTAGGCCAAATATCGAAGACATTTGGCATATAGATAGAATAAAATATGGATTAAAACATTTTATATCCCGAAATTTTCACGGGAGCAGAGCCCCGGAGCTCAGTTACTTATAAATATATTCTAAGAATTAAAAGATCAATATTACATATCGGAATTTCTACAGAAAACAATATCTTTTTTAATCTAAGCACAAAATGTGCTCAAGTGTAAACCATGGTTTTTGAGATAAATCCTTTGTTGTGTTCGTCACTGAGACTTGATATTAAATTTTTAGATGTGAAACATTTCTAAGAATCTTGAGCGAAATTAATTTCTTTCGAGAGTTTTCACTTGTAACAAGTTGACAGATAAATATGGAGTTGTACGAAAAGGGCGCGAAACGATTTATTCAGGGTTAGCAATACGCGTGACACCCTGGTGTTGCGGCGGAGGATGCGGTGACCGCTCACCATCAGGTGGGCCGTACGCCTGTTTGCCTACTAAGTAGTATAAAAAATATTTAATTTCTCATTTTAAAGCTTTGTCCTATCGGTGGAGTACCTTTTCTGCATGCCTATCTACATTTCACGTCTTAAGACACCAGCGACGCTTATCTTTCCTATAAGTTACGTAATCAATATACATAAAATTCTTCCCGAGTGACTGACAGACAACGCACAGCCAAAACTACTGGGTGTAGGAAGCTGAAATTTGGCATGTAGGTTCCTTAGGGATATAGAGGAGCACAAACAGAGGATTTTCCGAAATTCCTACGGGAATAAAGTGCCGGGTCCATGTTAGTTCATTTATTTCCTTCCTGCGGTGGTGTTGCCGAAACTATACGACATTGGAACCTTCAAAAAACGAGCCAACGTCTTTTCAAAAGGCCGGCACTCCTGCGATGCCCCTGGTGTTGTGGTTGTCCATGGGCAGGTGACCCGCTTGCTCATTTGCCGCCCTATGTTTAAAAAAAAATTAAAGTGCATACAATATCATCCCTATATTCCATTTTGAAGCGCAAATGTAATCAGTGTCGCGTTTGGGAGTTTTTTGAATAATTAACGAGTTGTATAGCGAACCCGCGGATTGAATTTAGAGGATGTGTTTATTTAATTACTGGGTTTTGGAATAACAGTAAATAAGTAATTAATCGGAAGCGGCGATGGCTTATTTGACTAGAATCAGCTCGAATATCCTGCTGGACCGACGTGTACTTCTGAACAATTTACGATCATTTTTATCGACCACCATCTGATTCTGGTGAAGGGAAATGCCGTGAGGAAAGGCACACTAACTGAAATAAACAGTCTCATTTTACTTGTGTATATACGGAGCCGTTTGATGGCGGTATATAGAGGTAAAGTCATGTGTCATATCAGATACATTAAAAACAATAGAACATCCACTGTTATCAATACATTTGATAAGGTAGAAAGTAAGGGATAGAGCCAAGAAAGAATTAGTTAAAAAATATTAATGAGTTTGACTTATATTTCATATCCTTTTAATCATCGTTTAAATTACCCTAACATACCCATAATCGTGATAAAAGTACGAATATATGCCCGTTTCAAAGTTAAAGAATTAAGATACACAAATATGGTAGGAATGCTAGGCAGACAGTCAGTCCACTATTTATACAGTACATACATTATTTATGTAAATTTGTACGATAAAATAGTAAAGAAAAACAAGCTAATTATTTAAAAATAAAAAACACGACTGACAACTTACATAGCCTATGTCACTCGGAGGAATGTAAGGAATCTAACAATACCACTCACATCAAAATCTGTACAACCGTTCAGGACTTATGGTGGAATAAAGAAACTTACATACATACATACTTACATACATGAACCCTGAAAACATAACACTCCTTTTTTGGTCAGTCGTGTAAAAATAAAGATTAAAGAAAGATTTGGGATTTACAAACAAAAATACGAGGAATGAATCTTTCGTCACAAATTCAATTGTAAAACCGAATCTTTAACTAATCCTTGGCTTATTCTTACACACAACACCTCTCCCTGTCCCTCACGAACGTTAGAGCGAGACGAAAGACCGCGCCGCAGTGCGCCACACATGATTTGTGTGACAATCTGACAGCCACGTAATTGTGCGGATGTTAAACTGTTTGTTTCGGATATTAAATTTAACATACAAACATTATGACTTTGAGGAAAACAGTTGCATCTGGACGCTTCAATTAAATTAGCTAATTTATTGAAAAATAAAAAAACACGACTGACGCCTATGTCACAATATGCAAGGAATCTAAACATTACCTCTCACATCAAAATCTGTTCAGCCGTTCAGGACTTATGGTGGAATAAAGTAACTTACACACATGAACCCTGAAGACATAACACTCCTTTTTGGTCAGTCGTGTAAAAATTGCGTCAATTAAAAGTATGAATAGAGGAAAAGCAAACATAAAACCTCTTTCTTTTTGCAGTCGATATGTCCGATCAATCCACCGGCAAAATAACTGTGAAACTCGATTCACATTTCATACAGTACTTTTTGGGTACATAAATACAGACAGTAGTGACATTCTAAAAAAACATTTTCACTTCTACTAGACCAATTAATGGAAAAGGCAATAGCAAACCACTCAATTATCGGTGATCGCTTACCATCAGGTGACCCGCATGCTCGTTTGCCGCCCTATGTTATAAAAAAATAATAATAATAACATTGCCAAGAGAGTCGTTGTGTGTGTTTCATTTCCATATAATGACCACGACCCTCAGTCATAAGGAAATACGACTAAAGAGAGAGACCAATTAAGACCCTCGTAATTTTTTTTCTTAAATATCTCTTATTTAAAGACAGACCAGCTACAGTTTTACAGTTTTATTATGGAGTATGTATAGTTAGTCGATATCATTATTTTAGAAGATACTAGCTGTTGCCCGCGGCTTCGCCCGCGTGCCTTTGGCTTTGATGAAAAGTCTTTTTGTGTCCAAACTGTTGCCTGTGTTCCAATCTTCGATTGTTATACGTCAGCAGAAAATGCTAATCAGGTTGAACGATTTTTGTTAAGGCACCATTTCCATATTACTTATAGTTTAGCTGTTCTGTTATGGTTCTTCATCAGGTGTTCCAGTTTTCAAAATGAATTATAGCCTATATGTTGCCCAGGCTTAATAGCTATACAACAAAAAAGTTTCATTCAAATCCGTCCAGTAGTTTTTGCGTGAAACGCGTACATACATACAGACAGATAGACAGACAGACAGACAGACAGACAGACAGACAGACAGACAGACAGACAGACAAGAAATTCCAAAAATTTTTTTTTGCTTTCTATTGTTCTTTTTAGGTCTCCCTCTATCCATTTCAGTCAAAAATACTAAATGTACAGACAAAATATTTTTACTGTTTTATTATATGTATAGATTATTATTATAGTACTGCTGTACCATAGACTTTTACTCTCATCTGCTACACCGTAGCAGTTCGAAGTCTTTCGAAGCCTACATATAATCGTAGAGCTGCTACGCCATAGTGGTTGAACATTCGTAAGTTTTTTATTTGATACTTGACGTATGAATGAAACCAGAGAAATAGTATTATAAATGGGAAAGAATATAGATGTTTGTTTGTTACAAAATCAAGCCAACCAACCGTAATATTAACAATTAACAATATTTAATATCTCGCGAACGACTGGTAAAAGCTAGTTATAAATCGTTAAATCCAATCTCTCAAACCTGACTCGATTTCATACTCACAGTTGAACTTCAATTTCCTCCAAACTGAATGTTATTTAGTCAATCTTGATATTGTCTAGTCAATGTTCGAATTTCCGTTCCAGCAAATGTTAGATCAGATCACCTGCGCTCGTAAATACCTGACAGATAGCGCAAGGCTTTCTAAAATATGTTTTTGGGGTTCTGCGGCGTGAAAGGGAAAACGGAAAATCATGTGAAGTGAAATATCTACCATAGACTTTATTTGACAGACAGATGACCATAGCATAGTAAAATACATAGTATGACGTATGACCAACAATATAGATGCATAAAAGAAGTGAGGGGAGACTTTTGCCCAGCAGTGGGACGCTAAACTATTGTCTGTCTGTATTTTTGCAGAGAAGCGGTAATGGCCGAGTGGGAGGACGCCCGCCTATGGATGCAAAATCCCAGGTTCGAATCCTGCCCGGGCTACGGCGCTACATGAGTTTGTATACCAATCTGACTCATGTTAGTTTTCATCGACCACCACTTGCTTCCGGTGAAGGAAAACATCGTAAGGAAACCTGCACTCTGGTTGATGAATATCAGCTAGTTTGTGAAATGGAGAAGGCAATGGCAAACCACTCCATTAAGATTGCCAAAGAGAGTCGTTGTGTGTTTCATTCCATATAATGACCACGACCCTCAGTCGTGAAGAAATACGACTAAAGAGAAATTTTTGCATGCGCATCACGCAAAAACTAGTGGCAAAGAATTAATATAAGTACTACGTACAGAAAGGAAGCTCCTTGCCTCTCCCGCAATATGGCGTATTCCTGCGGACGCTATTTACTATGAAAACGCACACATTGACGTGTTCACGGATGTACAGTTTTACATGTAGTAGTAATAGGTACTCGTATCTATGACGCCTCCTTTCTATGAAATGCCCTCCTTTGACGCGATTTTTATTGTTGTATTGTTGAACGGCTAAATCAAAATTGGCGAAGGCTTCATACTGATACTTTATATTTACTCACAAAAAATGGCATGTTTAAAATTAAATGCATTATGATATGACATTGTTCATATAAAAGGCACAAATTCATATTGTGTAGTATTAGCTGCGCTCCTGGGCTCCTCTCTCATGAGAATTTCGGGATAAAAAGTACCCTATGTGTTATTCTAGGTATCATTCTGCTCGTCTATTAAAATTTTATCGAAATCCGTCCAGTAGTTTTTGCGTAAAAGAGAAACAAACATCCATTGTCGACACATGGATGCCTAGAATGGTTCTGTAAACTTGATAATTTATTGTAATTAACAAATTAAGCTTTATTTTTTTTTTCACAAACTTTTAGGTTTTTAGGGTTCCGTAGTCTGACAAGGAACCCTTAATAGTTGTAACTTGGTTCGAGGATACTTCACATATAGATCACATTTTTAAAAATACAAAAAAATTAAATTACCCCTTTTTAAGGGTACCTCCCCATACATGTAAAGGGAGGAGTGAATTATTTTTTTGAGTGCACCCCCTTGTGTGGGGTATCGTTAAAAAGGACTATGAAAATAAGGTAGGGTTTCCATACAACACTTTTTTATCAGCTTTACCATTTGCGAGATATAGCCCGCCAAAGTCGTTTACACGGTGACCCCCCCCCCCTGTCATTTCTAAAGTCTTGGACCTATAAACTTCAAATCACTCACGTAAAGAAACAGGCGCGGAAAATCTTATTTAAAATTGTTTCGGGTATCCTGTGATGAATACTTTTGAAATTATAAATAAAATAAAAATATATACTTTTTTCTTGCAAGAAATGCAAAACAGCGCGGTGCCAAAAATGTCTACGGAACCCTACTTTATGCGTGGTCCGACAAGCACTTGGCCGGTTTTTAATATTAGTAGGTTAGCAGATTCATAGCTCTGCTTCCATGCTGGTCTGAGAGCCAAAGTAAAGTAAAGGATGGTCCCGTTGATTTCTCTTCCCGCGCAGATTGTAAAAGTCAATTAAGGGAAAGGGCTATAAACTAGGAACATTTTTCATAGGTGATGGGCTAGCAACCTGTCTGTTACTATTTCTGAATCTTAATTCCACCAACAAGCTAGCCAAATCCGGCCTTTAAGTCCTACTTTAGTCCGACTTGACTATGTTTAAACTGTAAAGAATTAAGATGTGATACTGTGTATGTACAATTTAGAAGGGTACCCTTTTTATGAGACTCGACTTTAACCGACCATGATACATCAACATCACACAATCTTCAGTAATTGTTCCCAGTCGTTCAATGTGTAACCGGCGTTACCGCGTTTAGGATCGGGGGCGATAATGGCGGAAAAATTACCGCAAATGTAAATTTATCTTGAGGGGGAACTGCGAGATTTAAGAGGTTATGTAGGAGATTAGAAGGAGATTCTCGTTACGGTGTTTTTATTGTATTCTGAATCGTTAGTTTTCCGTTTTCTCATAGGAAAGCAAAAGCAAATTGCAGCTTTCTGCTGGATTTTTTTGCAATCAAGATGCAGTAAGTACTACAGTATTATTATAAATAAATTAGATATGATGAAAAAATTCAATGCGATGATAACAATAATATGAGTACCTTTATACTCACTGCATCTTGAGTGCATGAAAATCCAATAAAAAGTATGTAAACCTGCTGGTAACATTTAGCTGGTGTACAAAAAATCATCCTTATTGCACGCCGAGCGCCAAGTTCGCCGTGCATTGTACTCATCAAAATCGCGCCAGTTTCGGAACATAAATTGTCTCCATTTTTTATCTGCGATCAGGTTGCAGACCTTCTTAAAAAGGAAGATATTAGGAGCACCTATAACCGGTAAGTATGTAGGTATGAAGAGAGTGTAAGTAGAGGAAGCGAGAGAGATGTATAAGGATCGTCAAAGCAAGTGGAAATCCTATCTCCAAAGGAAAAAAGGCGTGATAATATGCACCTATGCATGTAAAAGTTGTTAATCTTTAAACCGCTTTATACCGTCTAGACTCGGGATAAAGTGTTCACAATGCAAATGACTGTTCGTGACGACGAATATTTATACGGAGCCTTCAACTTGTACAATTAACAAAATGTACATAACTCGTAGTACACTTGTTTTAATTTAACTTATTTAATCTCCCGTGTGCCAGAACGAATTTGCTAAAGTTTGCCCCCATGTTACGAGCTATAAGGATTGTTAACGCTATCGCTAATGAAGTTGATATTTTTAATGCAAGTTTGCCGAAGGTCATGGTTTTCGTTCAGAAATACATAGTAATGCATTGTCTTTTGTAACTACCTACCCATTTATGTTTTATTCTTTTTCTGTATTACATAATAATTTTATAGAATGCTAATAACATTGCTTTCGTGTGTACACTGTAATAATTTTATTATTTTTATAAATAAATAAATAAAGTAGCTATTAAATTCTAATATAATACATTTAGAATAAAAAAAAACACAAGCAAATAGCCTAACTGAATGAAATGCAATGAAATGAAAGGCATCTGTGCCATTTTCATCCTTCGACACAAAATAATATTTCAAACGAAACATAAATCTTTGAAGACAATACCGTGCAGAATTTCCCATTTTAAACAAAATTGACCCATTCATTTTAGAGATTTGTGTAAGCAGTTACAATACGTATTCAGAACAAATTGTCGAAGGGTTTCAATAACTAGAAAATGTTCAACGTAGTATTACATTTACAGGCAATACCCAGGTGGATGTTACAGGTTTGTTATATCTTTACCGAACGTTACAGAATACTGTCTGTATGTTTGCACACGCATCACACAAAAACTACTGAACGAAATTTGATGCGGTTTTTACAGTTATATCTAACTTAAAATCGGTCTATCTTAAAAAAAGCGTAGGTTTCATCTTGATATTTCACTTAGAACATGAGACATTAAGAATAGTAAATTACGCGCGGACGAAGTCGCGGGCAAAGGCTAGTAAAAAATAAAATAGTTGAGATTGAGATATTTACATTATTTACTAATTCTTAATAAAACAATTAAACAAGTAGGTACCAATTTTGTTGGAAGCGAAGTTTAAAAGTCGTGTTGCTTCTTCATAAATCAAGTTAGCATTGCAAAATAAAACGACCTTATACAGCTTGTTTCTAAACTACCTTTGGAGTTAAATGACAAGTACGCCCATCAGTTACAAATTACGGAGTTATGCGGTAACAAACATAGAAAAAAAATAGAGATGACCTGAGGACCTCGTTTTTTTTAAAGTCGATTAAAAATTTATTGATTTTCGGCCAAGAACCATAACTTGTTATATGTGCTTAGTTAATAAAGCGATCGAAACGTAATTAAACTGATGACAGACCATTCAAACCGAAATAATAACTCAATAATTATCGGCACGCGATACTGCTGTCAACACAGATGGGCAAATTGGGCAAAAGCTATAGCAAATCGCCTGGCCTAATCTTCGAAACTGAAACTAAATTGGTCTTAAATAGAATCTTTTAAAATAGCCCAATTTATGCCAAGCGTTTGTCCATCTGTGAATGTCGACTATAGAATTTCTAGTAATATTGCAATTAGAAGAGTCATCAGCCTTCGAATATATTGTTACGAAGACGTACCCCGGTCTAGAAAAGTACGCATGTATTGGAATATTCTAGACACACTCCGTGAACCCTCTTTGGGGGTTATCGAAAAATGCATCTTTATCACGTCATTGTCTTATTATTCCAAATTCCGTGCTTTCTTTCTTTACGAGTGTGTTATTAATAACACTGGTGTCAGATTTTATTCAAGTCGCCTAAAGGCATCTGGCACGACTTTTACGACTACCGCCATCTAGTAGCCGTATCAAATACTATATAAACTCTAGCGAGTTTATATAGTATTTGGCCGTATACACACTAGTTAACAAGTAAACTAAACAGTGAGCCAATGTGCTGGTTTCTTCACGATGAGATTGGTCTACAAACTAATGTGGCACAAGTAGGATTTGAACCTGGGTCCTATCCGACCTCAGGCGGGTGTCATTACCACTCGACCACCACCACCACCGCTTCCGTGCTGTCAACAGATAATTAAAATACTTCATTCCCACATTCCGACGGTAACTCCGACGGAACGTGAAAACCTTTGTCACGCGTCGGACAAATCGAATTGCGTCCGAAATTGCATCATTACACGAACATTCCCCGAATTTTGAATATGTGGGATAATTTATCCGATTAAATTCGGTTGGATTTTAATGTTTTATTCAGTTCAATATTACAAAAAAGCGTTTTATTATTATTTTTTGTATTATAACATTATATATTTTATTTTATATACGCAACGTGTAGTAGGCAGGTTTCCTCACGATGTTTTCGATCACAAGAAGCAAGTCTTAGTCTAAAAATATCGATTCTGTGTGAGATTGGTACTATCAGACACGAGTAGGAATCGAACCTGGGTCAAAAAAAAAATACACTGGGTCCTTTCAACTTCAACCACTACCGCTATCCTAACTAAAATTATAAATGCGAAAGTCAGTTTGTATGTTTGTTACCTCTTTACGCTTTATCTACTGAATCAATCTTCCTGAAATTCTGAGAAGGACATAGAGTAACTTTCATCCCGGGAAAAGCACTGTTCCTGTGGGAAATTCACGCGAGCGAAGGCGCGGGCAAAAGCGAGTATGCGGGCATAAACTTGCACTCGATATTACACGCCATCTTGGAGCAGTCACATAAATCTCACTTTCCAAACCAGAACATAAAGGAACTCTGTAACATTTCTCCGCCAATAGAACTAAGGTCCCTAGTCACAAATTGAATTGGAAAAACCAATCGACGTTCTGATTGGAAGTGGCGCCATCTAACGAGGAACAATAGTATTGGTTTCTAAGGTTTGCTAGGGATTTCATTTTTGACGACCTCGGTGGCGTAGGTTACCTTAGTTTTAAGTAATTTTATGACGTCACCCAACTAAAAAACAAGTAAGTATACGACTATTTAAAAGTGCAATTTTTTATTCCATTAAAAAAAAAAAATAATTTCATTTCACACCCGTTCGCCTTCTGGAGGCTATAATATAGGTTCAATTTTAGTGCGGGAAAATTTTTGTACTGTGTTCAAAGATATTTGTATACGTTTCTGGTGTTTGTGACCATCGGAACCACAATACAAGGTTATGCTAGTGCGGGCCGTTGACTTAATTCATTTATTTCGGCTTTATTGTCATAAATAAACTAATTTTATTGGACTGTTTTAAGGAGATTACAATCAGAAGTCAAAAACAACCATTTATTTATAGATCCAACAGTGTCCAGAAGCTCATCGATGAGAGGATGGATGTCGAAGTATATAAGAGGTATGCAAACCTCCACATTGAGTGGAACCAGAAATTGATTACATAACTATAAAAAAAATGTAAATAAAACTGTAATAATAAAAATGTAAATAATAATGTAACTATAAATAAAATGTAATTATTATTAATAATAATAAATGTATGGAAATCAAGCCTGTGGTGTGGCCCTAGAATAGCACCAACCCATCTCTTCCCGTGGGTGTCGTAAGAGGCGACTAAGGGATCTAAAACACCGGAGGATGGGCAGCAGCATCTTTCCGCGTACTATGCCATCACACTGCGATCGCCAACCCGCCTGCCAAGCGTGGCGATTACGGCAAAACCCCCCACGGATAAAATCCTTGGGGGAGGCCTTTGTCCAGCAGTGGACGTCTTTAGGCTGAGAGAGAGAGAGAGTATGGAAATTATTAATTTATTTATTTGAGTGCTAAATATATAAATAGTGTATAAATAATGTAACAATTTTATATTATGAATTTCTAATATGGACCATATGGTCTGAAATAAATGTTATTTTTTTATTAAAGATGGGTTTGCTCTGACCCTCGCGTCAACTCGTGAACGGGTGTTGCCAGGGGGATCCTGCTTCGATCCTGATTCGAATTTTATTTTTATTTTTTGTTCTTAACCAATTCATTGTATTACTTGATCACAAACATAACATGTTTTATTATAAGTATTATTATTATTTTTTCTGTAATCTTTTTACTGTACACAATTTAGTGTATGTATAAAGTTAATGAATAGCCCCTCTGGCATGCTATAGGCGACCAAGACTGTTTCATGAGTTTCTTTCGGCATTTCTTCTCAGCAGTGGTCGTTCCGAAATGCCAGTAGTTTGTAGCTTTGAAACATTATTAAATAATTAGTTATCGACGTGAAAAAGAGCTTCTTTGAAGGCCAAGTTTTAATAAAAAATTTTGACTTTGACTTTGACCATAATCTTGCCCGAGGACAGAGATGCGGTTGATAGATTTTTTTATAGATATACCTTCACAACCAGTTTTTCAGTTCGGCTCTCGAGAATCCAGCAATCCCCACGCCAAAGAAGTCGCGGAGCACAACTAGTTATGTAATAAAGTTACGCCATTCGTAGTAATATATAACAATTGAGAATTGAACTGAAAAATAAAACTATCTCGCAAGAATCGAATGTCTCCTTCAGTTCTACAATGAACGGTTGGAATGTCCGTGTCGCTGGCAACCCAGTTATACTGTGATTTATTTTAAATTAAATCTTTTCGAAGATCCTCTTTGGCTCGACGCGGTTATTCTAGAGTTCTCTCTGTTCTGGGATGTGGACTGACATTTAATTTTAAAATGTGTTGATATGTAACAACGAACGTCCAGAAATACAGCAGTTTAATTGTATAAATGATCGCGGCGGACGGATTACATAACTCAAAACTTGAGTCGGACAGACTCAAGTATCAAATAATGAAGATGCAGAACTTTCTCTTAAAATCATGCAAAGGATAGCCATCGCAATCCAGTGTGGCAATGCTACCGGTGTACTGGGCACCTTTGCACCAGATTCTTTAATTAATTATAAATTAATTAATTGATAAATTTTGTTATGTATCTAATAAGTAATGACGTAACATGTTGTGAATACCTATGTATGATTTAATTTTATTTAAATTGTGACAATAAATGAGTAATTAATGATAAACTAATAAATGACTATTTACCAGAAATGAAGTCTCATCTAAAAACTTATAAACATTTCAGAATAGACTAGCTGTCGCCCGCGGCTTCGCCCGCGTGAGTTTCGCTTAGATGAAAAATCTCTCTTGGAGCTTTTCATCAGATGTTCCAGATCTTCAATTTTTATACGTCAATAGAAAATGCTCATCAGGTTGAACGATTTTTAATAAGGCGCCATTTCCATATTTCTTATAGTTTAGCTGTTCTGTTAAGGTTCTTCATCAGGTGTTCCAGTTTTCAAAATAAATTATAGCCTAAATGTTGCCCAGGCTTAATAGCTATACAACAAAAAAGTTTCATTCAAATCGGTTCAGTACTTTCGGTGATTAGCGTGATCATACATACAGACAGACAGACAGACGGACAGACAGACAAAAAATTCAAAAAAATTTTTTTTGCTTTCTATTATTCTTTTTAAGTGTCCCTCTATCCATTTCAGTCAAAAATACAAAATGTACAGACAAAATATTTTTACTGTCTTATTATATGTATAGATTTCAATATTAATCGCGCTATTTATCACGGATAAATCGTGAAGATCAATGGCAGAGTCTTGTGTCTAGCAATGACTTCTTATGGCTGAGATGGCGATGATCATGACTCTTAGATTTTTTTTTACAATGGATAACATTCATAACAAACACAGAATCGCAGACAAAATTTGTGAAAACACGTAGACGTATCAATATAAACACTATTGCCTGAATAAAATGCATGTTGAAACACAATTCACACTCGTTATGGCTTCAGAATTGATGTACTTATGTACTTATAAATTAACTATTCTTCTGTACAATCGATATTCCAAGACTTGGGTTATAACTCGATTTGTCAGGCAGTCGGATAATCGAGTTGATGAATCGAGGCTTCCCGGTCCCGGTCGGAGCGTCTGTTTTGTCTGTGAGGGTATTTGAGGAGTGATGGCCGACAGAGTTTGATATTTTACGACTGGCTTGTTAAACATACATCGTATATTCGTCCACATATAGATAGTTGTTTATTATAAGACACATATGTTGTAAAGTGACGTCTTTGGAAAAAATTCAGCAGTGGAGTTTGTTGCGCCGCCTCTTCTGCACTTGCGCTTTGGAGTAGGTAGTAACTTTAGCTTTAAGTAATTTTCTGATGTCAACTCAACGTTAAATAAAATAATTTCATTTCATAAGCTTAAGCCGGCCATAATAAAACACATTCTGTGGTATATTTTAAAGTCTCTGCCTATTATGGTTCCAGAGATAGAGCCCTCTGAAATTCAGACAGACAGCGGAAAATAATTAATAGGGTTCCGTGTTGGATCCTTTGGGTACGGAACCCTACAAACCACTGAGATAAGATGATTTAACGTTAGCATAATCGATACTTACCTAAAACACAAACCATACACCGTTTTTTTAATCCACGAGAGGTTTACGTCGTGGTATTTGCAGCTTTTTTAAGCTTTTAAAGTCGCTAAGCTTCGGCACACCTGCACTAATCCGAAGCTCCATCCTCGCCGTAGCTTTTAATCGAAAATTCACATATTGCTTTTGGGACATGTAAGTGTTTTGAAGCCGGATATTTCTACTGTACTCAGAGCTTTTGGTTTATGTGCAAAAGCTAAAATAACTGGTCGTAAAATATACTAGCTTTTGCTAGCGACTGCGCTTGATTTCCCAATGCTGATTGATGCTTTTCAAATTGCAAAATTAGTTGACAAATGTAATAAATACTTGCCTACTGTATCTTCTAAATTGTAGTAAAACAATTGTATTATTACGATGTCTTTCGTCTTCTCAACCAACTGCCCTTCGCCTTGTACAATAGAGGAATGTCGCCAAATTAATGACGCCAAAGATAGGGCGGTTAAAGTTGCCACATACTGGTCAAAAACGATATAATTTCGACTCGATAAAAAGAAAAGAAGACGATGTCTGACTCAGACAAACAAAGAGAGTAATTTCATGGTATTAGAGTGCAATTTTAGTTTATTTATAAAAATAACCGGCGAACTTGTATGTTGAGCGTAGAGGAAGCGGGAAAAACCTGTAAGGATCGTAGCAAGTGGAAATCTCTAGTCACTTCTGACTACTCCCGCGCGCGGGAATATTCCAGACATGTACGCCCTTCACCAAATCCAAGGCAAAAGGAGCGCAGGGAAAAGGCGCCACTCATGGTTAAGGCACCTGCGCGAATGGTTCGACCACAGTACCACCTCGCTGTTTCGTGCAGCGGCCTCCAAAGTAAAAATCGCCATGATGATGTCCAACCTCCGTTAGGAGAGGAATACGAAGAAGAAGAAGACACCCTTCACCGAATCCTAACTCAGGGGGGTCAGGTTTCTTTGCAGCTGACTGTACAATCATCATTATCAAATTTAAGAGCGAGGCTCTTGTCGGTGGAGTGCCTTCCATTTTACTCTTTCCATTGCCAACTGTTTCACTTCCTTACAACCCGACACGCTAACTTTTCCCTTTATTTGTCTCATGTAACTCTGTCTTGGTTTTCCTGGGCCCTTTTTCCGTTTACCTTTCCTTCTATGTGTTTCGTACGAAGTCATTGTGTCGTATCAAGTGACCTAATATTTTCCCTCTTCTAATTTCAATAGTTTTGATAATGTTTCTTTTTTCTCCTATTCTATTTAAAACCTCTTCGTTCGTTATTATTTTTGTCCTGTATAAACCTTTCCAATCTCCTGTACAATACTTTTAATATATATATTACCTAAATAGCACAGATTTAGTTATATAGATTATATAGATTAGTGTACCTACTACACGAAAATCTCATAAACCCGCCCAAAACGTCCCCAGTTTTTGTTTACGGCTATGCTAATTGCGTCGTATTTTCCGCGCCATATATTTTGCTCTCATTACTGGCAGTCGTTAAAAGCAAATGGAACTTCGTGAATGATGCTGTTGTTACTGCAACATTTTTGGATAACATTTATAAAAATGAATAAGTGGGTCATCCTGAAGTTGCTTGAGGCTTTTTTTGCACGAATGAACTCACAATATAATACAAATCCGCCATTTTGGTTTGCATTAAATATGTTACATTAGTTTAATAGGTACAGAAGGATACTTAAACAAAGTCCAATATCATTTTGACTTCGTTGGGAAATAACTTTGTTATCAACAGTTAATGGCGATATATCTTTATGTATAAGTTTTAGTTTTTAGTTTTATTATGTACCTTCATATAAGCATGTATGTGCTTAGCGTAATCAAATAAACATTTTTAATTTCATTTTATATCTAAAATTTGTCTAAAATACTCTACTTTAATTTCCTTTTCATCAAAAAAATTTAACTAATTCGACTTAATTTAGCAAATTAAAATTAAGAAACGTATTTTAAGAACAATCTTCAGGAATTCCTGAACGTATTTTTACTCTTTAAAGGATTAATTGAGTAACCGTCCACTAATTACTCTTCGATGGGATTTTCTTAAAGCCTTTACCTTGTCCCGTCAAGGTGAATTACGGTCAAAGTTTACATTTTTTTTATGATTTATGAGGCCACAAAAATCGAGAACAAATATTTTGAAGATACATTGTTTAAATTCAAAAATATTGTCTAAACTTTATAATAAGATTTCTAAAAATGAATCCTTTTGTTTTGAACTAAGGGAAAGTAATCAAGTAATTAATTAACGCTTGTAATTATTGTTACCCTATATATCATGAACCTATTTGTTTGTGTCTGTTTATGGCATTTTTCTAGTTGTCGATTTTGCTAACATTATGGTTTTTTTTTTTAATAGTTTACGTTTTACGCTGAACGATTCGTTTGCTATTTTGTAGTTTATTTTTGGGTCTCTGGCAGTTTGCCATAAAGTCGAATTGTCACGTTTTTGTGATTTCCAAACATTAAAGGTAAATTCGTCATCCCTGCAAAAATCATATGGCAGGTAAAAGTTATAGTTCGTTCGTCATCAAATACATATGTCAAAATACATCAATTGGTCCTATAAATTAAACAAAACAAGTAAAATGGACTGAAATAAAGTTAAACCCAAATAGTCATCAATTTTTGAATCGTGAGTAGATTAGGAATGTTATAGGCTATGGTTCAAAAAATCTTATCACCGATTTGGAGATAAACGGTTCTTTTTAATTGATGCTACTTTTAGAACCTCCCCTAATTCATAGTCAAAGAACATAATAGCATCAAGCAAAATGTTCCAAAAACATTAAGATAAGCTTTCTCTCTAAAGCGAAGGACCTTGATTAGGTGTCGAGTATTGTGACGTCACACAATAGACGTCACAAAAGAGACCATTGTTGGCTAAGGATGGGCTCCGGGCCGGCCAAAACTGGGCGTTTTCAGTAATATTTATACTCATCAGACCGAAATGGGACGTTTTGGTCAAGAACGTTTTGTTAAAGACCACCCCGGTCTTATTACCTATTTAATTTAGTAGTTTTTATTATGGAAATTTGTTGTTCTTAATCCTACTAATATTATAAATGCGAAAGTTTGGATGTATGTGAGTTAGTGAGTTGGTGAGAATGTTTATTACTCAATTACGCAAAATCTACTGGACGGATTTCGTTGAAACTTGTACACGGGATAAAATAAATACTGGAAATAGCACATAGGGTATTTTTTCTTATTTAAGAGCCGCGCTCTTGTCGGTGGAGTATATGCCACACTTCCCTGTTCTCGACTTTACGTTTAATATATATATATATATATAGGTTACTTATCCCAAAAATTCCACGGGGGCGAAGCCCCGGGGCGCGGCTAGTAAAATATAATTTTTATTCTTTTTCAACTCAATTTTAATTATTAAAATTAAATTTGTATCTGTAGTCAAATCATATCGCTAGTAAATGTAAAAATGAAAACAAAAAGACCGAACGAATAAAATAAGAAACATTTCATTCATGTGGTACATTCGACACAAAACTGAGTACAAAATGTCGCTGGTTCAACTAAGTAATAAGGGTTGGATGAATAGCAGCCTAGCAGCACAGTTTTCAAGCCAATGAGTCTGTATGTTGGGGTAAAAGTTTTGTTCGCAATTTTCTTATATAAATGAGAAATCTATGATGTAAACGAACAGCGTTTTTTTCTATTTTAAAGTTTAGATAGTACCTATTGATAACTTGCAATTAGTGTAAAATTATGATGCAACGATAATACACCTATATCAAAATGAATTAAAAGTTATTAACGTAGCTATTATCACAGGGAAAGTGGGAAAGGATTTTTATAAGTTTTATTATTAACCTAGCAGCTTTAAATATTATGGCATTTTTTTGTTGATTTATAAAATAGAGAATGAGAGAGCTATATTTTTTTTGACATTTTTTTACAAAGTTTTTTTCGTAGTAAATATGAATAGGTACTTTTGCGATTAATTTATTTTATTCCACGCTTTGATAACTTATCCTATTTCCTTGTTAGGACTTTTTAAACTCAGTCTAACAAAGATCTCTCCCTCGGGGTACTACAGAAACAAGTTCCAATTTAAAGAATACCAGAACTGGGATTGAAAAAGATTTCAAAAGAGTCAAAGAGTAAGTAATAGAACAAAAGATCGCAGACTCTTTTCCTGAAGCACTTGAGTACCTGCAACAAAGAAATAAGGACATTGTTTATATGTGAAGGTAGAATAATAGTAAACTAATCTCTTATCCACGTGTACAACTAACATCCACGAACATGTCCAGCTGCACATCTTTATGCTGTATGTACATGTTTTTTAAATAAATGATTGTATAACAATTTCAAAAATAAAAACTTCAAGAAGAAAGCTGAAGAGTTTGTATTATGTTTGTTTGAACCATAATCGGTCCAAATAGGAAAAAAAATCTGTGTATAATAAAATAAAAATATTATAAAATAATATATAATAAACTAGCTATTGCCCGCGGCTTCGCCCGCGGCTTCGCCCGCGTGAGTTTCGCTTAGATGAAAAGTCTTTTTGTGTTGAAAACTGTTTCAGATATTTCGGATCTTCGATTTTTATACGTCTACAGAAAATGCTCATCAGATTAATCAAGTTTTGCTAAGGCGCTATTTCCATATAGGTACGTTATATAGTGTAGCTGGTCTCTTGGATTTATTCATCAGATGTTCCAGATCTTCATTTTTTATACGTCAGCAGAAAATGCTCATCAGGTTGAACGACTTTTGTTAAGGCACCATTTCCATATTTCTTATGGTTTAGCTGTTCTGTTATGGTTCTTCATCAGGTGTTCCAGTTTTCAAAATCAATTATAGCCTATATATTGCCCAGGCTTAATAGCTATACAACAAAAAAAGTTTCATTCAAATCCGTCCAGTAGTTTTTGCGTAAAACGCGTACATACATACATACAGACAGACAGACATGAAATTCCAAAAAAATTTTTTGCTTTCTATTGTTCTTTTTAAGTGTCCCTCTATCCATTTTAGTCAAAAATAATAAATGTACAGACAAAATATTTTTACTGTTTTATTATATGTATAGATAAAATTACGAGTAAATAAGGCGTGAAGCACTGCTAGTATTATACACTCTACCTGTTGAGAATGGACCTCGTCTACATCCCCTTCGGCCACTTTCGAAATCAGAGTTATTGAGATAGAAAATAATAAATTCTTTTCAGTTATCAGTTTACAAGACTGCTAAAGCCGTTAAAACAATATACCTAACTTATTTTATGTCTCATCGAGTTTCAGTCAAAGTGTTAACATATTGGATAATTCTTACAAAATAAGCGCTGTATTATAATTTACTGCAGGTAAAATCACAGGGCAGTATATAATAATTTCCATCTGTTATATTAAAACGTGGGGTGTCGAGAAAATTGGAGCTTCAGCTTAAGTTATTATCAGGGAAGAGGTCGTTTAGAGGGGATGCCTCCAATATGGAGCCATTTTTGAAATTTATGCTCAAGAATATCTTAAGCAAGAGTGTATTGAAAATATTTTTTGTTGTTCAAACAGCAAAATTTTCGTTTTTAACATACTTTTCTTAATTGGAACATTTACCCATTTTCTAATGTCTTCAGATCTAAATAAATTCTGTTTTTATTGTATACTAACTTTCGCCCGCGTGAATTTCTCACGGGAACAGTGCTTTTTCCCGGGATGAAAAGTACCCTATGTTCTTCAACGTACTTCCAGCTATGTGTATGCGAATTTTTTTTTTATTATTTTATCTCAATGGAAATCTTACAGTTTGTAATTTCAACATATAACAATAAATGAGTTTTCACAAATAGACACAATCCAAATTTCAGGAAGATTGATTCAGTACCTAATAAAGCGTGAATAGGTAATAAACAAACAAACTCACTTTCGCATTTATAATATTAGTTAGGATTCAAAACACAGAATAGAACTACTCAAATAAAATTATCTTTGCTTTATTATAAAAAAACATTTTGCGAGTAAAAAAAATGCGATGATTAATTAAAGTAACGACTTTGATAAAAATCTCGTGGAAATCCAATTAATTTGACGTGGAAACTACCGCAGATCAGTCGACGCTTACTCGCTTTTTAATTACTGCGCCGGTGGAGGATTAATTTTAACGATAGCTTTGTTTTTATATCGATAGTAGTATATTTGAAGCTTGTGCATTAAAGGATAGTTGCCAGCAAGTCAAATCAGATACTTTTCAAAATGTCATCTTCTTATTCTTCTTCCTTGCCTGTCACTTGGGTTCGGCCCTCCTTATTCTTTGGTGCTCTTACCACCTAGACTCAGTCGGTTTTATACTGATCCCACCACATCGATATCCTTACTTCCATACTCTTTCCTTATAGTCGTATTTCTCATGACTGAGGGTCGTGGTCATTATGTGGAATGAAACACACATACAACGACAATCTTGGTAATGTTAATGGAGTTTGCCATTGCCTTCTCTATTTCACACACTAGCTGTGATAATAATCATCAACCAGAGTACAGGTTTCCTCACGATGTTTTCCTAGAACTTTTGGACCGATTTTGATAAAATTTGGCATGGATAGGATATAGTTAGACCAAAGATCATAGGCCATTATTAAACCCGGATCCCCAAAGGTCTAAAATAGCTGACCAAAAGTTTCAAAATACTTTTTGCCACTGGTGAAGCCGCAGGCAATATCATTACACACACAGGTTTTATTTTCCCTTATAAAGTATGTTTCGTTCACGCAAATAAAAAGTAACAGAATACTTTTCATTACTATTAGCTACTCAACGTTCACCAATCGAAAAAATATCATCACTTTCCTTCTTTCATCGTCATGTTGGAACCACAATACCGCAGCTTAGCCCGCGTGATTTACGCGGCCATTTTCGGGAGGCCCGACCGAATGGGGCGAGCGTGTGCTCGGGGATTATTTTTAATTTATTCGCGTTACCATTCGACAGTCCATTACGTCGCATTTCGGGGATTGTAAGAGAATTTTACATGTTTTTGTACAAAAAATTATGAATCCCTTATTTAGCCAAGTTAAATTGTATAGCCAAGTTGCCTATCCGTCGTTTGAGGGTACTGGATTCGATTACCAGCATTTTTACGAATTTTACCTAATTTTCCATAGATATTTCAGCGATATTAGATTCGGCAGGGCGACTTGCGTTTACACGAACAATAAATATCCAACATATTATATGTGTGAGCTGTGATGTGTCTGTAGGCCATCATCGTGCTTTGCCCTCGACTTTGCCCGCGTGACTTTAATTTTTCACCCATTTCACCTCCTTAGGGATGGAATTTCCAAAATCATTTTCTTGTTTTTACTTTTACACTCTGCAAAATGTAAAGTTTCTACGTTCAGTGGTTTTGTCTCTGCGTTGATATACCAATTAGTCAGTATACATAGATAGAAGATAAATGTTGGTAGCTTTATGGTCAAGGTCAACAATTATATAAATAATTTAGATTACGTAGCCAGTTTTTTTAAATTATTTTTTTTCTAATTTTAAATAGGCTTAAAAATAACACTTTTAAATCGTCATATAGTTAGTTGACGTCATAAAATTACTTAAAGCTAAGGTTACCACCGCCTCCAAAGCGCAAGTGGAGCAAACTACACTGCTGTATTTTCTCCGAAGACGTCACTTACAATATATATATATACCTATATATATGTGTTCTATAATGAAATAACTATCTATGTGAACAAACATTGAACAAACATTAAATCCAATATCAATCCACAAACACGATGCCATAACTTACGTCGCAGATTGCATTGTCAGATATTATAATTTATATCTTTTGTGCTGCCGCGTACAATGATACAAATGGGTTTTGATTTATCCACTAGTGTTTTATAAATATAGCAAAATATACCTGAAACCGCAGGCAAAATTTGAAAACTATATACCGATGAGATGATAAAATGAAAAGAAAATATATAGGTATCCTAACTAATCCTAACTAATAATATAAATCCGAAAGTTAGTTTGTTTGTTTATTTATTTGTTACCTCTTCACGCTTTATCTACTGAACCAATCTTCCTGAAATTTTGCATACACACAGTTAGAAGTACGGAGAAGGACATAAGGTGCCTTTCATCCCGGGAAAAAGCACTGTTATTGTGGGAAAGCAAAGCTAGTAAGTTATAAAATTAAATAAAAGAATATACTACCAAAATTTGTTTAAAACGGTCAACGCAAACTAAAAAGTATGTGATTTATCATAATATAGTTATTCTCCACTTTGCTCGCAACTTCATCTGTTACGACCAGCGTGCCCGGGGCCTGGGCAAGATTAATTGTCTACGGCAGTAATGTACTTACATAACCTATTTTCAGTTTGTTGGTACTGAAAAGTTAATACATAGGTATGTATTGTTACGCCTGTTTTCCAACGCTGAAACTGAATTTTCATTTGATATCATCTTTTTAGGATTTTTGGATTGTTTAAATCTTTTGCATTGTAATCCTAACTAATATTATAAATGCGAAAGTGAGTTTGTTTGTTTTATGTTTATTTGTTTGTTTGTTACCTCTTCACGCTTTATCTACTGAATCAATCTTCCTGAAATTTCGCATACACATAGTTAGAAGTACGGAGAAGGACTACGGAGAGACTTTCATCCCGGGAAAAAGCACAATTCCCGTGGGAAATTCACACGGGCGAAGCCGCGGGCGAAAGCTAATGCAATATAATCAGGGCGGGGTCACCTAACACAAGTTTTTACTTAAAAGGAGACTCTAACTAAAAAATTTGTAACTTAAACCAAGATAAGTATTTTTTTATTTTCATCTTTCGCTTTGTGTGAATGAGAGTACTCTACATTCTAACTTTAGTAAGTTTAAGTAAGTTTAACTTTAGTTTAAAGCATATTAATAAGTTTAAAACGATATGTTATTATGTGCTAACGTCGTAACTACCATGATTTAGCAATAAATACAATAGCTGTCATACTATTGAAAGCCGGTGGCCTGTTCAAAGGTTTGAATGGACATGTTTAGATTCCAATCTGTTGGCTGCGAGCCAGGCTCGATATTCAATAGGTTTGCTTATTTATGAGCTCTTTTAACGACCTACTTTTCACTTATATATTTTTATAATATCAATATTACTAACTACTTGAATGAAATAAAAATGAAAATATATTTATTAGTAAATAACTGTTTCATTACATAATGTGAGCTGTCACGCGATAGGTTCCCTGTGTTATGGGTGGCAGGCTCTTTTGTGGTAAATTATTACAAAAATTACTATTTACTATTATAATTATAAGAATATAGTAGAATGTAATGTGAAATGTATTAGAATGTGGGGCTCTGCTTCCGTGAAATTATAAAGTAGGTACTTTGGCTTTTCCAAGTTTTTCTCTACCCTTGTACAGTCGGGAGTAGATACCCCTGACTCCTCTATTTCACTGAATCCTATCTCAGGGGGTCAGGTTCAACTGCCCCTGACTGTACTAATTTGTAAAGATATCAAAATAAGACGAGTTAGATAAAGAGGTTCACGTTGACGATGGTGTAGGCAAACGAGCATTAGGGTTGCCTAATGGTAAGCAAACACCACAATCAATGGACACCAGCAACCTGATGCTTTGCCGACTTTTCAAAATAGCGATAGGCTCTTTTCTTAAAAGCTCCAATATCGAACCTATTCAAATGTACCTATACGTCGATGTGCAATAAAGGTTAAAATGATAACTAGCATTTTTACACAGTTAAAACAACAGTATAAACGGGGCCCCTTGATTTATTTTCGTCAGGCGCTACTGTTACTAGCTACGCCACTGTCCTAAAGCGTATAAAATTACTTTGATCGTCAAAATCAGTACCAGCATCGGATCCCCTGAAAACTTACTCTTGATCCCTTTAAAGGGCTCTCGAACGAGGTAAAATACTTATCTGAAAGGAAAGTCAAAGAATACTGTGATTCCAAGTTCGCTTGCTAAAAGGACGGTTTCATTTGAGCACTTTGGTCAAGCTGATTTTTCACATTGACCAACTAGAGGATAAGAGGTGTAAGTGATATGGCTACGTTTTTTAGTTGTATTTTCGTATAATGTGTTTGTCGACGACCGTTTTTTTTTTTGTTTTCTCTAACCTGTTTAGTTTAACCGTTATTTGTTCCACAAAAACTTCTTCTTCTTTATTATAGAAACCAATTCCTAGTGGTTGTGACCAATTTTCGATTCTTCTCATCAATATTTTCTTTCTAAATCCTCTGACACTTTTTAAAGTTTTAAATCTCTTATCAACTATTGTTCGATAAAAGTTTATAGTTCTCTTGGAAAAACTAAAGAAAAGAAACGAATTTGTTCACACTCTATACACACAAGCCTATCCACTGAAGTGTTACTATTTCAAGAGTCCATTAGCCGAAAGTCATTCAAAAGTCGTCTCTCTGTCCAGCCCCTAGGGTCCACTATCGCATTTGTCGCACAAAACTGCGACAGACTCGACAAAACGTAGAGTGAAATATCGGAAAGGCTTAAATTGAATGGACGTTACTATTGAAACTCGACAATAACTCGATAATAATGATTGAATCAAAGTTGTTCATTTAACAAACTTCGACCATATTCTTTTTATCACAAACTAAAAAATCTAAAACAAACATTGTTATCTCACCGCGTCCAATGGCTCTCTCTCTCTCTTTAGTCGTATTCCTCATGCCTGAGGGTCGTGGCCATTATATGGAATGAAACACACAACGACTATCTTGGCATTTTTAATGGAGTGTTTTGCCATTGCCTTCTCCATTTCACACACTAGCTGATAATCATCAACCATAGTGCAGGTTTCCTCACGATGTTTTCCTTCATCGGAAGCAAGTGGTGGTCGGTGAAAACTAACAAGGGTATATGAGATTAGTGATTGGAAACAATGGCTCAACATTGTCCTTATCATTGAAGCGGTGATGGTCGATCCCAGATTTCAATCTTATTTCCTACTCGGACACATGAGTTTGCATACCAATCTAACTCATGAATAGTAGTTTTCATCAACCACCACTAGCTTCTGGTGATGAAGAATAAGTGGGGAAACCTATTAATTGGACTTATATTAATTCTGTGACATTGGCTGACTGTTTAGTGTACTAGTATGTATACGTCGTAGTTGTCGAGTCATGTCAGATGTCTTTAGACGAAGCGAAAAATATATCTATAACACACTCGATAAGAAATAAAGAGCGTTGTCCCGACTGTGACCAAATTTCCTTTCGTGCCTTTCAAGTCTATGGTCGTTCGAACGAAATATGTGATGTGATGCTACCTAGGCAGAACCCAGTCACAGATAATTAATAATATTTACGATTTAATATGTATATTAAGTGTATATATTTGTAGCGAACTCCTAAAATATGTATGCAAGTAGTTTGGCTGGAATTCAAATGGACGTTCAACCCTAATTCTGCCCAAACACCTCCCTAGAGTTGTCTTGATGGCAGCTTTAAACGATGCCTCGAAGTGGGTCAGATTTAGAAAAAAATATGATTTAACCTGTAACAATATTTCTTTATTATGACAACGAGGCCCACATGTTAGTAAAATCATCGACATGCAATGAAGAAGTTTTCACGTGCAAATTTCACGTTTCATCTTTTCACGTGCAAAGGAATCGTAGACCAGTGGTAGTGGCTCTGCGGGGACTTGTTTATTTCGTTAGCACTGTTACACGTTGTCACGTATTGGTGTATTTGTATTGACTAATTAGTCAGTGACATTATTTTTATGTTTACTAATCTATTTTCTATTTGTATAAAGTATAACCGTATCTGAAACCCGGTCAGTTATATTTTTAATTTTTTTATATTCTAGAATTTGATGATGATAAAAGACTTTCAGGACCGGGACCGCAGAAATCTAAATAATAGGACCAATACATCCGTTGAGAGGTGATAGTATTGGTCAAAACAATTTATTTTTACCCCTTACTGCCTTATAGTCAACTCGTAAACGGGTGTTGCTAGAGGAAACTGGTCTGCTCAATTCTGATTCAAATTTTATTTTTATTTTTTGTTCTTAACCATTTCATTGTGGTTACTCGATCACAAACATAACATGTTTTATTATATTATATTTGTTTTTTATATTTTATTTTATTTTTGACTGTACACAATCTAGTGTGTGTATAAAGTTAATAAATAGCCCCTCTGGCATGTTAGGCGACCGAGACTGTTTCATGAGTTTCTTTCGGCATTTCTTCTCAGCAGTGGTTGTTCCTAAATGCTAGTAGTTTGTAGCTTTGAGACATAATATATTATGACTAAATAATTAGTTTTCGATGTAAAAAGGAGCATTCTTTGCAGGCGAAGTTTCAATAAAAAAAAATTACTTTGACTATCCAAAAGTTTCGTTCCGCGCGCCGAATCTTTGTTGCTCGAAGGCTATTTCTGGTTAAGTTACCTTATATTAAAACCTCGTTTTAAAACGATTTTGACATCAGCTTCGATTGCCAAATATTACCTGAAACAAATCAAAGAGCATTCTAAAACATAATGTAATCCAAAACAGGTAAATCTATACATATAATAAAACAGTAAAAATATTTTGTCTGTACATTTAATATTTTTGACCGAAATGGATAGAGGGAGACCTAAAAAGAACAATAGAAAGCAAAAAAAATTTTTTGGAATTTCTTGTCTGTCTGTCTGTATGTATGTACGCGTTTCACGCAAAAACTACTGGACGGATTTGAATGAAACTTTTTTTGTTGTATAGCTATTAAGCCTGGGCAACATATAGGCTATAATTCATTTTGAAAACTGGAACACCTGATGAAGAACCATAACGGAACAGCTAAACTATAAGTAATATGGAAATGGTGCCTTAACAAAAATCGTTCAACCTGATGAGCATTTTCTGCCGACGTATAAAAATTGAAGATCTGGAACATCTGATGAAAAGCTCCAAGAGAGATTTTTCATCTAAGCGAAACTCACGCGGGCGAAGCCGCGGGCGACAGCTAGTATATAACTAAAGTATGCTTGAGAACTTTAAAAAATGTATTTCTTTAATAAACCGCAAAATCCTCTTATATTTTGAGTGATATTCGATACATAACTTAAATATAAAACCCATTCTGAAAGTTGGTGAAATAGGTGGTATATCCGACACCGCAATATAATATTTCTACAATCCGCTCTTTGCGTTTCGTTGCTACTCATGTACTCCATTTTATAGCTCTTATAAGAGCATATCGTCTTTCTTGGAGTTTTATTTACACTTTCATGACTTTACGTGACGAACTGACGTATACATAATAACACTTGGCTTGAATTTCGGTTAAGTGTGATATAATAACGTACGATGTTTCAAAAGACTAAAATGTTTTTTTTTAAAGGCTTTCAGGTATTCATATTGTGATGAATTCGTAAGAAAAACGGATCGTATTGTGATTGTTCAAAGTATTCTTTTTAGACCTCCTATGGTCTAGTCTGTGTCATTATTTGGATAATACTTTCTAAAGTCGTTTAATTACTGAACTGTGCCTAAAATATTCGTTGAACGCCCAATAAAATAATTTTAATCTCAACGCTAAAGTATGCAAGAGATTGCAATTCACCAAATGCTTCTGAAAATCTTTATTAACTTGTATTTTGATTACTCTCTGACAATTTCTTCAGTTCTTCAGTTATGCCGTTAACTGGGAGAAATATAAAATTATTATTTTTTTTTAATTATATTCTTTTGATGTTTGCCCTTTGTTTTTTTAAAATATAAACTCCATAAAGTCTATGTGAATACAAAAAAATCATCAGAGAAGTTAGTTAATACCACAGATATAGGAACAATACAAGTATGTTCCTATATATCTGTGGTCAAAACAGAGGAATGATGAGTAAATGATATTTTTACTTGTATTGAAAGTAGTAGTCAGAATCAAGGATGGTTGGTTCACACATTAGACATTTTTCATGCAAGAAGTACATTACAACACATTTATAAAATGCGCATGCTCCTTCCCAGTTCTAATCAAGGCTCCACAAAGGTATTACGAAAAGTAATGTCCACCATTACATTAATTTTTCAGCTACATCCGGCCAAGCAGGCCATTTCCGGACAAATGGCTATTTGTTGGCGCACGGTAAATATTACCCGTCTTGCAACGGAATATAATCCCATGCCAATATTTATAAAAAAAATGTCTACTGCACAGATTTCGATAAAAAATTGTGCAACCTATCTAAATCATTAATCGCTGGAATCTGTGGCTGGAATAGATACCAGTTGTAAATATAACAAACGGAAATACATGGGAACAGAAATCTCGTGTAAAATTTGTTGGATAAGAGGAAGAAGTTCTAATTTAACTTGCAAGATAAGACCCTAACGTACATTGCAAGTTAAATAACAATACTTACCTATTGTAAAATTAATTATTGTACTTACCTATTGTAAAATTAATTATAAGCGTAAATTATGGATGTTATTTTAACTTATAATTATTGATATTAAAATCTAATTCACTCGAAAATAAAGAAGTCTGATAAAATCTATTCTTGTGTCATATCAGCACATCACAATATGAAGTCAAACAAACTGAAACAAAAAGTACTATTGACAACATTTCTTTAATAATGTATAGAATTCAATACAAAACAAAATGAAAATGAGATCGCCGGCAGTCGAGGGTTATCCGAACATTATCGGAAACCAGATGGTGCAAATATCTTGGAAGCACTCTCTGGAGATATCGAATTTTAATGTAATTAATTTACAATACGGAGATATGAATGGAGGAGATAATGAAAATAAAGAAAATATTAACGACCTCTTTTGTTGTAAAATGAGTTTAAAGTAAATTCTCAGAAAATAAATTTCATTTTCCGGTCACTTGATTTTATTTAAAAATCTTTAAAAAAATTGTCTTTTTTATCAACTTTTAATCATAACTGTAACTTGCTTATGTCTGTACCTAAGAGATTTTATTTAATTTGTATTAAATATTTATTTGTAGTCTTTTTAGGGTCAATAGAAGACAAAATTATATTTTTATAATTTTTATCTGTATGGGTGTTTGTACGCGAATCATGCAAAAACTACTGAATTAAATACAGTTGTAATGTTGAAGGTCTAACTCAAAATCTGAAGCAGGTCCGCTTAGGACCTGCTCCAGATATAACAACAGATCCTGATATTAACAATTGCAAATTCTGCTCGGATGAAGTCGCGAGCAAAGGGCTGGTGTTTAAAATAAATATACAGCTGTAGAAATAGAAAACTACGTAGCCCTTTGACATTACCCAGGTGTTAACAGAGCCTGATAATTGCCAACGTTATAACTAGTTATAACAGTTAACAAACGTTTTAACCGTTGCTGGCACACCGTTATTTTGCGTTTAATTAGTTAAACTTTTCGCAATGATGCAATTTGTGAAACTTTGTAGCTGGTAATTTGTTTTTGTGAGTTTAACAACGTTGCGATGTATGGGGGCTGTGTAAATTGCACCTAATTACGGGATAAAAGTTGGTTGGTTTTGCGCCTAATTACGGAAAAAAACGTTGGTTGCCTGTCAAACCCGGGCTTATGCATGTGGTCGGCGTTATATCGGCAGAGCACCTCTTTGCATACGACTCTATGAATTATAGTTGCTAAGAAGTGAAGGTTGGATTCTTCCTCTTGTAATTTTATAAAACTGTATAACATCTTCGCATTATTCTTCTATAGTTGGTTTTAGGTCTACGAAAGTTGATTTAAAATTTACTTTGGTTATGAGAGAAGCACCGATTCGTCGTTCCGGATTTAATCGTATGTTGTGTGTTATACCAGGTTTTATTTTACCCTTGTACCAAATTTTATCGAAATTCGCTCAGTACATTTAGTAACAAATACATCTAAACCGAACATCGGAACCTTCATTTATACAAACATTCTCGTTTATAGGTCCTTTATTCACATGTTCCTAACGTCATTCCGGGCTAGCACACAAGTAAATTATAATCTATGTCCCGGGTAAAATAATATGCTTTGACATGCTTAAAATCACGGTCGATGTCGTCCATGATTAGAACCGCAGTCGTGTTTTTAATTTTTGTCTAATTACTATCGTAAGAGTTATAGATAACTAGGTTTTGCCCGCGGCTTCGCCCGTGTGAATTTTCTACGGGATCAGTGCTTTTTCCCGGGACGAAAGGTACCCTATATCCTTCTCAGTACATCTAACTATGTTTATGCAAAATTTCAGGAAGATTGGTTCAGTAGGAACGTTCAGCGTGAAGAAGTAACAAACAAACAAAATCACTTTCGCATTTATAATGTTAATTAGGATTACTGGTCTGGTTACATTTTTCCGAGTCGCCTAAAGGAATAAATCCAGTTATAATGAATCCTGCTTCCACGTATTCCCAAGTAAGAGATAAATCAACTAATTTGAATGTGGTGAGTCGTGGTTGGTCCCTTCTCGTGAACCACTGACCTACTTATTATTTTGGGTCTGGCTAATCAGGGTCCCCATTATATCGATGTAAAGAAGGGCTTTATAAAAGGTCAAGTGTCAAAATTTAATTATTTCTGAACAGTATGCATGAATTTGTGTTCATAAAATTTCATTACATTTAGAATTGTTTCACTAAATCTGCTTATAATATGGTCCACATACTTATGATTCACGATGAAAAATAAATCATCATCATACTTATTCGTTTGTTTAGGCCATGTTCTTGTGTTTGGCCTATAAATGTATTTTCTTTCTTTCTTTCTTCTTTGGGTCGCAGTCGTTGAACCATCAAAATAGTTTAAATGAGACACAAAATAAATTGTATTGTTATCACGTTTATACATGTGTTAAGTGTCCACTGAAAGGATAAAATAATATGGTTGCTGATTTATTCATTTAAAATTTCATTAAGCAAACCAAAATGAAACTGGTACAAAAGGCGGATTTAACTCTAATAGCAGTCTCTACCAAAGTCAGAGTCAATTGTTTTTATTTAAATAAGCTTAAAAATTGCACTTTTATATCGTCATTTTCTTGTTTTTTTAATTAGTTGACGTCATAAAATTATAGCTAAGGTTACCACACCGCCTCCAAAGCGCAAGTGGAGAAGAGGCGGCGCAACAAACTCTACCAGTCAACCTTCGAGATAAACGCATAACTTAACTACATAACTAACTAAATAACTTAGGTACATATATTATGGGCATGTAATGTCTTGCTACATGGTACTTATTTTTGAACTTTTGTGCAAAAAACAACAATTTACTGAGACAGGTACCTAATACAAACATTTATTCCCTTCCCTCCTTCGTTCTTCATACATAATTAATAGCGAATATTAAACCACCAAAAAAGTTGTTCCAGTTATTTGTACTATATCTTTTGTCTTTAAAGGCAAGCGCAGACGAGGGACATTTGTGCGCACCGCACTGGGCCAATATCCCCGGATTTGCATCAAAATAGATCGCTTATACCTTCGTTGAACGCAAACGAATGATTAACCCGGTATCCTAGGTGAGCAATAGAACGCTGTGCGACAAGATGCTGCGAACATAGAAATATTTTTATGGCTGCGACAATGCCGTTAGGCCATCATTACTAGTTGTACCCCGACAAGACATACCAAAATGGAGACACTTATTATGGGAGGCCAAGACTCACATTGGGTCGCTGCGCCTTCTTAGTTAGTTGTTGTGCCCCAGGATTTCGCTTGCATAAAAATTTCGAAATTAGGTTATAATTAAGGTCACATTCTATCCGCGTACCAAATTTTATCGACATCCGTCGAGTAGATTTTGCGTAATTCAGTAACAAGCTTCCAAACTTTCGCATCTGGGGGCACGTTACTACCAGATCTATTGCATAACAGAAAAGTAAAGAACAGTAATCACTTAATTTTTTTACCATACGTCAATGTAACGGCCAAGCCACATATTTTGACTATGGTGTTAGAATTTGTAGATATACAAGCCCAAGAGTTACGGCGTGTAGCGTTAGAAACTTGGCTCTTTATCGACAGTGTGAGCAATATGGTCTCCATTTGGCAATATTTTACATAAAAATGTTTTTGGTGGGATTTATAATTTAGTGTGATTAGTGTGATTTAGTCTATAAATTAGGACAAAAACTCTCGTCTGCGCAGGCCTTTATACTGTTTCCAGGCTGTCTCTTAATATTAGCATGTCAATGTAAATCCGGGCGGAACTCGGAAACTTTTTACGAGTTAATTACTTCTCTGATTAATCTTGATAAAGTATAATCAAGTTTGTAACTTGTTCGTCTCAACTTCAGCAATGTTATTTATGTTAATTGTACAGCATACGTTAAATTATAATACAGGTACTTAAATAAAAAATAACCAAAAAGAAAGAAAGAACAGACAAAACAGAGCAGATAGTCTTAAAATAGTGTTATATATTTCCGTCGTGTTATAATGATTATAATGAAAACTAACAAAATATTACGTTATTAGCACCCATTTATTAGGTTTAAATTTATGTTTAGATTATTTTAATTAATGCGATAAGGTTGCACCTATCGCATTAATTACTTTGCTTTCTGTTTTCCCCAAGGTTGACTGGTAGATAAGTAATGGTTTTGAAATGAAATTTATTTATTTACTAGCTGTTGCCCGCGGTTTCGCCCGCGTGAGTTTCGCTTAGATGAAAAGTCTTTTTGTGTTCCAAACTGTTTCAGATGTTTCGGATCTTCAATTTTTATACGTCTACAGTATCATAAAGAAGATGCAAATAGTTTGGAATAGCACAAGCTAAATCAAAGTGCACTTATTTTGTCAGAGCGGCATATATTGTCATATAAAAGACAGTAGGTAGATGGCACTTTTATCATTCTTATTGAAAATTATTTAGGGAAAGGAGACAGAAAGACGTCCGTTAGTAAGATAAATGACATGACGATGAAATACATGGCACAAGATCAGAAAAGTTGTGATGACCGAGAATTCGAAGAGAATCGCGCCAAAAATTGAAAAACAAACGGTTGAAAAAGAAAATGCGTATTCATGTACAAGGGATTTACCTAAAAGGCAATATTCTATAACAAATCAAGAAGATAAACTGGTAGATCATATTAAATAAATTCTAGATTGGATTGGAAATGAACATATCAATTTATTGATGACTTTAAAGTAGACTACAATTTTATTTCACGACATGAAACTTGTACTACACGTAAACTAGATTGATGACTCAATAAAGTGCTGGATAGTGGTTTTATTATGACCTTATGAAACATTTGCTGTTCGAAATGCCAAGCTGAGCTGGCAATCCTTTTTGTATTGATTCACAGCGTAACCTTACCAAGCGAATCTAGTCCTTAAAATAAGCTGTAGAAACTCAAAATTGATTGCGTTACTACGAACAAATAACTGTTGAAAGACCGGTCTAGATATTCACAAGTCTGTGTAAATCTACTATTGAATTTAAAATTTTATTCCAAGAGCGTAGAGTTGAAATTTCAATGGAAGAGGATATTGGATTCCAGTTCGATGCAAATAGAATGATCAGAGTGAACTTTTTATTTGTAGATGCGGTCGCATTGTTGTAGTTCTAAGGCTTTACGTTAAACATCGGGGTTGCATCTCCTTTTGTTCTTTATTGAGAGTCGGCTTATGTTTGCTGCTCGTGGATATTCGCTTGAGTTATATTGGTGGAGTCCGCCTTTCATATTCTGTTTTATATTTGGAATTTTTGAGGGAGAACAAATCTGTATTATGCGTAGAGCTAAGTAGGAAATGTTGTATAAAAAAAATAGATGTGCTTATTCGGATTTTACTTTATCTGCAAACTAAATTGCAGAAAAATGTATCCAGTCATTTTAAGATAAACATGGATACTTTTGCATTTATTGATGCGAAACACTAATCTAAAGTAGAAATGGGCGAAGGAAACCATGGTTAACTTTCCTACGTCAGCAAGGCAAACCAGCTTCTCTCTTGACATCGCCAAAATAAGAGGCCCAATTGAATGTGGAAAACACAAGATCGAATAAGCTTGGCGTACATTACTGAAGGCCATGCAGTCATCGAAATGCAACTAGTGCGTTAGTACATAACTCTATGCCTGCGGTGGATGAAATGATCTGCAAAAAAATTTTCGCATTTATAATTAGTTGGATGTATACCCTAATATAGTTAGTCTATTCCCCGTCACGTCAATTGTCGCCGTCCCGCAAGCGTGCCGTCGAACACGTCGGACGGGTGTCACGTCCCGTAGTGATTGCCTGACACGTGAAATCAATTCCGAACGAATTTCGTCCCGTTTTCGACGCAATTCTGCATTAGGTGTTTGCTGTTTGAAATAGGGTTGTCATTTTCTGTTCATATTTCTAGTGAGCGTCAAGATTATTCTTAAAAAATAAAACACAAACTCACGGACTTTTTTGTCATTTATCTTTTCGTGACAAAAGTCGGTGACTTTGTGGACTTTATGTGGCCTAAAAACTTTTATAATAACGGGTATGGTGCCTGATTTATTTGTCCCATGTGCCAATACCCGCATACGATACGATCATCACATAGTCGTGTATGCCACAACACTTGTCAGAAAAGAAAAAGTCGTTGGGAAAGAGCGTCGACAGCAGAAAAATCGCCTCATTTTTGAAATCAACATTGAATTCAGAAAATATTTTCTATGTAACAAGCCAAATTTTTCCATCCAACAACCCATCCGGTTTTGCTAACGACTGCTATCTATCGACCATAACTGGGACTAAAGACTTAACCGAGCCTCAAAGCTCAGAGAAGCTAGTACTAACATGTCACTAGAGGCGACAATAGATCAAGATGCAGCTATTGACAACCCTGACGATTAATCTCAGGCCGGCTGGTTGTTCTGAGTGCAGGATATTGTCTCGAGCTAGCACAATGTGTGTTGATTGATGCAAATTGGTGTATTGAGGTGTTCATTTTCATCTATGTTCGTCATACGACCTTTTAGCAGGCTTTGTTTAATAAAGTTGGCGGTTGATGGCATACTTGAGTCTAATATTGAATTACTTACCGTATCTAGACTAACTTCAGGGACTGCTATACATTTTAGATTTGAAACACTTATATACTCAGACGAGAAAAAAATATATGTACTTCAAATCTTTAGCTGCCACGGGACCCAGCAGACGTAAAACATCTGAGCGTGTCGTGCCACGTTAAATCGCGCCAAGATATTTTACATCAAAAAGTTAAACAAAATACTTATGTCAATTTATTTAGAAATTACAATCCCCTTTTTGCCTTAGTTGCAACGTTTATAAAACCAAGAAAACAAAATTAAGTAACACGGCCACAAATACATTCCTTTTATTAAATCGAGGGTTAAAATCTTAAATATTACCCAACTGCATTGCAGCTTTAGGTATTTGCTAGACGCCAACAGATCAGCTATTCCTGTTGACAGTTCCACGAATACTGCAACTGTAAGCTGCAATTCATTCCGAAATGCTTGAAGATTTCCGAAAATGAAGGAAGCACATTGAGATAGAACTGCGAAATCCGAATGTACTGAAATGCTTCTACTACAAGTACTACTACTTACTAAAAGTAAACTAATTCTGTGGCCAGAAATGTTTATTTTCAATTATGTGTACTCATATAAATGGAGCTTAGGTAATACATACAGCATTTGTAGCTGTGATGATTATGAGAATTTTTAATAATATTTCACAATGTTTTCCTTCAAAGGCAAAAATTTTGATTCGCAAATTAAGAGATAAAGTGAAACAATCGCAACACGTATAACTTACATTATTCCAGGCCCGTCAGATCTCAAGGGAGCGTTGTTTGTGGACTGTCAAAGACGTTATTGTGCAATTAAACAAGTTTAGACGTGTGTTTGAGTTCCCACTTCTAGTTTGTTGTTGTTGGGGACTGAATAGGTAAGACGTGGAAGATGAATATAATAATAGTTGATGTGTTAACTATAATGCATAGCATAGTTAATTAAATGGATTATAAAGAAACAAATGGAAAGCAATGCATTGAAAATGATCTCGCATTTATATTAAGATTTTATCCTATGTATGCTATGTAGATTATAAAAATAAGTTTGGCCAGGACACAAAAATAAGTATATTAGAGTAACAAAAATATGTTTCTCGGTCTCATAGAGATCCATTTCTGATATAAATTTGTAATTACTCAAACGAATTCAAGTCATGCCTCAAATACAATTGTAAGTACATCGCATTCAACTTTATAAATTGCTCTTTATTCCGTAATTATTTCCAATTTTGCAAACAATAGGCGTCGAAAACAAACAGAATCTAATCACATTAACAATTTACATTTAAAAGGAACCGTACAATGGAGTTCATGCCCGTGAAAACCATGTTGTGATCCAATTTCCAGATAATTATGTCACAGAAGTTGGTGCGTTCAGATAATAACATCTTCTAGGTATACAATACATAATATCGAACTTATCAGATCCGATACATGTTGTATAGAATAGACAGCTGGAATAGACGTTCAAAGCCTAAAATTATTTAGGTCAAACAGAATCGTGTGCTCCACATCAGTTTAACTTTTGTCTTTTGTGTTTCGTGGAGCGACATCAATTTGATGGGAGTATCGAAGCAGAGCAAGTGCTTCGAGATTTCAATAACAAAACCAACTTTGCGCATTTGGAACGAAAGTCACAAATAAAAAGTAACAGATACGACGCAACTTCCGAGTGCTTAGATAAATTAACCCGCACACCTTTGGCTTAAAAAATCCAAGATTGGATTACTTACATAGTTCTTGGATGATCAGCGAGTAAAGGAAACATCTTTTTATCTATAACCTCGTGATTTATGCTAGCATTGTCTTATTTACTTTGTCTTTAAATTCATATCATTCATCAGTATTTTAAGAGAGATTGACTTAAAACATACATTTTTGCATATTATTTCAATATAGCACTCATATTCATAATAAATAAATTGATAATATTCTTAAATCTGTGAACTTTATGTTGATATCCTGAAAGTGATGTGATACTTTATACACTCTTCTGTATACTCTATACTACATATTTTGCGCGGAAAGTCACGAAAGTCAATCTCCTTCACGATAAAGCTGATGAGAAAGTTAACTGTGTATCAGAAGTGATCAAATGTTTCTAGCACCAAATTGTTTCTCTATTGATCATGAAATATGAAGGAGTGTCTCGGGCGAGAAAAGGTTCATTTTTCAATTACACTCACGTCTCTAGAATGTGATGGAATGCGAACAATTCATTTTATTTTATTCTGTAAAAAAGGGTTACTTTTCAAATGCGAAAGAGAAACGCAGAAAAGGAGCCTTTTGTGTGGAATCCTCCGCTGATGTAAGATGTAAACACTTTCAAGGGTTTCTGTTTGTCGGCGAGACAGGGCAATTTCGCCCGTGCATGCGACTCGCATTGTTTGCTACTAAATACTTGGGAAATGCTTTGTTTTCATCTTAAATATTTTAACTAGATCAAGAGTTGCTTTGTCGACGTTGTGCTTCGTAAGATTTGTTTATATTTTATTTATGTCTGTGAAAGATTTGTATACGCTCGTATTATGCAATTGTAGGATTATTAATTTAGTGGCTATATTTATCCTTAACTTTTGTGTTGTTGTTATAGAGTCGACGCAAAATGTAGGTTTCATTAGTGAATACTTTCATGTTTAGACTTTTGACATTTGCTCTTTTTACTGCAATTTCCTAACATACGTCATGAAACGTAACGAGAAAAACCTTTAACAACCGTTTACTTTATATTTGATTCTACGTCACCCATGGCACCAATATTTATTGTACATTACATGTTTTCCGATGCATGAAATGTTGTCAGCCTTCGATCAACATATTTCAGATTATCTGCACGAAATATTCCATAACTCCGAGGCAAACGCATGATTTACTACACAATTTTGCTTCAATATTTCTGAAATTATTTAATAATTGTTGTAGTAGAGTGTTGGGTAATATTCGTTTTATTTCCTGTAACCTGTAACATTGTAGTAACGGTATCTTTTGATCCGTTTTCGTTGAGGATTTAATCAAAATGTATTTTGGGATAGGAATTTATGATTTTTGAAACAAAAACTACAGAAGTAAGTTTCTATCTTTAAGAAAAGAGTGAAGGAACACTACCTCTCTCTCTCATCCTAGTATATATTTTGTATAATAGTAGGAAGTGTATTTTTATAACAAATTTTATATTTAAAATATTTTGACAACGTACTGTTTGTATAATGACCTATATTTATTAAATTACTGTAAATATTTATTTATTTATATTCATATATATTTTTGTTATACATTGTATGTATAATACTGTCTATATGTATTATATGTAGTATATTTTCTTATATTATATGTGTTGTTTTTATCTGTTATTTATCTCTATTAGCTATTTTCTTTTCTTTTAGTACACGCCAATGCCTCTTTTTTTTTTCCCTTTTTTTTCTTTCGCGTGGTCTACTGGAAGAAATTTCTATAGAAATAAGTAGAACCTTTGTACTTAGTTTTCCTATGTTTTATGTTTCCTTTCTATGTGTTTGTTGCGTACAAAAATTAATAAATAAATAAATAAATAAAATAAATAAGTAATTTTTTATCCAAAAAACCTTCATATAAAATAAAAAATGTAAAGAAATGAAACGGATGCTTTAATATTTTCTTCTGGGATTTATAAAAGCCTTTCATGAATGAGGCTATCATAAACAGAAATAGTAGTTCAAATCATACCAGTAGTTCCAGTGATTAGCTCGTTCAAATCAATCAAACTCTTCAGCATTATTAAATACAGAAATATAAATTTCTCTAGAATATTCCAAACAATAACATTGTATCACTTCACACACGTGGCGAATCTAAAAGCCTTTTGATTCAAAAACAACAAACCCCACGGGAAATCCAACATGGCTGCCGGAGCTGGAACGTTAACTGATTTCGATCACAATAACAAACTGTGGCATAATTTGGGATCGTAAAAATAACGGAAGTTGCTTTTTCGAAACTGAACTGAAGGTGTATGGGTTATATATCTACCGCTGGAGCGATGAGGTTCTGAAAGACCTACAGAGCCTCAGAGCGGAAAACTGGCGAGAGCTGGTGCAAGAGCGCAAAAAATGGCGTCATCTCGTGTCGGAGGCCAAGATCCACTTCGGGTCTCTGCGCTGCAGTAGTAAGTAAGATATACCTACCACGTTTCGTCTACCATCTTTGGGTCCTGCCTGGGTTGTCCAGTGAGGATAAACATAAAGTACTCGTGTGTAATTGGAATTGCGGGATAAAAAATGCCCTATATGCTATTCTTATTATTGGACAAAAAAATAGAAATTCCAAATGAAATAAGAAAGCCCCGGATAGATAAGGAGCTAGAAGAATAGAAAAGTCTTAAAGGTCAATAAGAAAAGACTTCATATTGCTGAGAAGAGCAATTTTAAACAACAGAGTTAGACAATTTAAGTAATCAATTAATCAATTTACTATAGAATACCTTGATATTTGATATGGTACAAAGTAAAATCAGTTGTTTTTATTTATATAGGCTTAAAAATAGCACTTATAAATCATCAAATTCTTGTTTATTAGTTAGTTGACGTCATAAAATTACTTAAAGCTAAGGTTACCACCGCCTCCAAAGCGCAAGTGGAGAAGAGGCGGCGCAACAAACTCCACTGCTGCATTTTCTCCAAAGACGTCACTTTACAACATATGTCTTACAATTAAATACAAATAAATAGCTTGATATTTTTGCTAATTTAAAATGTTGGGAGACGTCATTAGCGAATAACTGTAAACTTTAGGTATATTAATTATTATTAATTAATAACTCTCAGCTTATCTTTCCGATATAAAAAATCAAAAAGTACATAAACGTGTACTCGGTAACGATCGTTACCATTTCATCATAAGTTTTCCTAAATTGTGGTTGTTTAACACTGGCCATTATTTAAAACACATGATGAAGGGTATTATCCTTTCATTTTTGATTGGGGTCGTCATAGTCGAGTGTGGCCATACGTTCCTGGGTACCAGCGTTTTGAGGCCCATGGTATATCATCTAAGTGCCGAATATTCCCCTAAAATATTACAGAAACGCGTTGAAAATCTTTACTACACTCTGCCACAAAATTTTATACGACAGCAAAGGTCTATTAAGGTAAGTTTTTTTTTCCTTTTTCAGTAACTATATTTTAGGCAAGACAAGACAAAATCAGAATACTTTATTAACACACAAGATCACATTTCCAGATACACAAAGTAATTTATAACTAAAAAAAAGAAAGGATGCGCAAAAGGCGGCCTTATCGCTGAAAGCAATTTCTTCCAGAAATATATGTTGTGCGGGTTGGGTTTTAAACTAGCTGTTGCCCGCGGCTTCGCCCGCGTGAGTTTCGGTTAGATGAAAAATCTTTTTGTGTTCCAATCTGTATAGTAACCTAAACTCCAGTACTCAAAATTTCTGCCATTTGGTTATCCCATGTCCCGCAGGAATATATTAGGTACTTGTAGTACAGTCGCGGTGTTAAAATGAATCAAAAGTGATATTTCATTCAATAAACGATCTTTGTCTGCTCGTTATCTACAATTTCCCGTGTACCACTACTCCCACCCCGAGTCCCTATTTGTCCTATCCCGTGTCCTGTCTATTTATACGTTATAGGAAATGCTTATCAGGTTGAACGACTTTTGCTAAGGCCCCATTTCCGTTTATTTTATAGAGTAGCTGGTCTCTTGGAGTTCTTTATCAGATGTTCCATAATCTTCAATTTCTATACGTCAGCAGAAAATGCTCATCAGGTTGAACGACTTTTGCTAAGGCGCCATTTCCCTATATGTGCAGCTGGTTTCTTGGAATTCTTCGTCAGAAGATCCTGATCTTCGATTTTTATACGTCAACAGAAAATGCTCGTCAGATTGATAAACTTTTGATGATTGATGATTTGTTTCCGTTGTCTTTTCTTTTTTCTCTTCTCTTTTTGTTTTGGGGCTTTTATCTTTTGAGATATGTCAGCCCCATCATACCTTTCCCAAGGGATTTACGTCTGAGGAGATGTAACGAAAATTAGTAAAAATCTTTTTAAAATTATAGAGCCTGGTTTCGACAAAACTGTCTGGGCATATCATATTAGGTATGTATATGCATGCAATATTATGAGTGCCCAATCAAATACTCTGACTTGCCCCCACTGCCCAGGGTCTTCGCGTGTTTTTGGCCAGCATGGTCTCAAAATTCACATAGGCCGCAAACACAAGGGGCTGGCTACTTCTCCCCGAACTATAACTGCCACCGCAGACACTGAGCAAACCAACGCTCCGGGACTAGAGCTCCTGCGGAGCCGGTGCTCTCTGGATTCGCTTGCTGCTTTGAGAGAAAGTACTCCAGTACTTCGACATGTGCCCAAAGGCGCACGGAATCAGGCGGCAGGCAAGCTAAGCAGTATTATTAATGCGTGCGTTGAATGCAACCAGGGGGACTTGTTCTCGCTTCTATCGTTTGCATTCACCGCACTACGAGTGCCATTAAGGACGCTGCCTGGTAACATGACGTCAAAAGTGAAGGCGAATATTGAGTCGCTTCATCTGGACGAACTCGACGGCGACTTGAGTGTGACGGCGAAAAGGAGTGGACCTGGCGGCTCTCGGAAGATCATTGAGTCCAAGGTATTTGAGGGTGATCTGAGGGGAGCTGTCAGACTCCTTGTGTCAGATGACACTTTTGCTGAGAAGGGGCCTGAAACACTGGCCGCCCTCAGGCTTAAACATCCAAGCCCATCGCGTCCGCTTGGCTCGCCGTCAGCTCCTGACACTTCCTATTCCCCTGCTTCGGTATCAGAAGATAATGTGATGCTGGCGTTGAACGCATTTTACACCGGTTCTTCGGCAGGCTTAGATGGTATTCGCGCGGGGCACCTAAAAGAATTAGTATCCAACTCTGCAGGTGACAATGGGCGACGGTTGAGGGAGAGCTTAACCCGACTTTCAAATTTTAAGCTTAGTGGTAGCGTTAACCCAGAAGGTTTGCCCTTATCTATACGGAGCGACTCTCTGTGCTCTGTCAAAGAAGGACGGAGGCCTGAGACCAATTGCAATAGGCAGCGTCTTTAGGCGACTGACCGCAAGATTGGCGTGTCGTTCTGTGAAGGAGGAGATTGCGGATTACCTGCAGCCTCACCAACTCGGGGTCGGTACTCGCTTGGGTTGCGAAGCTGCCATCCATGCAACTCGTACATTTGTGGCGGATCCTGGCAACGCGAAGCATGTTGTGCTTAAGCTCGACATCAAAAACGATTTTAACTCGCTGGAGAGGGATGTTTTACTGAGCGAGGTAAAAGAAAGAACCCCTTCTCTATATCCCTTTGTCCTCCAAATGTATGAGTCTCCAACTAACCTCTTTTTCAATAACAACCTTATTCTTTCTCAAGTCGGAGCGCAGCAGGGGGATCCACTTGGGCCACTCGTTTTTAGTCTGGCCATACACAAAATTATCAAAGAGTTAAAATCCCCCTTGAATGTGTGGTACCTGGACGATGGTACTTTGGGCGGTAAACCAGAAACTGTCCGGCAGGACTTGGAGGTTTTAATTCCGCGATTCAGGGAGATAGGGCTGGACGTGAATCCCTCCAAATGCGAGTTTTTTCCTGTAGTACTGAAGCTCGCTCCCACTTTTCCCTTTTATCTGATGTTTTACCTGGCATCAGGGAAATTACTCAGTCAACTTTTAACCTTTTAGGGTCACCTATTTTCTTGGAGTCGGTCCCTGATGCCATTGCTTCTCGTCGACGGCTCCTCCTTACCGCTCAGGAACGTCTCCGGAACCTCCCGGCCCACGTGGGATTAGTGCTGCTGAGGTCGTGCTTCGCGTTGCCAAAGATAAACTTCCTGTTGCGCACCACACCTACCTGGCTATGCCCCGAAGAGATTTCTGCGTTCGATGGAGTTTTGAAGTCTGCAGTGGAGTCGATTTTAAACGTCTCTCTCAATGAGACCCAGTGGAGTCAGGCTTCTCTCCCTATAAGGCTTGGGAGGCTGGGGTTGCGGCGCGCTCGGGATGTCGGCTTGCCGGCTTTTTGGCGTCGGCGCATGGGGTTGCTGGCCTTGTTGCTGTCATTCTTTCCTCTAATGGTGACAGGGTGAGCATACCGCATGTGTCGGGCGCGGAGTCAGCTTGGTCGGCCGTCAATCCGGGTATGTCGTTCCCGCAGGCCCTCTCTAATCAGCGCGCATGGGATGATACGGGTGCCAAGAGGACTTTCGCAGCACTCTTGGGCGACGCGGCAGGAGCGGACTGCGCCAGACTTAGGGCCGCGGCGACGCCGGAATCGGGCGCGTGGTTGCACGCCCTTCCATCACCTCAACTGGGCACTTTTCTAGATAACGACTCCTTGCGGGTGGCCGTGGCGCTCCGCTTGGGCTGCAGAGTGTGTGAACCTCATAGATGCACCTGCGGGTCCATGGTGGAGGCCGACGGTTACCATGCAACGAAGTTCGTCGTCGCTGCGCAGGAAGGTTTCCTCGTCACCACGCGCTCAATAACATAGTCCGCCGAGCATTTGTTTCAGCTGGAGTTCCTTGCGTACTGGAGCCGCCAGGCCTTAGCAGATCAGACGGCAAGAGACCAGATGGTCTAACGCTGGTACCTTGGCAGTGCGGCAAGTGCGTGGTATGGGACGCCACATGCGTAAACACGGTGGCCACAAGTCACCTGGGCCGTACGATGGTGGCGGCTTCAGCAGCGGCCGAGGATGCAGCAGAGAGAAAGCGGGCTAAATACGCGGCTTTGGAGCCCCACTATATTTTCGTGCCCATAGCCGTCGAGACCATGGGCTGTTGGGGCATAGATGCTAAGCGCTTGCTCAGGAGAACTGGGGCGCAGAATAGCGCAAATAACTTGCGACCCCGCTCCTTCTCGTTTCTGGTGCAAAGAATGGCCATTGCGATTCAACGCGGCAATGCGGCCAGCATCTTGGGCACCTTTGCACCGGAAACCTTAGGCGGCGGACTCTAGGCATAAGAAGATTTGTTTTTAAGTTTTAAGTTTTATGACAAATTATGTACTAGCATAGTAATTTACCTAATAATCATGTATATTAAATTTAATTTCATCTCCTTCATTAGTAAATCCCTTTCACACTTGAATTTGGTACAATCTGACAATATGTGTTGGACATCTTCCACCACCCCACATACTACACAATTTGGAGAGTCTGCTTTTTTAATCAGGAATTGATATTACGTTGATGGGTAGTGTCCAGAACGAAATCTAAATGCTAATTTTATTAGGTTTCTATTTAACTTTACGTTTCTGAAACGCCAATCAATGAAAAAATTACGTAACAAGTTGATAATCTCTATTTAAAAGCAGTTTGGGTTTCTGAACAAGCCTAGTGACAGTATGTCATCGATTTGTTGTTCCAAATGTCAGATCTCGGATTAATGGCCGATTAAGGTAATTTTGGGTTTCTGGAAAGCTTTTTCGCATGTTGACAGCATGTTATAGTCTTCAGAAATAATTCGCGAAAATCGACCAATTAACAAAGTGTCACAATAAATGTCACCAGTATTTTGTAAAATCTATCGATTTTCTGCGCGAAATTTTCAAAGAAAACATAAAACGTTCGTACGAAATATATAAGTCGCAGCTCGTGGCTTCGCTCCCGTGAGAATTTCTGGGATAAAATACCCTATATGCTATTCCCGAGATTTTTTCTACCCGTGTACTAAATTTCATCCATTCGCCTTGTAGATTTTGCGTGATTGCGTCAAAACTTCCAAATTTTTATTCAAACTTGCGCATTTATAGAATAAAAAAACACAAACATGACCGGGGCTCGAACCCGGACCCCGCGTTTCAGAGGCAAGGTCTTTCCCACTGCGCCACGGAGGCCGTCATATAAAGTGACAAAAGTCGAATTTGGCATTGGTTGTCAACGGAAGAGACAAAACTAGAGCGTTGGATGTTACAAGGAGTATTTAGAAACTCTTTGGATAGAAAAAAACATGAATGAGTGAATGAAAAAGTCAAACAGTCGATTAGATAATTTTACGGTGAATAGCTTTTCAGAAACCCAAAGTTGTTTAGCAGATTGTTAATTATGACACTCTGTTACCAAATTCAATACTTGACATGCTTTTCGGAAACCGGGCGTAAACCAAGGTACTTGAAGATATCCGTATTCTATTCATACTTCATCGAAATCCGGCCAGATTGATTTTCAGCTTTGAGCAGCTGACTTGCTGTTCCGCTTAAAAAACTTAACGAAAAATTTGCAAAAAACTAATTAATAAGATACTTAACGACTATGATATTATCCTTGATAAAGAGCGAAATTTGTATAACTAAATAGAGCAACTAATATCCATCAGGTATTAATAATAAATTTATATCTATTGTAGTTGCAAAATAACGTTTTCTTTTTTCCGTGGGAGGGGTGTTAACTACTGTTAACCTCGGAGGCCAAGCATCGTTTTGGGTTACTGCGCCATAATAGTTAGTTGTAAATACATTTTCGTAATGTCTACTAAAAGTAGTGAAGTAATTAAGAGTAATAAAATTTGTTTATAAACAACGCTCTAAATAAATCAATCCAGTATATAAAATACTCAAAATATTATCCTAACATAATCGATACCTACCAAATTCTAAATTATCATCCTTTTTTTTTTAATTCGACTTATTTATTCCAAATCACTTACATGCTTACACTTACAAGTCATATTTTGAAATAGAAACAAAAGCCAAGTCAAAACGATTATTTTTTCAGGGCATCTTGGCGTACGACATGAAGCACAGCCAGGCGTCTGCCAACATCACTCAGGGGGGACTTGGCTACAACTATGTCAACATTCGCATGAAGAGCGAGAGGGAGTGGGTCTCCACTACGACATATACATCTACACATAACATGCTTTTGTAGTTTGTGACTTCATGTCATAAATAAATGATGCAGACATTATCGTTTATTTTAGTCACAAACTTCCTAACGCTTCTAATACTTTAAGTAGTTAAGTGTTTTAAAAAAAGAGCAAATCTTAAATTAACAATAACTAGTGATTCGCCGCGAACTTAGACCTTGCGATTATTATTTTTAAAATGTACGTGTATCTCATAAACGGCTGTACCGATTTTGTTGCGCAACGAACTTAAAATTTCTACGGATAATTGCTACATGTATCCTTGATATAATCGAAATTAATTCAACAGTTCGAGAGTAATAGCGAAACAATCATACATACATACAAACAATGTGTTTTCGCCCCAACTTAAATTATAGCCCTAGTTCCAAAATCAAAACTAAATTCAATTTAATCTATAGATAAATATCGATAACCGGCCACTTTAAAAAAAAGCATTACGAAAATATTGATAACAATTTATAAATGACGTCATCCTGCCTAGATCAGGAAGCAATAGAAATGAAAAGACGTCGAAAGTTCCGACCCTCACCTTTGTATTATAGAAATATATACCTATACCATCTCTCTCTCTCAGCCGAAAGACGTCCACTGCTGGACAAAGGCCTCCCCAAGGATTTCATTGTCCATAGGGGGGTTTTGCCGTAATCGCCACGCTTGGCAGGCGGGTTGGCGATCGCAGTGTGCTGTCATAGTACGCGGAAAGATGTTAAATAATAATATTACCTATACATACCATAATGTTATTTAAATCGGGAAAGTTGAGTGTGGTCATAATTTATCCACAGGAAAACCAGTCATATGGAGAAAAGATGACTAAATAACTGGGTATTTACAATTGTATCATAGATATTACCAACTAGCTCTTACCCGCGGCGCCACCCGCGACAAAAAGAATCGAATAAGTCATATTAGGTCAACAAACTTCCATCCCATATTTACTCCCTTTGGGGGTTGATGTATGGTAAAAGTAACCTGTGTTTGACGTGTCTTTTACTAACTCCATGCCAAATATTTTGCTGTGAAACAGACAGATAGCAAAACTTTCGCACTCATAATATTAGTATTGATATGGTAGCATGAATATTTTTGCAATTAATTAATAAAATGTTTGGCAACGTCATTAGCAATTAACTGTAAACTATATAATCAAGGAAATTTATAGTAGTACCGTGCATTTTAACATTAACTTTGCTAAATTTTGGTTGCGTTTTGACCAGTAAAATAAAACTAATTGTATATCTTTAAATACTGGCCATTGAAATAGAAATAAGATGAAGTGTATCATATTTTTATTTTTACTTGGGGTCGTCGTCGTTCAGTGTGGCCATATGTTACAGGGTACTAGCAATAGCGTTATGAGGCCATTGGTACTTCAGTATAGAGTCCAATATCCCAATTTAAAAACTCCCTGCAGAGTTTAAAAAACAAGTTCCAAATCTTTACAGTTTTTCCTATTATCTGCCAGAAATGTACAAACAACAAAAACGGTCAATTAAGGTAAGTTTACTTTATTCAGTATTAAATTATTTATTTCAATGTAAAATTTATTACTCAATTTATTTTCTTAATTTATTCATGTTTTTTATAAGTTTAACATTTTTATGCTAAAATAAAACAAGGATTTCATCAATTTCTTTTTCTATTTGTCAGAGGATGAATGTAAATATGGTCCATTTATTCATAATTGTCCTATTATGTAAACAATCTTCACAGTACTTTTTGTTGAATTTTGTTGAAAAAATCAAATATTAGTTCAAACCTGAACATTCTAAATTAAAACATTTATTAACCACGAAAGTAATTTCCTAAAAAGTCTATTTTAATTTATATTGTTGTAAAATCATAAAAAGACATGGTAAGATTGTTTACATAATTAGGACAATTATGAATAAATGAACTTTACGTCTATTGTTGTTACAATGACAATAAACAAAATACTTAAACATAGTATAACAACACGTAAAAAAATCAGAATAAATTCTAATTTTTACTTATTTCGCTTGCACAATCCATCATTTTCATTGATTGTGGAAAACTCAGTCTATTTTAGAATTCAATATTGGTAAGAATTAGGAATAAATTTTGTCGTAATTTTATTGTTATTAGCAATGATGGTATAAGATTTAGGTATATATTTTTTTTGGAAAAAAGGGCATGTTTGAAGATTTTGTCTAATCTTATTCTTGAAAAATAGAAACAAAAGCTAAGTCAAGATATTTATTTTCCAGGGCATCTTGGCGTTTGACATGATGCACAGCAAGGCGTCTGCCAAAATCTCTCAGGGGGGACTTGGCAACAACTTCGTCAACATTAGTATGATGAGCGAAGTAGGAGTAGCTCTCCACTATGAGATATACATCTACACATAACATGCTTTTGTAATTTGTGACTTCATGTCATCAATAAATGATGCAGACATCATTGTTTATTTTATTTTTATTATTTATTCACAACTTACAGCTATCATGACAGGTGAACTTAAAGCGATAGTGCAGCTTATTATTGATATCTACATCCTGTAACATACACCGTGGCCCAAAATAACGTTGAAAAAATTGAAAAGTTAAATTTTTAAAAAATTGATAAATTAACGTTCTCTTTTGTTCTTTTACATTATTTGCTGGTTCTTTGGCATCAATTTTACATTATTTTTTGATTCAAAATTGTTGTAATTGTTTTTATTTCTCTATGTCAGCGCAACAAGTGCCCATAGTTTCTTTGCATGAGTGTGGAAAAAAGCAGTGTGAGATAGCAAGCTTTTTTGGTGTAAGACGACAGTTTTCTTTGTTAATTAAACGCTTTAATGAGCGCAGCTACTTTGAAGACAGTGTTGGAAGTGGTCATAAGAGGACAGTTTGAACTTCTAGAAACAAACACATCATCAAACAGAGATTAATACGAAATCCACAGACCAAGGCGAGAAAAAATGTCGCGAGACTTGGGGTTAGCCACTCCACTGTGCTGCATATAGTGAGACTGGCTGGCGCCCGCGGCTTCGCTCGCGTTAATCCTTTCTTAGCGGATGCCTACGTCATAACATCTATCTGCATGCCAAATTTCAACCCGATCCGTCCAATGATTTGGGCTGTGCGTTGATAGATCACTATTTCAGTTAGTCACCTTTCAGTTATATATAGACTAGCTGTTACCCGCGGCTTCGCCCGCGTGAGTTTCGCTTAGATGAAAAATCTTTTTGTGTTCCAAACTGCAGTAACCTAAACTCAGTACTCAAAATTTCAGCCATTAGGGTATCTCGTATCCCGCGGGAATATATGTTGATGAACGGGATCAGATGTTTCAGATCTTCAATATTTATACGTCTCAGTAGAAAATGCTCAACAGGTTGAACGACCCTTGCTAAGGCGCCATTTCCATATATGTAATCGTGTAGCTTGTCTCTTGGAGTTCTTCATCAGATGATCCTGATCTTCGATTTTTATACGTCAACAGAAAATGCTCGTCAGATTGATAAACTTTTGCAAAGATATCTACCATTTTCATATTTCTTATAGTTAGTTTATTAGTTAGAACAGCTAGTTCTGTTATGGTTCCTCATCAGGTATTCCAGTTTTCAAAATAAATTATAGCCTTTATGTTGCCCAGGCTTAATAGCTATACAACAAAAAAAGTTCCATTCAAATCCGTCCAGTAGTTTTTGCGTGAAACGCGTACATACATACAGACAGACAGACATACAAGAAATTCAAAAAAAATATTTTTGCTTTCTATTATTCTTTTTAGGTGTCCCTCTATCCATTTCAGTAAAAATACTAAATGTACAGACAAAATATTTTTACTGTTTTATTATATGTATAGATGACTGACATCTCCAATTAAGACCTTATAAAATCAGAAAAGGGCAACTGCTAACAGTTAAGGACAAAAAAGTTTGTCTAGAGAGGTGTAGATTGTTTAAACAGCGCTCCGAAATTTTAAATATGAATAATATCGTGTTTTCTGACAAAAAATTATTTGTGATCGAGCAAGCCCACAATAACCAAAATGACAGAGTCTGGGCTTGTACTCGTCCTAGAGCTACAACGGTTGTTTTCATCGCCAAAATGAACAAACAGTTATGGTTTTGGGTGCATTATGTGACACAAGCAAAAATCCCCTAGTTTTTGTAGAAAAAGGCATCAAAAATAACCAAGAAAATTACCGACGAGATATCCTCGAAACTGTGCTGCTTCCTTGAAGTCAACAGCACTTCAATAATCAGCTATATATATTTCAACCAGACCCCGCGCCAGCTCACAGGGCCTCAAGTGTCCAACAGTGGTGTCCACGTCAATGTCCACCATACTCGGCTAATCTTAATCCAATGGATTACAGTTTATGGTCTATCTTGAGGCAAGGGCCTTTTTTCACAATTTTGCTTCAATATTTCTGAAATAATTTAATAATTGTTGTGGTAGAGTGTTGGGTAAAATTAGTTTATTTCCTGTAACATTGTAGTAACGGTATCTTTTGATCATTTTTCGTTAAGGTGTTAATCAAAATGTATTTTGGGATAGACATTTTTGATTTTTGAAATAAAAACTACAGACTTAAATTTTTATCTGAAAAATCTTCATATAAAATAAAAACATATAAAGAAATAAAATGGAATGGATGCATTAATATTTTCTTCAATTGATTTGTTTTATGTGATACAAATTTTGGGATTTTGCCTCACGAATGAGGCTATCATTCACAGAAATAGTATAATTATAGTTCAAATTATACCGGTTGTTCCAATGATTAGCTCGTTCAAATCCATCAAACTGTTCAGCTTTAAATACAGAAATAGAAATTTCTCTAGGATGTTCCAAACAATAACATTGTATCACTTCACACACGTGGCGAACTTAAAAGCCTATTGATTCAAAAAACAACAAACCCCACGGGATATCCAACATGGCTGCCGGCGCTGGAACGTTTACTGATTTCGATCACAATAACAAACTGTGACATATTTTGGAATCGTAAAAATAACGGAAGTTGCTATTTCGAAACTGAACTGAAGGTGTATGGGTTATATATCAACCGCTGAAGCGATGAGGTTCTGAAAAGACCTACAGAGCCTCAGAGCGGAAAACTGGCGAGAGCTGGTGCAAGACCGCAAAAAATGGCTTCATCTCGTGTCGTAGGCCAAGACCCACTTCGGGTCTCTGCGCTGCAGTAGTAAGTAAGATATACCTACCACGTTTCGTCTACCATCTTTGGGTCCTGCTTGGGTTGTCAAGGATAAACATATAGTATTTATGTGTAATTGGAATTGCGGGATAAAAAATGCCCTATATGCTATTCTTATTATTGGATAAAAAAATAGAAATTCCAAATAAAATAAGAAAGCACCGGATAAGGAGCTAGAAGATAGAAAAAGTCTAAAGGTCAACAAGAAAAGGCTTCATATTGCTGAGAAGAGCATTTTTTAACAACAGAGTTATTTACAATTTAATTAATCAGAAGGGGACCGGACAAGGTATGAGAATTGTTAAAAATATGTAATTATATGATAGAATACATATAATTGAACACATTTTGCGACTTATCAACACGAGTTTATTCTCCAGAGCTAATTTATTAGAGTTCAAACTTTTAGGGAAAGTCCATTTTCTACGTGTGACTTCATATGAATGTACGTTTAGTTAGGGGCGTTTTGGTATCGTCCAAATATCGCTTAAAAATGTGAATTGTTTTTTTGCTATATCTTGGGAAATACTTTGGTTATGGAGGTGATTATTTTACGGATGATTCTATTATTGTGAGATATTTTAAGTAAGCATCAAAAAAAAAAAGTTGTCCGGTTCCCTATTAATCATTTTACTATAGAATACCTTGATATTTGATATGATACAAAGTCAAAGTCAGTTATTTTTATTTATATAGGCTTAAAAATAGCACTTATAAATCATCAAATTCTTGTTTTTTAGTTAGTTGACGTCATGAAATTACTTAAAGCTAAGGTTACCACCGCCTCTAAAGCGCAAGTGGAGAAGAGGCGGCGCAACAAACTCCACTGCTGCATTTTCTCCAAAGACGTCACTTTACAACATATGTCTTACAATTAAATACAAATAAATAGCTTGATATTTTTGCTAATTTAAAATGTTGGGAAACGTCATTAGCGATTAACTATAAACTATAGGTATATTAATTATTATTAATTAATAACTCTCAGCTTATCTTTCCGATATAAAAAATCAAAAAGTACATAAACGTGTACTCGGTAACGATCGTTCATTTTATCATAAGTTTTCATAAATTTTGGTTGTATATTACTAGCCATTATTTAAAAAACATGATGAAGGAGTATCGTACTTTCATTTTTGATTGGGGTCGTTATAGTCGAGTGTGGTCATACGTTCCTGGGTACCAGCGTTTTGAGGCCCATGGTATATCATCATAGTGCCGAATATTCCCCTAAAATATTAAGGAAACGCGTTGAAAATCTTTACTACACTCTGCCACAAAATTTTGTACAACAACAAAGGTCTATTAAGGTAAGTTTATTTTTTTATTTCAGTACCTAACTATATTTTAAATATGCGCTTCCGTGAGAATTTTGGGGATAAAACCTACCCATTATTATATCCGTTTTCTATTAATATTTCATCGAAATCCGGCCAGATTGATTTTCAGCTTTGAGCAGCTGACTTGCTGTTCCGCTTAAAAAAATTAGCAAAAAAATTAATGAGATACTTAACGATTATGATATTACCCTTGATAAAGAACGATTTTTGTATAACTAAATAGGTCACTGCGCCATAATAGTTAGTTGTAAATACATTTTCGTAATTTCTACTAAAAGTAGTGACGTAATTAGAAGTAATAAAATTTGTTTACAAACAACGCTTTAAATAAATCAATCCAGTATATAAAATACTCAAAATATTAATCCTAACATAATCGATACAAAATTCTAAAATATCATCCTTGTTTTAATTCGACTTATTTATTCCAAATCACTTACATGCTTACACTTACAAGTCATATTTTGAAATAGAAACAAAAGCCAAGTCAAAACGATTATTTTTTCAGGGCATCTTGGCGTACGACATGAAGCACAGCCAGGCGTCTGCCAACATCACTCAGGGGGGACTTGGCTACAACTATGTCAACATTCGCATGAAGAGCGAGAGGGGAGTGGGTCTCCACTACGACATATACATCTACACATAACATGCTTTTGTAGTTTGTGACTTCATGTCATAAATAAATGATGCAGACATTATCGTTTATTTTAGTCACAAACTTCCTAACGCTTCTAATACTTTAAGTAGTTAAGTGTTTTAAAAAAAGAGCAAATCTTAAATTAACAATAACTAGTGGTTCGCCGCGAACTTAGACCTTGCGATTATTATTTTTAAAATGTACGTGTATCTCATAAACGGCTGTACCGATTTTGTTGCGCAACGAACTTAAAATTTCTACGGACAATTGCTACATGTATCCTTGATATAATCGAAATTAATTCAACAGTTCGAGAGTAATCGCGAAACAATCATACATACATACAAACAATGTGTTTTCGCCCCAACTTAAATTATAGCCCTAGTTCCAAAATCAAAACTAAATTCAATTTAATCTATAGATAAATATCGATAACCGGCCACTTTAAAAAAAGCATTACGAAAATATTGATAACAATTTATAAATGACGTCATCCTGCCTAGATCAGGAAGCAATAGAAATGAAAAGACGTCGAAAGTTCCGACCCTCACCTTTGTATTATAGAAATATATACCTATACCATCTCTCTCTCTCAGCCGAAAGACGTCCACTGCTGGACAAAGGCCTCCCCAAGGATTTCATTGTCCATAGGGGTTTTGCCGTAATCGCCACGCTTGGCAGGCGGGTTGGCGATCGCAGTGTGCTGTCATAGTACGCGGAAAGATGTTAAATAATAATATTACCTATACATACCATAATGTTATTTAAATCGGGAAAGTTGAGTGTGGTCATAATTTATCCACAGGAAAACCAGTCATATGGAGAAAAGATGACTAAATAACTGGGTATTTACAATTGTATCATAGATATTACCAACTAGCTCTTACCCGCGGCGCCACCCGCGACAAAAAGAATCGAATAAGTCATATTAGGTCAACAAACTTCCATCCCATATTTACTCCCCTTGGGGAGTTGATGTATGGTAAAAGTAACTCTGTGTTTGACGTGTCTTTTACTAACTCCATGCCAAATAGTTTGCTGTGAAACAGACAGATAGCAAGACTTTCGCACTCATAATATTAGTATTGATATGGTAGCATGAATATTTTTGCAATTAATTAATAAAATGTTTGGCAACGTCATTAGCAATTAACTGTAAACTATATAATCAAGGAAATTTATAATAGTACCGTGCATTTTAACATTAACTTTGCTAAATTTTGGTTGCGTTTTGACCAGTAAAATAAAACTAATTGTATATCTTTAAATACTGGCCATTGAAAAAGAAATAAGATGAAGTGTATCATATTTTTATTTTTACTTGGGGTCGTCGTCGTTCAGTGTGGCCATATGTTACAGGGTACTAGCAATAGCGTTATGAGGCCATTGGTACTTCAGTATAGAGTCCAATATCCCAATTTAAAACTCCTGCAGAGTTTAAAAACAAGTTCCAAATCTTTACAGTTTTTCCTATTATCTGCCAGAAATGTACAAACAACAAAAACGGTCAATTAAGGTAAGTTTACTTTATTCAGTATTAAATTATTTATTTCAATGTAAAATTTATTACTCAATTTATTTTCTTAGTTTATTCATGTTTTTTATAAGTTTAACATTTTTATGCTAAAATAAAACAAGGATTTCATCAATTTCTTTTTCTATTTGTCAGAGGATGAATGTAAATATGGTCCATTTATTCATAATTGTTCTATTATGTAAACAATCTTCACAGTACTTTTTGTTGAATTTTGTTGAAAAAAAATCAAATATTAGTTCAAACCTGAACATTCTAAATTAAAACATTTATTAACCACGAAAGTAATTTCCTAAAAAGTCTATTTTAATTTATATTGTTGTAAAATCATAAAAAGACATGGTAAGATTGTTTACATAATTAGGACAATTATGAATAAATGAACTTTACGTCTATTGTTGTTACAATGACAATAAACAAAATACTTAAACATAGTATAACAACACGTAAAAAAATCAGAATAAATTCTAATTTTTACTTATTTCGCTTGCACAATCCATCATTTTCATTGATTGTGGAAAACTCAGTCTATTTTTAGAATTCAATATTGGTAAGAATTAGGAATAAATTTTGTCGTAATTTTATTGTTATTAGCAATGATGGTATAAGATTTAGGTATATATTTTTTTTTGGAAAAAGGGCATGTTTGAAGATTTTGTCTAATCTTATTCTTGAAAAATAGAAACAAAAGCTAAGTCAAGATATTTATTTTCCAGGGCATCTTGGCGTTTGACATGATGCACAGCAAGGCGTCTGCCAAAATCTCTCAGGGGGGACTTGGCAACAACTTCGTCAACATTAGTATGATGAGCGAAGTAGGAGTAGCTCTCCACTATGAGATATACATCTACACATAACATGCTTTTGTAATTTGTGACTTCATGTCATCAATAAATGATGCAGACATCATTGTTTATTTTATTTTTATTATTTATTCACAACTTACAGCTATCATGACAGGTGAACTTAAAGCGATAGTGCAGCTTATTATTGATATCTACATCCTGTAACATACACCGTGGCCCAAAATAACGTTGAAAAAATTGAAAAGTTAAATTTTCAAAAAATTGATAAATTAACGTTCTCTTTTGTTCTTTTACATTATTTGCTGGTTCTTTGGCATCAATTTTACATTATTTTTTGATTCAAAATTGTTGTAATTGTTTTTATTTCTCTATGTCAGCGCAACAAGTGCCCATAGTTTCTTTGCATGAGTGAGGAAAAAAGCAGTGTGAGATAGCAAGCTTTTTTGGTGCAAGACGACAGTTTTCTTTGTTAATTAAACGCTTTAATGAGCGCAGCTACTTTGAAGACAGTGTTGGAAGTGGTCATAAGAGGACAGTTTGAACTTCTAGAAACAAACACATCATCAAACAGAGATTAATACGAAATCCACAGACCAAGGCGAGAAAAATGTCGCGAGACTTGGGGGTTAGCCACTCCACTGTGCTGCATATAGTGAGACTGGCTGGCGCCCGCGGCTTCGCTCGCGTTAATCCTTTCTTAGCGGATGCCTACGTCATAACATCTATCTGCATGCCAAATTTCAACCCGATCCGTCCAATGATTTGGGCTGTGCGTTGATAGATCACTATTTCAGTTAGTCACCTTTCAGTTATATATAGACTAGCTGTTACCCGCGGCTTCGCCCGCGTGAGTTTCGCTTAGATGAAAAATCTTTTTGTGTTCCAAACTGCAGTAACCTAAACTCCAGTACTCAAAATTTCAGCCATTAGGGTATCTCGTATCCCGCGGGAATATATGTTGATGAACGGGATCAGATGTTTCAGATCTTCAATATTTATACGTCTCAGTAGAAAATGCTCAACAGGTTGAACGACCCTTGCTAAGGCGCCATTTCCATATATGTAATCGTGTAGCTTGTCTCTTGGGAGTTCTTCATCAGATGATCCTGATCTTCGATTTTTATACGTCAACAGAAAATGCTCGTCAGATTGATAAACTTTTGCAAAGATATCTACCATTTTCATATTTCTTATAGTTAGTTTATTAGTTAGAACAGCTAGTTCTGTTATGGTTCCTCATCAGGTATTCCAGTTTTCAAAATAAATTATAGCCTTTATGTTGCCCAGGCTTAATAGCTATACAACAAAAAAAGTTCCATTCAAATCCGTCCAGTAGTTTTTGCGTGAAACGCGTACATACATACAGACAGACAGACATACAAGAAATTCAAAAAAATATTTTTGCTTTCTATTATTCTTTTTAGGTGTCCCTCTATCCATTTCAGTAAAAATACTAAATGTACAGACAAAATATTTTTACTGTTTTATTATATGTATAGATGACTGACATCTCCAATTAAGACCTTATAAAATCAGAAAAGGGCAACTGCTAACAGTTAAGGACAAAAAAGTTTGTCTAGAGAGGTGTAGATTGTTTAAACAGCGCTCCGAAATTTTAAATATGAATAATATCGTGTTTTATGACAAAAAATTATTTGTGATCGAGCAAGCCCACTAGTTAAGCCCACTAGCAAGAGCTACAACGGTTGTTTTCATCGCCAAAATGAACAAACAGTTATGGTTTTGGGTGCATTATGTGACACAAGCAAAAATCCCCTAGTTTTTGTAGAAAAAGGCATCAAAAATAACCAAGAAAATTACCGACGAGATATCCTCGAAACTGTGCTGCTTCCTTGAAGTCAACAGCACTTCAATAATCAGCTATATATATTTCAACCAGACCCCGCGCCAGCTCACAGGGCCTCAAGTGTCCAACAGTGGTGTCCACGTCAATGTCCACCATACTCGGCTAATCTTAATCCAATGGATTACAGTTTATGGTCTATCTTGGAGGCAAGGGCCTTTTTTTCACAATTTTGCTTCAATATTTCTGAAATAATTTAATAATTGTTGTGGTAGAGTGTTGGGTAAAATTAGTTTATTTCCTGTAACATTGTAGTAATGGTATCTTTTGATCATTTTTCGTTAAGGTGTTAATCAAAATGTATTTTGGGATAGACATTTTTGATTTTTTGAAATAAAAACTACAGACTTAAATTTTTATCTGAAAAATCTTCATATAAAATAAAAAAATATAAAGAAATAAAATGGAATGGATGCATTAATATTTTCTTCAATTGATTTGTTTTATGTGATACAAATTTTGGGATTTTGCCTCACGAATGAGGCTATCATTCACAGAAATAGTATAATTATAGTTCAAATTATACCGGTTGTTCCAATGATTAGCTCGTTCAAATCCATCAAACTGTTCAGCTTTAAATACAGAAATAGAAATTTCTCTAGGATGTTCCAAACAATAACATTGTATCACTTCACACACGTGGCGAACTTAAAAGCCTATTGATTCAAAAACAACAAACCCCACGGGATATCCAACATGGCTGCCGGCGCTGGAACGTTTACTGATTTCGATCACAATAACAAACTGTGACATATTTTGGAATCGTAAAAATAACGGAAGTTGCTATTTCGAAACTGAACTGAAGGTGTATGGGTTATATATCAACCGCTGAAGCGATGAGGTTCTGAAAGACCTACAGAGCCTCAGAGCGGAAAACTGGCGAGAGCTGGTGCAAGACCGCAAAAAATGGCTTCATCTCGTGTCGTAGGCCAAGACCCACTTCGGGTCTCTGCGCTGCAGTAGTAAGTAAGATATACCTACCACGTTTCGTCTACCATCTTTGGGTCCTGCTTGGGTTGTCAAGGATAAACATATAGTATTTATGTGTAATTGGAATTGCGGGATAAAAAATGCCCTATATGCTATTCTTATTATTGGACAAAAAAATAGAAATTCCAAATAAAATAAGAAAGCACCGGATAAGGAGCTAGAAGATAGAAAAGTCTAAAAGGTCAACAAGAAAAGGCTTCATATTGCTGAGAAGAGCATTTTTTAACAACAGAGTTATTTACAATTTAATTAATCAGAAGGGGACCGGACAAGGTATGAGAATTGTTAAAAATATGTAATTATATGATAGAATACATATAATTGAACACATTTTGCGACTTATCAACACGAGTTTATTCTCCAGAGCTAATTTATTAGAGTTCAAACTTTTAGGGAAAGTCCATTTTCTACGTGTGACTTCATATGAATGTACGCTATTTAGTTAGGGGCGTTTTAGGTACTCGTCCAAATACAGTCGCGGTGTTAAAATGAATGTGAAGTGTTATTTTTGCTATAAACGATCTTGGGAAATACTTTGGTTATGGACAATTTCTCGTGTACCACCATTCCCACCCCGGGTCCCTCTTTATCCTAACCCGTGTCCTGTCTATTTATACGTCAGTAGAAAATGCTCATCAGGTTGAACGACTTTTGCTAAGGCCCCATTTCCATTTTTTATAGAGTAGCTGGTCTCTTGGAGTTCTTCATCAGATGTTGCATAAACTTAAATTTTTATACGTCAGCAGAAAATGCTCATCAGGTTAAACGACTTTTGCTAAGGCGCCATTTCCATATATGTAATAGTGTAGCTGGTCCCTTGAAATTCTTCATCAGATGATCCTGATCTTCGATTTTTATACGTCAACAGAAAATGCTCGTCAGATTGATAAACTTTTCCAAAGGTACCATTTCCATATTTCTTATAGTTTAGCTGTTCCGTTAAGGTTCTTCATCAGGTGTTCCAGTTTTCAAAATCACTTATAGCCTATATGTTGCCCAGGCTTAATTGCTATACAACAAAAAAAGTTTCATTCAAATCCGTCCAGCAGATATTGCGTGAAACGCGTACATACATATACAGACGGACAGACAGACAGACAAAAAATTCCAAAAAATGTTTCTGCTTTCTGTTATTCTTTTTAAGTGTCCCTCTATCCATTTCAGTCAAAAATACTAAATGTACTGTACAGACAAAATATCTTTACTGTTTTATTATTATATAACCACAACCCCTTTATGCTGTTAAATAAGCGCGAAGTAATCACCAAAATGGCGCAGCGCCATCTATTGAAAATATTGAGAAATAATTTCAGCTTACATTTCTCATTTTATCAACGCCATCTATTGGATATTTTTCTTGGCACCATTTGCAAATTTATTTCCGGTCATCCGGAAATAAATTTGCAAATGAATTTATTCGTTTCTTTTCAAAATTAAAAAAAAAGTAAGAAAATAATTCTAGAAAACAAATAAAAAACGAAAACAGAAAATTATTGTTAGTGGCAGGATTCGATCCAGCTACTTCCAGCTACTTTCTTGAAATATTTCTTTACTAAAATATTTAAAAAAATATAGAATTCAAAAGAACTAATACAAAACGCAAAAAAATTGGAAAAAAAGTCACATCAGGCAGGATACGAACCCTGTACTTAAAAAAACAATACGCGGCCTCTACCGATAGGCCAACATGCATTGTTTGTGACTGGCGAAATTTCAAATGGGATTTGTCTAAAGGTACGCAAATTCACCCCTTTTTTTGGACTGTAAGGGTTGAAATTGTGAACAACCCTTTCTTATGTGGGCAGTATATTGTATAATGAAGACACTAACCAAATTTCACGTTTATAGCTTTTATAGTTTCGGTTTTGTGATGATAAATTAGTTTACCTCCCCTTTTTTACCCCTTTAGAGGTTGAATTTCAAAAAACGCTGAAACACGCCATTGGTTATTTTAGTTGAGAAGCATTCTTGCCAAGTTTCAAGTAAATCAGTGAAGATTTTAATTTTTTTTCATACAAATTTTGCCCTCTATTTTAACCCCCTTAGGGGTCTAATTTTGAAAAATCCTTTCTTATCTGAGCACTACGTATTAACATAAAACTTCGGTCCAAATTTCAAGTTTATAGCTTTTATGGTTTAGGCTGGGCGTTGATTTATCAGACACCCTTGTTCTTTTATATATATAGATATGATAGAATACATATAATTGAACACATTTTGCGACTTATCAACACGAGTTTATCTCCAGAGCTAATTTATTAGAGTTCAAACTTTTAGGGAAAGTCCATTTTCTACGTGTGACTTCATATGAATGTACGTTTAGTTAGGGGCGTTTTGGTATCGTCCAAATATCGCTTAAAAATGTGAATTGTTTTTTTGCTATATCTTGGGAAATACTTTGGTTATGGAGGCGATTATTTTACGGATGATTCTATTATTGTGAGATATTTTAAGTAAGCATCAAAAAAAAAAAAGTTGTCCGGTCCCCTATTAATCATTTTACTATAGAATACCTTGATATTTGATATGATACAAAGTCAAAGTCAGTTATTTTTATTTATATAGGCTTAAAAATAGCACTTATAAATCATCAAATTCTTGTTTTTTAGTTAGTTGACGTCATGAAATTACTTAAAGCTAAGGTTACCACCGCCTCTAAAGCGCAAGTGGAGAAGAGGCGGCGCAACAAACTCCACTGCTGCATTTTCTCCAAAGACGTCACTTTACAACATATGTCTTACAATTAAATACAAATAAATAGCTTGATATTATTGCTAATTTAAAATGTTGGGAAACGTCATTAGCGATTAACTATAAACTATAGGTATATTAATTATTATTAATTAATAACTCTCAGCTTATCTTTCCGATATAAAAAATCAAAAAGTACATAAACGTGTACTCGGTAACGAACGTTCATTTTATCATAAGTTTTCATTTCATAAATTTTTGGTTGTATATTACTAGCCATTATTTAAAAAACATGATGAAGGGTATCGTACTTTCATTTTTGATTGGGGTCGTCATAGTCGAGTGTGGTCATACGTTCCTGGGTACCAGCGTTTTGAGGCCCATGGTATATCATCATAGTGCCGAATATTCCCCTAAAATATTAAGGAAACGCGTTGAAAATCTTTACTACACTCTGCCACAAAATTTTGTACAACAACAAAGGTCTATTAAGGTAAGTTTATTTTTTTATTTCAGTACCTAACTATATTTTAAATATGCGCTTCCGTGAGAATTTTGGGATAAAACCTACCCATTATTGTATCCGTTTTCTATTAATATTTCATCGAAATCCGGCCAGATTGATTTTCAGCTTTGAGCAGCTGACTTGCTGTTCCGCTTAAAAAAATTAGCAAAAAAATTAATAAGATACTTAACGATTATGATATTATCCTTGATAAAGAACGATTTTTGTATAACTAAATAGGTCACTGCGCCAAACTACTACTAAAATAGTGACGTAATTAGAAGTAATAAA